>OZ023214.1:30866017-30868517 GCA_963995525.1 Escarpia spicata | reverse complement strand
GCAGTTCCGATGCTTGGCCTAGCACTGGCCTATCAACATTGGCCCATGGTTGGCATTCCAAGCTATAGGCTGTCTTCTCTATCATAGGCCCAGAACGGAAATGTTATGGTATCTGGGCTGTGAATGTAGTGAACCTCCAACACCGGCGATATCACTTTGGATTATCCAGCGTCTTTCTTCTTTGCAGTGCGGAGAAACTTAATTGCATCTAGAGCTAGGATTCACCACTACCACCCAGCATTGATATAATCACCGGACTGAAAGGATACACGTTGGAGCATCAACGGTGAATTTCCAAATTCTCCTTTACGACGCCACCCAGCTGCCCGATGAAAATTCTGACTGCTGATCCCGAACAACCGACTCGGAAGGTAGGACCGTGTCTTTGTAATTGTGTTGGCTTCCATGCTTCTGTTTATATTCAGTTGATCACTGAACATTGATACGATTCTGACCATGTTCTATTTGTCACAATATTTTCCTATTCGTTGTGAATACAATTAACCATTATTTGTATGTTTCGCCCTACGTATGGTTAGTTCCGTCTGTCAAGTGTTCTCCATAAGTATTGCACCTAGACCTATGCGTCTGCGTAAATACGGTTAGAAAGGCGTCCATTATTAAATACAGTCTATAGATTACTTACAGTTATGTTGACGTTGTTTTAAAACATGAATCCATACTTTTGGTGTCTGCTATGCAAATCGTCTAGGAGGAAATGTTAAAAATACCGAGTATCCATACACATGCACACTCATGGATACGTTATCTCAAATATAGTTGCATGCGCTTAGGAAGATATTGTGGGCAGGTTTTTTTTTTTAATTATAATACGGGCATCTCTAAGAAATAAATAACACCTTTGTCCCCAGAACAATGACGCATCTCGTCGGCAAAATATATTGTACTAGCAATAACGCCTACAGATACTTAACTAAAAACACAACGTTAGCTAAAACGACATACATTCGAAAGACACCATATGTCTACATGTCTCACACGCACGCATGCACGTAGGCACGCACGCACGCACTCACACACACACACATACACACACACACACACACACACACACACAAACACACATACCAAATACATACACACAAACCCGCATACACCACGCACCACGCACCACGCACCACGCACCACGCACCACGCACCACGCACCACGCACCACGCACCACGCACCACGCGCCACGCGCCACATGCCACACGCCACACGCCACACGCCACACGCACCTCACAACGCACAACGCACAACGCACCACGCACCACGCACCACGCACCACGCACCACGCACCACGCACCACGCACCACGCACCACGCACCACGCACGCACGCACGCACGGGTCATTTTGAGAAACATCTGGAAGGCAAAACAAATAAAGCTTAACACCAAACTGAGGATATATAACTCAAATCTCAAGTCAGTATTACTTTATGGCTCGGAGACACGGTGAATTACACATAAAAACAAACTAAAAAAGACTTTCATCAACAAATACCTGCGCAGAACCCTACTTCTAAAGAAGTAAGACAAGATGCCCAATACGACACTATGGGAATGGACCAAACAACTACAGAAGACGAAATAAAGAAGATGACATTAATGGAGCGCAGCGATAAGAGCTCCGAACCCTCGACTGAGAGAACGCGGGTTCGAATTCTGTGCGGAGGTGTCGAAACTTGGGCAAGTTCGTTCACACACACACACACACGCGATGTTATGAATATATACAAAATATCACAATATTATAATGCATCAAGCATCAATAAACTTTGATATTTTATTAAGTAACTGCTTTCCTCCTCAACAGTTTACAGGACAGGAAACACAATATTTGATGGCCTCGTTGCATAACGCGTAATTGTATGCGCGCTCACAAATGTATTTGTAATTGTATGTAAGAGCATAATAAAACGGAAAAAAACATATTTGGAAAGGAGTAAATATGAAGTTGTAAACTTACAAATAATAATGTTCGTGGGCATATAATCCGTTCGTGTTTTACGCCGGTTGACATGTACGACCCACAAAGAATCTGAAACACTACAAGTATAATATATTATGTAACCCTGGCGGAATTGTTTCGTGCAAGCGGTTGCATAGGCTATCGTTATGTAAGTCGCCAGACGGTGGTAGGGTAGCTTGAGTCACACCCAGTCGCAGTTTGCTAGGGATCATGGACGTGTCCACAAAGATATACGTACAGTTCTCTCGGCTCCGTATTACAAGTATCAATATACACGGCCTAGTGAGTTATGTTTTCATGTTTATATGTTATACATAATAGTGATACTATTAGAATAATGCATAACTTGTTGCCTTATTACCCGTCAGTTCGGGCATGCCAGCTATAGTATAACGAGTGTAGCACCGTTCTATCGCATAATGTTAAATTGTGTTTACAAACGACTTACATATCTTTCAAGCATTTGAACTAATTATTGTGATGTATAGGTATGTCGTGTGCATACGTTTGACTTTAGATAATGTGAT
>OZ023214.1:30861017-30863517 GCA_963995525.1 Escarpia spicata | reverse complement strand
TATCATGATGTACTTATATGTCCATCACTAGTAGAAGAAAAATCAAAATACATAAAGAAATACTTTAGAATCAGACCTAATACTTTGAAAATGAACCAGATGTTTAATGTAAATAATGTGAAACAGTTGAAAGATCTTTCCAGATTTATTAATGTGTTCATAACAAAGTTTGTGTATCTAACAAATTCAATGTCAATACTGTGAATAGCGGAGAATTAAAAAATACATTGTAGCACATAGTTAATTTACTAGTGATGTAGTTACATGTAAATGAGTTCAAATTGTGCAATACATGTATAGTAAGAGGTTTATTTTATCTTATATTATTTTACATTATTTGGTTTGAACTACTGATTATACAATTATCGAAAACACTTAATACAGTAAGGTCACTGAATGTGTTTTGCTTCGTGTTGTTTATGTTTGACGTACTGTAAATATGATTCATATAATAGAAGTCTAGATGTTCTTAATAATACAATATGTTCTATCAAAATGTTCTTTATAAAGAAAAATTCTCTCATATTCCGCAAGTAGTCGTAGGGAAATAAAACTCATTGCCATTGTCACTCTCCATCCGCGTATCTTCCCCTCCATCCCCTTTCTCACCTCCTTCCTCTCCCGTCCCCTCAATTTCAATGTTCTATCAAAATGGACACTACAAAACCAGGCGGACTTTATTGTAGACTATGTATACACGAAGAACAACATCGATCATTTTCATACTTTGCATAACCGCAACTTCGCTAACAGAAACGTACATTATGATAAGTAGCCGGGTGGTCAGGTGTGATCGTCTAGAAACTGTAATATCAATACATCCCTTACAGAACGCACCGCATCGACGAAACTTATAACTAAAGGTGTTTCCATATACACTTTAAAGATATATTTGTTATTCTCGTACCATTGAAATGGATTAGTTGAATCATATAGCCTACATGAAGGAGCCTACGGGTGTCAGAACTTGATGAATACGGGGGGGGGGGGCGCCGCCAATTGACACGCCTGTTGCGTGGTTGGAGGAGGGGGGTAGTGTCGGATACTACCACGGTGGTGGAGGCGGGGTAGTGTAGGAAATTGTTTGTGGTGCCCATTGGGTAGTTTTTGGAGAGTTAATTGTTGCGGTGCCGTGTCGTTTCTCATTCTTGGCGATTTCCCAGATAGCATTTCCAACTCGGGTCAATATTGGCCCAATGTATGTTACTATATTGGGGTAAAATCGGGCCAATGTTGGTCTAACAATGGCAGTTCCGATGCTTGGCCTAGCACTGGCCTATCAACATTGGCCCATGGTTGGCATTCCAAGCTATAGGCTGTCTTCTCTATCATAGGCCCAGGACGGAAATGTTATGGTATCTGGGCTGCCAACACCGGCGATATCAACTTTGGATTATCCCAGCGTCTTTCTTCTTTGCAGTGCGGAGAAACTTAATTGCATCTAGAGCTAGGATTCACCACTACCACCCAGCCATTGATATAATCACCGGACTGAAAGGATACACGTTGGAGCATCAACGGTGAATTCCAAATTCTCCTTTACGACGCCACCCAGCTGCCCGATGAAAATTCTGACTGCTGATCCCGAACAACCGACTCGGAAGGTAGGACCGTGTCTTTGTAATGTGTTGGCTTCCATGCTTCTGTTTATATTCAGTTGATCACTGAACATTGATACGATTCTGACCATGTTCTATTTGTCACAATATTTTCCTATTCGTTGTGAATACAATTAACCATTATTTGTATGTTTCGCCCTACGTATGGTTAGTTCCGTCTGTCAAGTGTTCTCCATAAGTATTGCGCCTAGACCTATGCGTCTGCGTAAATACGGTTAGAAAGGCGTCCATTATTAAATACTGTCTATAGATTACTTACAGTTATGTTGACGTTGTTTTAAAACATGAATCCATACTTTTGGTGTCTGCTATGCAAATCGTCTAGGAGGAAATGTTAAAAATACCGAGTATCCATACACATGCACACTCATGGATACGTTATCTCAAATATAGTTGCATGCGCTTAGGAAGATATTGTGGGCAGGTTTTTTTTTTAAATTATAATACGGGCATCTCTAAGAAATAAATAACCCTTTGTCCCCAGAACAATGACGCATCTCGTCGGCAAAATATATTGTACTAGCAATAACGCCTACAGATACTTAACTAAAAACACAACGTTAGCTAAAACGACATACATTCGAAAGACACCATATGTCTACATGTCTCACACGCACGCATGCACGTAGGCATGCACGCACGCACTCACACACACACACATACACACACACACACACACACACACACACACAAACACACATACCAAATACATACACACAAACCCGCATACACCACGCACCACGCACCACGCACCACGCACCACGCACACGCACACGCACCAGCGCCACATGCACACGCCACACGCCACACGCCACACGCCACACGCCACACGCCACACGCCACACGCCACACGCACCTCACAACGCACACGCACCACGCAC
>OZ023214.1:30853517-30856017 GCA_963995525.1 Escarpia spicata | reverse complement strand
TCTAGAGCTAGGATTCACCACTACCACCCAGCATTGATATAATCACCGGACTGAAAGGATACACGTTGGAGCATCAACGGTGAATTTCCAAATTCTCCTTTACGACGCCACCCAGCTGCCCGATGAAAATTCTGACTGCTGATCCCGAACAACCGACTCGGAAGGTAGGACCGTGTCTTTGTAATTGTGTTGGCTTCCATGCTTCTGTTTATATTCAGTTGATCACTGAACATTGATACGATTCTGACCATGTTCTATTTGTCACAATATTTTCCTATTCGTTGTGAATACAATTAACCATTATTTGTATGTTTCGCCCTACGTATGGTTAGTTCCGTCTGTCAAGTGTTCTCCATAAGTATTGCACCTAGACCTATGCGTCTGCGTAAATACGGTTAGAAAGGCGTCCATTATTAAATACAGTCTATAGATTACTTACAGTTATGTTGACGTTGTTTTAAAACATGAATCCATACTTTTGGTGTCTGCTATGCAAATCGTCTAGGAGGAAATGTTAAAAATACCGAGTATCCATACACATGCACACTCATGGATACGTTATCTCAAATATAGTTGCATGCGCTTAGGAAGATATTGTGGGCAGGTTTTTTTTTTTAATTATAATACGGGCATCTCTAAGAAATAAATAACACCTTTGTCCCCAGAACAATGACGCATCTCGTCGGCAAAATATATTGTACTAGCAATAACGCCTACAGATACTTAACTAAAAACACAACGTTAGCTAAAACGACATACATTCGAAAGACACCATATGTCTACATGTCTCACACGCACGCATGCACGTAGGCACGCACGCACGCACTCACACACACACATACACACACACACACACACACACACACACAAACACACATACCAAATACATACACACAAACCCGCATACACCACGCACCACGCACCACGCACCACGCACCACGCACCACGCACCACGCACCACGCACCACGCACCACGCACCACGCACCACGCACCACGCGCCACATGCCACACGCCACACGCCACACGCCACACGCACCTCACAACGCACAACGCACAACGCACCACGCACCACGCACCACGCACCACGCACCACGCACCACGCACCACGCACCACGCACCACGCACCACGCACGCACGCACGCACGCACGCACGGGTCATTTTGAGAAACATCTGGAAGGCAAAACAAATAAAGCTTAACACCAAACTGAGGATATATAACTCAAATCTCAAGTCAGTATTACTTTATGGCTTGGAGACACGGTGAATTACACATAAAAACAAACTAAAAAAGACTTTCATCAACAAATACCTGCGCAGAACCCTACTTCTAAAGAAGTAAGACAAGATGCCCAATACGACACTATGGGAATGGACCAAACAACTACAGAAGACGAAATAAAGAAGATGACATTAATGGAGCGCAGCGATAAGAGCTCCGAACCCTCGACTGAGAGAACGCGGGTTCGAATTCTGTGCGGAGGTGTCGAAACTTGGGCAAGTTCGTTCACACACACACACACACGCGATGTTATGAATATATACAAAATATCACAATATTATAATGCATCAAGCATCAATAAACTTTGATATTTTATTAAGTAACTGCTTTCCTCCTCAACAGTTTACAGGACAGGAAACACAATATTTGATGGCCTCGTTGCATAACGCGTAATTGTATGCGCGCTCACAAATGTATTTGTAATTGTATGTAAGAGCATAATAAAACGGAAAAAAACATATTTGGAAAGGAGTAAATATGAAGTTGTAAACTTACAAATAATAATGTTCGTGGGCATATAATCCGTCCGTGTTTTACGCCGGTTGACATGTACGACCCACAAAGAATCTGAAACACTACAAGTATAATATATTATGTAACCCTGGCGGAATTGTTTCGTGCAAGCGGTTGCATAGGCTATCGTTATGTAAGTCGCCAGACGGTGGTAGGGTAGCTTGAGTCACACCCAGTCGCAGTTTGCTAGGGATCATGGACGTGTCCACAAAGATATACGTACAGTTCTCTCGGCTCCGTATTACAAGTATCAATATACACGGCCTAGTGAGTTATGTTTTCATGTTTATATGTTATACATAATAGTGATACTATTAGAATAATGCATAACTTGTTGCCTTATTACCCGTCAGTTCGGGCATGCCAGCTATAGTATAACGAGTGTAGCACCGTTCTATCGCATAATGTTAAATTGTGTTTACAAACGACTTACATATCTTTCAAGCATTTGAACTAATTATTGTGATGTATAGGTATGTCGTGTGCATACGTTTGACTTTAGATAATGTGATAGTTACTAGTCAAAAGAAGTACTTAGGTAAAACAAGTTTATCCGACTCTTGTCTGTACAAGTTTAGACAAGTATCTATAGGGTGACTGATTATTACATGTAGTTTACCACGTCTAATATTAGAACAGCCGACACAACTTAGTGATGTAGCGTTGGTTGCTTGACTACACTGTTGCGATGTTGTAGTCGCAAATA
>OZ023214.1:30848517-30851017 GCA_963995525.1 Escarpia spicata | reverse complement strand
TTTACATTATTTGGTTTGAACTACTGATTATACAATTATCGAAAACACTTAATACAGTAAGGTCACTGAATGTGTTTTGCTTCGTGTTGTTTATGTTTGACGTACTGTAAATATGATTCATATAATAGAAGTCTAGATGTTCTTAATAATACAATATGTTCTATCAAAATGTTCTTTATAAAGAAAAATTCTCTCATATTCCGCAAGTAGTCGTAGGGAAATAAAACTCATTGCCATTGTCACTCTCCATCCGCGTATCTTCCCCTCCATCCCCTTTCTCACCTCCTTCCTCTCCCGTCCCCTCAATTTCAATGTTCTATCAAAATGGACACTACAAAACCAGGCGGACTTTATTGTAGACTATGTATACACGAAGAACAACATCGATCATTTTCATACTTTGCATAACCGCAACTTCGCTAACAGAAACGTACATTATGATAAGTAGCCGGGTGGTCAGGTGTGATCGTCTAGAAACTGTAATATCAATACATCCCTTACAGAACGCACCGCATCGACGAAACTTATAACTAAAGGTGTTTCCATATACACTTTAAAGATATATTTGTTATTCTCGTACCATTGAAATGGATTAGTTGAATCATATAGCCTACATGAAGGAGCCTACGGGTGTCAGAACTTGATGAATACGGGGGGGGGGGGGCGCCGCCAATTGACACGCCTGTTGCGTGGTTGGAGGAGGGGGGTAGTGTCGGATACTACCACGGTGGTGGAGGCGGGGTAGTGTAGGAAATTGTTTGTGGTGCCCATTGGGTAGTTTTTGGAGAGTTAATTGTTGCGGTGCCGTGTCGTTTCTCATTCTTGGCGATTTCCCAGATAGCATTTCCAACTCGGGTCAATATTGGCCCAATGTATGTTACTATATTGGGGTAAAATCGGGCCAATGTTGGTCTAACAATGGCAGTTCCGATGCTTGGCCTAGCACTGGCCTATCAACATTGGCCCATGGTTGGCATTCCAAGCTATAGGCTGTCTTCTCTATCATAGGCCCAGGACGGAAATGTTATGGTATCTGGGCTGTGAATGTAGTGAACCTCCAACACCGGCGATATCACTTTGGATTATCCAGCGTCTTTCTTCTTTGCAGTGCGGAGAAACTTAATTGCATCTAGAGCTAGGATTCACCACTACCACCCAGCATTGATATAATCACCGGACTGAAAGGATACACGTTGGAGCATCAACGGTGAATTTCCAAATTCTCCTTTACGACGCCACCCAGCTGCCCGATGAAAATACTGACTACTTATCCCGAACAACCGACTCGGAAGGTAGGACCGTGTCTTTGTAATTGTGTTGGCTTCCATGCTTCTGTTTATATTCAGTTGATCACTGAACATTGATACGATTCTGACCATGTTCTATTTGTCACAATATTTTCCTATTCGTTGTGAATACAATTAACCATTATTTGTATGTTTCGCCCTACGTATGGTTAGTTCCGTCTGTCAAGTGTTCTCCATAAGTATTGCGCCTAGACCTATGCGTCTGCGTAAATACGGTTAGAAAGGCGTCCATTATTAAATACAGTCTATAGATTACTTACAGTTATGTTGACGTTGTTTTAAAACATAAATCCATACTTTTGGTGTCTGCTATGCAAATCGTCTAGGAGGAAATGTTAAAAATACCGAGTATCCATACACATGCACACTCATGGATACGTTATCTCAAATATAGTTGCATGCGCTTAGGAAGATATTGTGGGCAGGTTTTTTTTTTTTATTATAATACGGGCATCTCTAAGAAATAAATAACACCTTTGTCCCCAGAACAATGACGCATCTCGTCGGCAAAATATATTGTACTAGCAATAACGCCTACAGATACTTAACTAAAAACACAACGTTAGCTAAAACGACATACATTCGAAAGACACCATATGTCTACATGTCTCACACGCACGCATGCACGTAGGCACGCACGCACGCACTCACACACACACACATACACACACACACACACACAAACACACATACCAAATACATACACACAAACCCGCATACACCACGCACCACGCACCACGCACCACGCACCACGCACCACGCACCACGCACCAGCGCCACATGCCACACGCCACACGCCACACGCACCTCACAACGCACAACGCACCACGCACCACGCACCACGCACCACGCACCACGCACGCACGCACGCACGCACGCACGCACGCACGGGTCATTTTGAGAAACATCTGGAAGGCAAAACAAATAAAGCTTAACACCAAACTGAGGATATATAACTCAAATCTCAAGTCAGTATTACTTTATGGCTTGGAGACACGGTGAATTACACATAAAAACAAACTAAAAAAGACTTTCATCAACAAATACCTGCGCAGAACCCTACATCTAAAGAAGTAAGACAAGATGCCCAATACGACACTATGGGAATGGACCAAACAACTACAGAAGACGAAATAAAGAAGATGACATTAATGGAGCGCAGCGATAAGAGCTCCGAACCCTCGACTGAGAGA
>OZ023214.1:30833517-30843517 GCA_963995525.1 Escarpia spicata | reverse complement strand
CCTATTCGTTGTGAATACAATTAACCATTATTTGTATGTTTCGCCCTACGTATGGTTAGTTCCGTCTGTCAAGTGTTCTCCATAAGTATTGCGCCTAGACCTATGCGTCTGCGTAAATACGGTTAGAAAGGCGTCCATTATTAAATACAGTCTATAGATTACTTACAGTTATGTTGACGTTGTTTTAAAACATGAATCCATACTTTTGGTGTCTGCTATGCAAATCGTCTAGGAGGAAATGTTAAAAATACCGAGTATCCATACACATGCACACTCATGGATACGTTATCTCAAATATAGTTGCATGCGCTTAGGAAGATATTGTGGGCAGGTTTTTTTTTTTTATTATAATACGGGCATCTCTAAGAAATAAATAACACCTTTGTCCCCAGAACAATGACGCATCTCGTCGGCAAAATATATTGTACTAGCAATAACGCCTACAGATACTTAACTAAAAACACAACGTTAGCTAAAACGACATACATTCGAAAGACACCATATGTCTACATGTCTCACACGCACGCATGCACGTAGGCACGCACGCACGCACTCACACACACACACATACACACACACACACACAAACACACATACCAAATACATACACACAAACCCGCATACACCACGCACCACGCACCACGCACCACGCACCACGCACCACGCACCACGCACCACGCACCACGCACCACGCACCACGCACCACGCACCACGCACCACGCACCACGCACCACGCACCAGCGCCACATGCCACACGCCACACGCCACACGCCACACGCCACACGCCACACGCCACACGCCACACGCCACACGCCACACGCTCCTCACAACGCACAACGCACCACGCACCACGCACCACGCACCACGCACCACGCACCACGCACCACGCACGCACGCACGCACGGGTCATTTTGAGAAACATCTGGAAGGCAAAACAAATAAAGCTTAACACCAAACTGAGGATATATAACTCAAATCTCAAGTCAGTATTACTTTATGGCTCGGAGACACGGTGAATTACACATAAAAACAAACTAAAAAAGACTTTCATCAACAAATACCTGCGCAGAACCCTACATCTAAAGAAGTAAGACAAGATGCCCAATACGACACTATGGGAATGGACCAAACAACTACAGAAGACGAAATAAAGAAGATGACATTAATGGAGCGCAGCGATAAGAGCTCCGAACCCTCGACTGAGAGAACGCGGGTTCGAATTCTGTGCGGAGGTGTCGAAACTTGGGCAAGTTCGTTCACACACACACACACACACACGCGATGTTATGAATATATACAAAATATCACAATATTATAATGCATCAAGCATCAATAAACTTTGATATTTTATTAAGTAACTGCTTTCCTCCTCAACAGTTTACAGGACAGGAAACACAATATTTGATGGCCTCGTTGCATAACGCGTAATTGTATGCGCGCTCACAAATGTATTTGTAATTGTATGTAAGAGCATAATAAAACGGAAAAAAACATATTTGGAAAGGAGTAAATATGAAGTTGTAAACTTACAAATAATAATGTTCGTGGGCATATAATCCGTTCGTGTTTTACGCCGGTTGACATGTACGACCCACAAAGAATCTGAAACACTACAGGTATAATATATTATGTAACCCTGGCGGAATTGTTTCGTGCAAGCGGTTGCATAGGCTATCGTTATGTAAGTCGCCAGACGGTGGTAGGGTAGCTTGAGTCACACCCAGTCGCAGTTTGCTAGGGATCATGGACGTGTCCACAAAGATATACGTACAGTTCTCTCGGCTCCGTATTACAAGTATCAATATACACGGCCTGGTGAGTTATGTTTTCATGTTTATATGTTATACATAATAGTGATACTATTAGAATAATGCATAACTTGTTGCCTTATTACCCGTCAGTTCGGGCATGCCAGCTATAGTATAACGAGTGTAGCACCGTTCTATCGCATAATGTTAAATTGTGTTTACAAACGACTTACATATCTTTCAAGCATTTGAACTAATTATTGTGATGTATAGGTATGTCGTGTGCATACGTTTGACTTTAGATAATGTGATAGTTACTAGTCAAAAGAAGTACTTAGGTAAAACAAGTTTATCCGACTCTTGTCTGTACAAGTTTAGACAAGTATCTATAGGGTGACTGATTATTACATGTAGTTTACCACGTCTAATATTAGAACAGCCGACACAACTTAGTGATGTAGCGTTGGTTGCTTGACTACACTGTTGCGATGTTGTAGTCGCAAATATCCCTGCTCCTACATCTGTCTCTATAATTTATATATTTTTTCTCCCTCTCTACCCGAATCTCACTCCCTCCTCCATTCTCTGTGTTTGTCTGTTAGAATATCAGTCTATAAGTCGGTTAGGCATTACGTCAGTACGCATGTCTGTATGTTTGCCGGCCGGCCTCCTTCTCTACCTGTATTTTTATCTTACTGTTTGCCTCTGTCTTTTTGTTTGTGTGCCTGTCTTGTCTGTTTGCCTGCCTGCCTGCCTGCCTGCCTGCCTGCCTGCCTGCCTGCCTGCCTGCCTGCCTGCCTGCCTGCCTGCCTGCCTGCCTGCCTGCCTGCCTGCCTGCCTGCCTGCCTGCCTGCCTGCCTGCCTGCCTGCCTGCCTGCCTGCCTGCCTGCCTGCCTGCCTGCCTGCCTGCCTGCCTGCCTGCCTGCCTGCCTGTATGTATGTATATCTGCTGCTTGTGTGCTGGTTGTTTGTTTATCTGCCTACCTCTGCCTCAGTCTTTGCCCTTGACTGTGTCTCTACGTCTCTGAATTTCTTCTCTCCTGTCTGCCTATCTACCTGGATGTATATATGTCTGTATGCTGCTTGTCTGCTGCCTGTATGTTTATGTGCCTATCTCTGCCTCAGTCTTTGCCCCTGTCTGTCTCTCTTTTCTATACAGTCTGCCCATCTACCTGGATGTATGTCTGTCTGTCTGTCTGTCTGTCTGTCTGAATGTCTGTCTGTCTGTCTGTCTGTCTGTCTGTCTGTCTGTCTGCTGTCTGTCTGTCTGTCTGTCTGTCTTTCTGTCTGTCTGTCTGTCTGTCTGTATGTATGTATGTGTATGTCTGTCTGTCTGTATGTCTGTCTGTCTGTCTGTCTGTCTGTCTGTCTGTCTGTCTGTCTGTCTGTCTGTCTGTCTGTCTGTCTGTCTGTCTGTCTGTCTGTCTGTCTGTCCGCCACCCTGCAGGCTGTATGTTTATTTGCCAAATTCTACCTCAGTCTCCGCCTGTCTGTATCTCGTGTCTCTCTCCTGTCTGCCTACATGCCAGCCAGCCTGTCTGCACACCTATATGTTTGCCTTCTTTTATCTGCCTCTGCCTCTGCCTCTGCCTCTGCCTCTGCCTCTGCCTCTGCCTCTGCCTCTGCCTCTGCCTCTGCCTCTGTTACTTTGTCTCTCTCTCTGTCTCTGTCTCTGTCTCTGGCTCTGTCTCTGGCTCTGTCTCTGTCTCTGGCTCTGTCTCTGTCTCTGGCTCTGTCTCTGGCTCTGTCTCTGTCTCTGTCTCTGTCTCTGTCTCTGTCTCTGTCTCTGTCTCTCTCTGTCTCTCTGTCTCTGTCTCTGTCTCTCTCTCTGTCTCTCTCTCACTCTCTCTGTTTCTGTCTCTGTCTCTCTCTCTCCCTCTTTCTCATTCTCTCTCTCTCATTCTCTCTCTCTCATTCTCTCTCTCTCATTCACTCTCTCTCATTCTCTCTCTCTCTCTCTCTCTCTCTCTCTCTCTCTCTCTCTCTCTCTCTCTCTCTCTCTCTCTCTCTCTCTCTCTCTCTCTCTCTCTCTCTCTCTAATAGGGTTTTCAAAATGTAGAGTAGATTGAGAGATTCCATAGAAAGTTCTTGAAAAGTCTACTAAAACTTAACAGGAACATCGCAAATCGTATGGTATATAGATATGATGGCCGACAAAGTGCGACAACAATTATAGAAAAGAGAATGATAAACATTTGGGTACACTTAATTGAAGGCAAACAAAGCAAGATATATAGTATTATGTTTAGGCTGATAAAAAATTACACGACAGAGGTACTACTAAATCAAAATGGATTGATAAAACAATGTCATTGATGGATGTTAAGTATGTAACATGTGGCATGATCATGTAAATACAAATGTATTGAAGCATACCCTATAACTTAAAAAGATAGACATAAACATACAAACATGGCACAGAATTCATATAAATAGGCTGTGTTCAAATTGCAGAATATTAAAATTGAAGTAAGACTCGAGAAGTATTTAATCTACTTGAGCCCATCTGACAGAATCAAGTTATGTAAATGTTGCTGTGGAAATAAAACAATACCTATTTCTGTTGGTCAGTATCTCCATGAAAATGCTCAGAGGCTCTGTAATTTATGCAACAATGGACACCAAGGTGATTAATATCATGATGTACTTATATGTCCATCACTAGTAGAAGAAAAATCAAAATACATAAAGAAATACTTTAGAATCAGACCTAATACTTTGAAAATGAACCAGATGTTTAACGTACATAATGTGAAACAGTTGAAAGATCTTTCCAGATTTATTAATGTGTTCATAACAAAGTTTGTGTATCTAACAAATTCAATGTCAATACTGTGAATAGCGGATAATAAAAAAATACATTGTAGCACATAGTTAATTTACTAGTGATGTAATTACATGTAAATGAGTTCAAATTGTGCAATACATGTATAGTACGAGGTTTATTTTATGTTATATTATTTTACATTATTTGGTTTGAACTACTGATTATACAATTATCGAAAACACTTAATACAGTAAGGTCACTGAATGTGTTATGTTTCGTGTTGTTTATGTTTGACGTACTGTAAATATGATTCATATAATAGAAGTATAGATGTTCTTAATAATACAATATGTTCTATCAAAATGTTCTTTATAAAGAAAAATTCTCTCATACTCCGCAAGGAGTCGTAGGGAAATAAAACTCATTGTCATTGTCACTCTCCATCCGCGTATCTTCCCCTCCATCCCCTTTCTCACTTCCTTCCTCTCCCGTCCCCTCCATTTCCCTGCCATCCTCTCCCTCTCCGTCTCTCTCCACCCCTCCATCCTTATCTTCCCCCTCGCTCTCCCTGCGCTATAGTGGGGTGGCCCATATATCTTTGGAATGTGCGCCCGTTATGTGCCCCCTAGACTTTGGAATGTGGCCCCGCTTATGTTAGTCTCAAGGGGGTGCAATTGGAGGTTTTTGGGGAGCTTCTGAAATTGTGAATAAATGTTCAACAGCATCCCGCCATTGTATTCCGATGTCACGATCCGACAGCGCGACGGCAGAGTGGTGTTGAAGCTCTGGCAAAAAAATCTTCAATAACTCCCCCCGCGTTAGCTCTTCCAATGTCAAGATCCAACAGCGCGAAGGCAGAGTGCGACATCGCGACAGCGCTATAACTCGACAGCGGAGTCATGCTGAAGCCTCGGCATGGCCTATCCAATATGAATTTGGTTCAGTGGAGGTGTTATGGCAATCCTCAAGGAGGTATAATTGGAAGTTCCACTAGACTACTCTCTATGGATCCGTCCCTGACTGGGTCACGTGCCCCACGGTCCCGAGCTCCCGGAGCGCCGATGAAAAAACAAAGGACCATAGCTCCCGGGGCTCACTGAAGTGACAAAAAATCATTGACTCCGAGCTCATGGGGCGCCCCAGTCAAGTGAGAATAAAATAATTACAGGGTACCGAGATCCAGGGTAATCAGGTTAGAACAACGTTTATTCCAGGGCCCAGAGCTCATTGTCTTTCGGTGGGGGCCTCACAATTCAAATTTGCCCCAGATTAAGATACATCTTAATCCGCCTCATAGTCCGTGGATATAATTTTCGCCTTTTGCACTAAGTTTTAAACTTGCATAATGTGTGAAACATGTTTAAAATGGTGTTCAAGAAAGTGACACAGATTCGGGATGTTGATTCACTGGAAATTTATATTTAAAAGAAGGACGATTTCCGAATTTAATTTGAAATGCAAGGACACTACAAAACCAGGCGGACTTTATTGTAGACTATGTATACACGAAGAACAACATCGATCATTTTCATACTTTGCTTAACCGCAACTTCGCTAACAGAAACGTACATTATGATAAGTAGCCGGGTGGTCAGGTGTGATCGTCTAGAAACTGTAATATCAATACATCCCTTACAGAACGCACCGCATCGACGAAACTTATAACTAAAGGTGTTTCCATATACACTTTAAAGATATATTTGTTATTCTCGTACCATTGAAATGGATTAGTTGAATCATATAGCCTACATGAAGGAGCCTACGGGTGTAAGAATTTGATGAATACTGGGGGGGGGGCGCCGCCAATTGACACGCCTGTTGCGTGGTTGGAGGAGGGGGGTAGTGTCGGATACTATCACGGTGGCGGAGGCGGGGTAGTGTAGGAAATTGTTTGTGGTGCCCATTGGGTAGTTTTTGGAGAGTTAATTGTTGCGGTGCCGTGTCGTTTCTCATTCTTGGCGATTTCCCAGATAGCATTTCCAACTCGGGCAAATATTGGCCCAATGTATGTTACTATATTGGGCCAATGTTGGCAGCCAACATTGGGGTAAAATCGGGCCAATGTTGGTCTAACAATGGCAGTTCCGATGCTTGGCCTAGCACTGGCCTATCAACATTGGCCCATGGTTGGCATTCCAAGCTATAGGCTGTCTTCTCTATCATAGGCCCAGGACGGAAATGTTATGGTATCTGGGCTGTGAATGTAGTGAACCTCCAACACCGGCGATATCACTTTGGATTATCCAGCGTCTTTCTTCTTTGCAGTGCGGAGAAACTTAATTGCATCTAGAGCTAGGATTCACCACTACCACCCAGCATTGATATAATCACCGGACTGAAAGGATACACGTTGGAGCATCAACGGTGAATTTCCAAATTCTCCTTTACGACGCCACCCAGCTGCCCGATGAAAATTCTGACTGCTGATCCCGAACAACCGACTCGGAAGGTAGGACCGTGTCTTTGTAATTGTGTTGGCTTCCATGCTTCTGTTTATATTCAGTTGATCACTGAACATTGATACGATTCTGACCATGTTCTATTTGTCACAATATTTTCCTATTCGTTGTGAATACAATTAACCATTATTTGTATGTTTCGCCCTATGTATGGTTAGTTCCGTCTGTCAAGTGTTCTCCATAAGTATTGCGCCTAGACCTATGCGTCTGCGTAAATACGGTTAGAAAGGCGTCCATTATTAAATACAGTCTATAGATTACTTACAGTTATGTTGACGTTGTTTTAAAACATGAATCCATACTTTTGGTGTCTGCTATGCAAATCGTCTAGGAGGAAATGTTAAAAATACCGAGTACCCATACACATGCACACTCATGTATACGTTATCTCAAATATAGTTGCATGCGCTTAGGAAGATATTGTGGGCAGGTTTTTTTTTTTATTATAATACGGGCATCTCTAAGAAATAAATAACACCTTTGTCCCCAGAACAATGACGCATCTCGTCGGCAAAATATATTGTACTAGCAATAACGCCTACAGATACTTAACTAAAAACACAACGTTAGCTAAAACGACATACATTCGAAAGACACCATATGTCTACATGTCTCACACGCACGCACCACGCACCACGCACCACGCACCACGCACCACGCACCACGCACCACGCACCACGCAACACGCCCCACGCACCACGCACCACGCACCACGCACCACGCACCACGCACCAGCGCCACATGCCACACGCCATACGCCACACGCCACACGCACCTCACAACGCACAACGCACCACGCACCACGCACACCGCACCACGCACCACGCATCACGCACCACGCACCACGCATGCACGCACGCACGGGTCATTTTGAGAAACATCTGGAAGGCAAAACAAATAAAGCTTAACACCAAACTGAGGATATATAACTCAAATCTCAAGTCAGTATTACTTTATGGCTCGGAGACACGGTGAATTACACATAAAAACAAACTAAAAAAGACTTTCATCAACAAATACCTGCGCAGAACCCTACATCTAAAGAAGTAAGACAAGGTGCCCAATACGACACTATGGGAATGGACCAAACAACTACAGAAGACGAAATAAAGAAGATGACATTAATGGAGCACAGTAGCGCAGCGATAAGAGCTCCGAACCCTCGACTGAGAGAACACGGGTTCGAATTCTGTGCGGAGGTGTCGAAACTTGGGCAAGTTCGTTTACACGCACACACGCGATGTTATGAATATATACAAAATATCACAATATTATAATGCATCAAGCATAAATAAACTTTGATATTTTATTAAGTAACTGTGCTTTCCTCCTCAACAGTTTACAGGACAGGAAACACAATATTTGATGGCCTCGTTGCATAACGCGTAATTGTATGCGCGCTCACAAATGTATTTGTAATTGTATGTAAGAGCATAATAAAACGGAAAAAAACATATTTGGAAAGGAGTAAATATGAAGTTGTAAACTTACAAATAATAATGTTCGTGGGCATATAATCCGTTCGTGTTTTACGCCGGTTGACATGTACGACCCACAAAGAATCTGAAACACTACAAGTATAATATATTATGTAACTCTGGCGGAATTGTTTCGTGCAAGCGGTTGCATAGGCTATTGTTATGTAAGTCGCCAGACGGGGGTAGGGTAGCTTGAGTCACACCCAGTCGCAGTTTGCTAGGGATCATGGACGTGTCCACAAAGATATACGTACAGTTCTCTCGGCTCCGTATTACAAGTATCAATATACACGGCCTGGTGAGTTATGTTTTCATGTTTATATGTTATACATAATAGTGATACTATTAGAATAATGCATAACTTGTTGCCTTATTACCCGTCAGTTCGGGCATGCCAGCTATAGTATAACGAGTGTAGCACCGTTCTATCGCATAATGTTAAATTGTGTTTACAAACGACTTACATATCTTTCAAGCATTTGAACTAATTATTGTGATGTATAGGTATGTCGTGTGCATACGTTTGACTTTAGATAATGTGATAGTTACTAGTCAAAAGAAGTACTTAGGTAAAACAAGTTTATCCGACTCTTGTCTGTACAAGTTTAGACAAGTATCTATAGGGTGACTGATTATTACATGTAGTTTACCACGTCTAATATTAGAACAGCCGACACAACTTAGTGATGTAGCGTTGGTTGCTTGACTACACTGTTGCGATGTTGTAGTATGTTTGCCGGCCGGCCTCCTTCTCTACCTGTATTTTTATCTTACTGTTTGCCTCTGTCTTTTTGTTTGTGTGCCTGTCTTGTCTGTTTGCCTGCCTGCCTGCCTGCCTGCCTGCCTGCCTGCCTGCCTTCCTGCCTGCCTGCCTGCCTGCCTGCCTGCCTGCCTGCCTGCCTGCCTGCCTGCCTGCCTGCCTGCCTGCCTGCCTGCCTGCCTGCCTGTATGTATGTATGTATATCTGCTGCTTGTCTGCTGGTTGTTTGTTTATCTGCCTACCTCTGCCTCAGTCTTTGCACTTGACTGTGTCTCTACGTCTCTGAATTTCTTCTCTCCTGTCTGCCTATCTACCTGGATGTATATATGTCTGTATGCTGCTTGTCTGCTGCCTGTATGTTTATGTGCCTATCTCGGCCTCAGGCTTTGCCCCTGTCTGTCTCTCTTTTGTATACAGTCTGCCCATCTACCTGGATGTCTGTCTGTCTGAATGTCTGTCTGTCTGTCTGTCTGTCTGTCTGTCTGTCTGTCTGTCTGTCTGTCTGCTGTCTGTCTGTCTGTCTGTGTCTGTCTGTCTGTCTGTCTGTCTGTCTGTCTGTCTGTCTGTCTGTCTGTCTGTCTGTCTGTCTGTCTGTCTGTCTGTCTGTCTGTCTGTCTGTCTGTCTGTCTGTCTGTCTGTCTGTCTGTCTGTCCGCCACCCTGCAGGCTGTATGTTTATTTGCCAAATTCTGCCTCAGTCTCTGCCTGTCTGTATCTCGTGTCTCTCTCCTGTCTGCGTACATGCCAGCCAGCCTGTCTGCACACCTGTATGTTTGCCTTCTTTTATCT
>OZ023214.1:30685723-30833317 GCA_963995525.1 Escarpia spicata | reverse complement strand
TACGAATGACCAGACTATTCATATAGGCATGCCAACTGTGCTTCATCCACAAGCAATGTCATGGTGCATTACCTCAGAGACAAAGCATTGATTCACCTACCGGTGAACATTATAGGCATTACGTGCGAGCCCAACAATGGTTCTTTCCTAATCACATGCCAAGAGGATTTAATTATTTGACTTTAGTTTGAATTTAGTATGACTACCTCTGTCGAGTTTCACCTGACAGTTGTTGTAAACGTGTATCTGGTAAGCGTAAAACGACCAATAGGAAAACAGTGGTTGAAATATAGATCACAAGACGGGTTTCAGTACAACACCGACTTGACTGGTGGATGGTTGACTTGCGTGGTTCCAGCGCACATTATATGTATGTAACAAACAATATTCGTTTGACGCTCGATATGGTGCTTCGTTTAACAGGTGATTTCAACAGTGGAACACACTATAGGATATGAAAACAAATGCCGGAAAAGACAGCGTGAAGGGATAGCCATTGCAAGATGGCTTCAAGCGGGAAGGAAGGTAGGGATTTCATTTGTTTAGAACGTCAAGAAGTTGTAGTCTGTTCAACATATTGCCTTTGGGTACAACAAGGAAATTGGTTATTGTTGACAGTCTATTCACGGCGGCAAGCACGAGCGCGCAAGAAATGAACATGGTTATTGTGTTTAAGCTTAACCTTTGTATCGTACCATAATGTAGACACATATGTTGACATACACGTACATACGCACTGGCGTAATGTGTTCATAGAATATCTTGCCAATCGTAATGCAAATACACACACGCTTATGCTTGGCTGGTTATAGTTATATTATTTGGCAGTGATCAAAGAACTAGAAACAAATGTATCGTTATTTAAGGCAAACAAAATTAATGCACGAGGTAAACATTGTTTAATGCTATGCACCACGGAGGAGTAAACACAAGTTCGAACACCATCTCTCTCCGTTATTAATTCACCATTAATACCGCACTGCGTATTATACTTGAACAACAGTTGTTGGTATAATACATAGACAATAAATATGATTTGATTTCTGGAATTTTCCCCACTGTACTGTGTGCGGCCATATTGGATTCACCCCCTATCGTCGTCAACGAATACTATCGATGAAATTGCATACATCAGAATACTTATAATAGATTAGTAATATTATTTATGCCGCATATACACACGTTTACTGCATCATATCATATAACATAACATATGGCCGAAGTTTTAATACCATTCTAACGAATAAATAACTTTAACAAGTGTAGATATGCAAGTTTAATTAATGTTGAAGTTCACACACCACAATTCCGGCTGCCTGTGTTTGGCTGGTTATATAAGGCAGGTAAAATGTCTATGTTAATTGCAGCTTGACGCGCTCAATATATAGGGTTATATCACGTGGCATGGATGACCACACCGGTTATGGGAACGCCGGGATGGCTTAGGGGCCGATATATACCCTCCCTTGCAGAGTGCTACCACAGGGAGTGGGTCAACTGTGAGAGATCCGGATTGTGACACTACTCTCCAGAGTAGGGTTGTAAGGAGCTCCCAATGAGATGTCCCGAGCCGATCATTGGTACAGTTAGCTCTGTATCATAGGCAGTAACGGCTCCAGTGTCTCCCACTTCCGGATTCTCTCTTTTTGTTTTTCAAAAATTAACTTCAATGTTGCTGGGCCATTTTCAAGACCTGAAAAGTAAAGTGCATAACATCGTACAGGTTCTTACACGTCCTCTTCTGGCTTGACTAGGGATTACAGTATCTGCCTCTGATGTGCCAACTCTCGCTTTTGACATATGCTCGGAATATTTCCATGCGTCTGAGTGTGGAAAAATCTAAGATAGGAGTGGGGCAGTGTATTTAGATTCCAATGGGTGGTTTTGGTATAACATATATTTTTGTGTCAAACGACTGGATCGGTGAAACGTCAACCACAGACTGGGGGAGACTGTTTCATACGCCTCTGCGTCGGTATATAAATGAGTTATTTATCATATTTAATCGGCATCTTTCTTAAAATATTTTTAGGTGGTGCCCTTTCGTATGTGCTTCGTTGGCTCCCAAAGTAACAACATTGGACAAGACTGCTGGATCATATTTCCCTGTTAGTATCTTATACATTTCAGTCATATCTCCCGTGTGGCGACTGTATAATAGAGTTGGTAATTTCAGTCTCTGTAAACGTTCTATCTATTCAAGGTCTTTGAAACCAGGAATTAATTTGGTTGCTGTGCGCCGACCATTTTCAAGAGCTGTAATATATTTAATTAAGAATGGACTTAAAAGTTGTAGAAAAACACTTTTCATCGATGTGATCGAAAGTATGTCAGATTATCCCCATCATCGAAATGGCTTATTTTTTTCTTTCTGACATATATGCTTCAAAATCAAGCGATGGATCGAAAGTGACTCGAATAACTTTCACATTGTCCGTACTTGTAAGTATTGTCTGGTTGTTTCCCAATGAATAGGCTTTATTCCTTGTGAATAATGATCCAATTCTCATATGGATACATTTATGTGGATAAAATGTGATATTTACTCTTACTCGCAAGTGCCTGTACAGAAGAAATAATTGTATGGTTTACAAATGCTGATGTACTGAAAAGAAGAACTAACTGGACTAAAACGTAAAATTAAAAAACCACTCAACTCCACCACATGTTATATCAATATCAGAAGTAAATCCTACACGTTTTAATAGACAACTTACCACGCAGGAATATAACTTGGAATTGCATTATGTGGAAACTGTCAACATGAGTTAAGGCAAAGGCAGAGGGATGTTCTTGTTTATTCACTTTTTTTTTGCATTTCAAGTACACCAGTTTGATGTTGAGTTGAATGAAGCACTGTTTTGCATTTTGGTACTGAAACGGAAGGATACCCTTTTGTTAGGCTCTTTTTATAGAAGCCTTAACAGTACCACTGAGAACAATGACAACCTTAAGAAATTACTGGATACAATAACTGAGAAATGTTTTTCACATGTTCTGCTATTCTTGGAGATTCCAACTACCCGTAGATTGATTAGTAACTAATATCAACTACAGCAGCAAGTACTGAAGATAAATAATTTAAATTAATAAAATAAATCGAGACTGTTATTTGGTGCAACGTTTTATAGAGCCCACTAGAGGTAACGGTACAACTAAACCATCGCTCCTTGACCTTATAATCACTAGTGAATACATCGAGATCTAAAGAGTCGAGACTCCATCAGCATTAGGAAGAAGCGACCAATCATTCAAACCCAAGCTAAATTCATTAGGAAAAACAGATTATGGAAGAATATCTTCTTACCAAAGATATCGAAACTTAAGAGAAATTTTGTCGATTGCGCTATTAGGTCAGGAGACTGACAAGAAAGCACAGAAACTGTATGAAAAGGATATAATTAATGAAATAAAACATAATCTAAGAAACCTGGCAGTATGCAAGGGCAAAAATTAAGACATAAACGGAAATACCCAACTTTCCAGAAAACAAAAACAAAGATGACATGACAAACTCGGCGGACTTGGAAAAACATAGGTGTTAGCCAATTACTTCTCCTCGGTAATTATGAGAGAACCAGAAGGAGATATCACGAAGGAACCTATGAGATTTTTATAACACAATGGAATCTTCCAAAATCAACCCATCGATAGTGGCATATAAAAACTATAAAAACTAGCATATCAAAACTAAAGACATTTAAACCATCAGGACTTGGTGGCCGCCATCCTTGTGTCTTAAACGAAGTAGTAAAGAGCACCGGCAGTATATTATCAAACATATATGACCTGCTCTGGTCCTATTTCTTCCTTATTTGTTGTCTCCAGACCTGCTCTGGTCCTATTTCTATACTTGATTGCAGAGGCATGTTTATTGTGCTTAACTCTCCTGTTGACATCAACAAGTGACTTGGCTTTCCCAGGAGGGCATTTTTCACACCCTAGAGAATAGATGACAATGCATGGTCTTTCACAAGCCACCTGCACAATGTGACACCGTTCTGCCCCCTTAGCAGATAACATAAAGGGTGGCCTGATAAAATTGCCTTAAGTATTCCTCTCCTGGGGATGTAGAAAGTTGACTGTTATACACAGTGTATAGGGACACATGTCACGCACACGCACACGCACACGCACACGCACACGCACACGCACACGCACACACACGGTGTTATTTCAGAACGTATGGTTGAGTAATAGTGAGATTATGACAGCTATCCTTTGGCCTTTTTTAAATGGCTCGAGTTCAGTGTGTTTGATACAGGAAATGTCGTCACAAAGAAGAAGACAGAGTTAACAGGCATTAATATAGCGCTGGCGGCCAGTCACGCAGGGTCACCCAGAATGGGATGATGAAGAACAAGGGTGAGTGCTAATGAAAACGAACTATCCTGAAGAATGTTCAGTAATCTAAGGGCGAGTGCTGTTTTGTTGACTTAACTGTCTACTAGTGCATCACTAGTGAGTATAATGTGCTTGGTGTGGAACTTGAAAACACGTTTTCAACATTTTAGTGACACTGTTAAAAAGATATTCAGCCGGGTTATCAATTAATAGTAACACGTGGACATGAAATTTACACTTGAAAGTGGATATATCTATAACATTATTATATTCGTAGCATAGCTGTATCTATTCGTTATTTACACATAAAATACAAGTTTTGTTAAGACTAATGAAATAACAACACATGTTAATGTTTGTGAATATTTAATAAATATAATGATACATGTAGTACACTCGTCACACTGCAAATACACTTTTGGTGACGTGTCTATCGTCACACAAAATTTCCTCCCAATGATTCGTGTGGATTCATCGTGTTGCCCAAGGGGATTACTTGGGATGTATCCAGTTGGGAACCTAACCCTTAAAAAGTGGGTTTATATATGTTTGTTCAGAAAGTTTCCTAACAAGTATATATTGTATTATTTGTCTGTCAAATTATACAAACATACAATATTATTTCTTTTGTGAAACATTAACATTCGTTTATGAAATTGCAGATACGTGTATGTATGTACCATACGACTTTTGCAACAATGTAAACAATATATTTGTGACTGAATGCTATTAGAGTATTGTGTTGTAAATGCAGACATACTATGTCATTTGTTTGTTTAAAAACTGTTGGACTGTTGTTTGTGATAACAATGTTTCAGTGTTGTGTGTGGCAGGTTCGATCCCTGCTAATGTTCATTCATACATTACTGGTTGTGCACACACACTTACTCCATTCAGTAATTTCAGCCGTTTACAAGAACTCCATCTAAATTAAGTTAATTCCACTCAAACAACTATTGGAAATAGCACAGCAAATTATGGATTTTAAAAGAAATTAACCAGGTATATTGCAAGGTATATTATGTCTTGATGTATGATGTTATGGTTTCTAGATTATCAGGGTTTCACTATCATATGAACACTTGTCATAACAAGTTAAAATTTTTGTAACACATTTATTGACACATCTATAATCATGTACACACATGCTGAATAATATTAGGCATTGGCAATTGGTATGACAACAATATTTTCAGACAAACATGTATATTAAAACAGGCAATTCTCTTTTACTTCATCCCATGATCAGAGGTAATTAGTGACTAGTCTTTTTGTTTTCACTTCTCTAGATTTAAGTACAAATCGGCTTGCATTTTGCTTAATTAACATAATGCCAGTTCTTGATGTGTTTACCATAAAGGTGTACTATATTCAACAATACGTGGCCAGTGACATCTGTGCTGTTATTGCCACCTTGAGATTTATTTTAAATACAAGTTTTAAGAGATAGTGTTACTGAATGTCAAATGTTTCATACAATTTCAAGTTAGGGAATAACAAAATAATGCTCTTCTTGAGGAAACATTGTTTCTTAATATAAAAATAAATAATACACAAGTTACTATTGATAGTATACATACTTGAATCGAGTGACCCAGCTAAATGTAGATCTACACACCATAAACTGTGTTCATCTTGGAACTAATTAGCATCTAGTATTCACCAGGTCAGATATCCACAGCTAGACGAGCATGTTAATAAATCTTTAAATAATTTACAACGAAAACCTAACGTTTCTTTAATGGGTTTTTTACATGTTCATTATAACGTACTGGCATTTAAAATATAAGGCAACAATGCTGTATTTTGAACATATATATCGTTAAACCACACATGGTTCATCCAACTCTACAAAACTACAAAAGCAGGCACGGGATATGTGAAATGTTGCACATTCTAATCAAATACATCACAAGATTTCTTTCCCCTACAACTCTGTTTCTGTTTCTGTGTGGAAAAATATTCAATTAGTATTTTTCTCAAATTTGGCATTTGCGCTCAATAAATACTTTGCATAAATACTTTGCATAAATACTTTGCATCACTTCTGTTGGCATGATCTAGTGATATGTTTGCACATAATTACCTTATCTCGCCATCATATTAACATTTCTTTATGAATTTGCCCTTCACCATTCAGGGACAACATTTTACTACTAGAAAATGTGTACACATTAAGCAAAATTACAAAGAATTCACATTTACAGGCTAATGGTACAATTCACTCTGACATTAGTTAACCTCCTGTTTCGCATAGACCTGATCTAGACATTTTGTATCATTGTAGCTACACACAAGTTTATAGTGTCTAGATTCTGTTGGCAACATTGAAAATACATTGAACGTTTCTCTTGGGTTGACTTGGCTCTGATGCCTAAGTCAATATCTACTCTTCAGCTTGTCTTATTACAGCATCAGGCCAAGCAGAACCAACCAACCAATCCTCTAACATATCCCTTCCAGCAGTGCATAGGCATCCACTTTCATGACATTTTGTTTGCCTCTTGTCACGATTTCCAATACTTAATAATTTAATCAGTCATATAATAGATCTTTTTAGCAGACACTTTTCAGCAAGATGACAACAAAACTGTGCTTTTGTTTGAAATATCAACCAGTTCTTATTCTGTTAATAAGTTTCAAATCAAGTATCAACCAGCCGAGATATATAATTTTAATCGGTTACATTTATGTTAATAAAACTAATAAAGCTGACAAAATAACACACTTTGTTTAACAAATAAACTGTCTGTAACACTGGCCCCCAAACTTAAAGAAACAAGAACACTGTAGCAACTGGATGGCCGCAGTAATGAGGGGTGTCAGGGCGCCACGACATACCCCGACAGCGTCAGTGGTGAGGTCCAGGGGTCCCTTGCCCTGGATATACAGGTTGCTGACACAACCCTCTAGCATCTTCTCGTGCTGACCAAATGTCATGCCATCCAGGTTAGGCACGCCTCCTGAAGCATAACCAAATCAAATCAAATTTATTGTAACTCATTACAATACATACAATACAAATCAAATTTAGACAAATCCTATATAATAACATAATGAGCACAACAAGTGAAGAACATTATACTATGTTATATTCGCTACATAACAACCAATGTCAACCCTTTGGCAATACTGGCCGAACACGCTGCAATTAACCTATCCAGCACGTGATATGTTGCTTAGCAAAACCTCCCGTCAAATCATCAGAAACCAGAGAAAGTGTGTGTGTGATAATTTAGATACATTTGCTGCAGTCTCTGATGATGATGTGCACAAGTTGGTTATGAATTCTAAGACAACCAGCTATGTTCTGGACCCCATGCCAACCAAACTGGTCAAATAGTATATTGATGCATTGGTGCCATTCCTTACACACATCATCAATTGCTCCATTGCTGCTGGGGAATTCCCACATGAATGGAAGACTGCACTTGTAGAGCCACTGCTTAAAAAAGCAGGACTGGATCCTATTCCAACAAACTATCGCCCTGACAGACAGTCAGACATGTGGTCAGATACATTGAAAAGTATTTAAATGCAAATGCAAATACTTTTGACATTTCAAATGCAAATACATTTTGTTTATGTCAAATGCTAAATTAAGGTTAATCCTGTTTTCCATTTCCTGTGCCCATTGATGCACTGTCTTCCAATAAAATTAGAATAAGCCACCCACTGTTAATTAAATGCTTGCTAACCTGACCCTGCCAAAGGCCAACTGATAGATACACTGATCATCCATCTGATAATGACCCAAGTAGTTAATGATCAAAGCATGCAAATGCTGCAGTTGGTCAGCCAATAAAAGAGCCATCGGAAGGCCATTTGTCTCTCAGTGAATGTCATGCCTCGGTGATCACTTAAGTAACATGAGTGACCTGTATCAACTACCTAGACCACGCAACAATTTTATTAAGTACAGATGTGATAACAGTTTTCATTGACATAATTAAATGCTATAAGTATTTGAAAAGTATTTGATTTTTCAAATACTTTTAAAATGTATTTAAATGCAAATAGTTTTGGCTCCAAATTTTCAAATGCAAATGCGAACACTGGATCAGTTGCATTTAAATGCATTTAAATGCAAATGCATTTGCATTTGACCCCATGTCTGCGCCCTGTGTCGAATCACCAGTATATCTCTAAATTATCAGAACGGGCTGTTGTAGACCAACTTTGCTTTCATTCAGAATGTGGATTTCCTTGTCACCTTGTCAGTCGGCGTATAGAGCTGGACATTCTACTGAAACTGCACTTGTTAAGGTCCAGTCTGACATTCTTTTAAACATGGACCAACAGAACACAACTGGTTTTAATTTACTTGTTGTTGACTTTTCATACTGGGGACCATAAGATTTTGTTGATTATTGTGAATTCTTCTTTTGGTGTATCAGGCACAGCTCTAAATTGGTTTTCGTCTTATCTTCAAATAAAATCAATTATTATTGATGGTACTGTGTCTGACCAGTTTAAACTTGATCAGGGAGTACCGCAAGAATCATGCCTCGGTCATGTGGAATTCACACAGTATCTTAGCCCTATTTTTCATATCATTGATCAGCAAGGTAAGCTGGGGCATGTGTATGCTGATGACCATCAGGCGTACTGTAGTTTTAATGCCAATTCTATGGACAGTAATCACGAGTCTATGGAACGGTGCATTAGAGACATCAATAGCTAGATGCAAAGCATGAAACTTAAAACAAACAACTCCTAGACTGAATACATCTTAATTGGTTCTCCGTAACAACTGGAGAAAAAAACAGTTGTTGCGGAAAACGCCTAAAAGTGGTCTCATTTATGATTCTATCATTTTTGGTTCTCGAGTTATTGCACAACATTACTCCGAACAGTGGCCATTTTGGAGTCAAGTCAAGAGTCATTGTCACACACGTTTGCCATAAAACACTTGGAGCAGTCAGCCGCACATTCTACAACAAGCAAATAAACATCAGTTGAGTAGTCACAACAAGGAATAGTAGATGACAGTCTCTCAAGACAGACATCAGCCATAGAGACAGGGAGAGGGGGAGAGAGTGACACAGAGAAAGGAGACAAGGAGAGGGGGGAGCGAGGCAGAGAGAGAGAGGAAGAGCGATGGAGAGAGAGAGAGAAGGAGAGCGATGGAGAGAGAGGGAGAGCGAGGGAGAGAGAGAAAGAGGGAGGCATAGGGAGGAAGAGAGACAGTGGTGGAGAGAGACCGAGGGGGAGAGAGAGAGGAGAGGAGAGAGGGGAAAGAGAGAGAGGGATGGAGAATGGTGGAGTGGAAGAGAGACAGACATACATAACATTCGGCATTTGATTGGCAGCCAGTGTAGTTCTTTTAGACGTGATGATTCTGGCTGCCATGTTTTGGATTCGCTGGTGTTTGTGAATGTGGTTTCATGGTAGTCCAGCCAGTAACGCGTTCCTGTAGTCCAATCTAGATATGACGAAAGCGAGCACAAGTGGTTTAGTCGCATATGTTGTGAGGTATTGCCTCATACGACTGATGTTATGGAAGTGCATATACGCTGTTCGGCAAATGGTACTTATGTGGTTAGTCATGTTGAGGGATTGAACAAAATAGAGCGCCCAGGTTGCTCGCACTTGAAGACGAAGTCAAAGTCGAGTCAAAAATACGAATCTCCTTTAGTAGTGAAAATTTCTGTTTAGTACCAAACACCATGACATCTGTCTTCTGATCATTTAATTTCAGTAAATTGGTCCGAGACCATTCGCCAATTTCTTCTAGGCAACAGCACAAACGATCCATTGAGTTCAAGTTGGCCATCTCCACCAGGACAAAACGAAACATAAAGTTGCGTGTCGTCGGCATATATGTGATAATCCAAGCCGGATTTCTCGACGACGTCGCCAAGTGGTGTGATATATGCAGTGATCAGCAATGGCCCGAGTACGATGCCTTGCGGTACACCAAACGGCACTTCCAATACGAACGACTTGATGCCGACCGGACAAGTAAGATCTGAACCACTCAAGCGCAGCGCCAGTGGCACGGAATATGTGAGTGAGTCTGCTCAATAGAATTCCGTGGACTATGGTGTCGAAAGCGGCGGTCAAGTCAAGCATAACAAACACAACAACACAGCCACGGTCTACTGCAGACAGACTGTCATTGTGAACTTTAAGCAGAGCCGTTTCAGTTGAGTGATCTTGTCGATATGCCGATTGAAACTGGTCGTGCAAGTTGTTCTCTTGCATATGGACGTTCAGCTGTTTTGCTACAACGCGCTCGATTACTTTAGAAAGAAATGTCTGTTTCGATACAGGTCGATAATTCTGCATTGATTCTGGATTTAGTCCAGCCTTCTTGATGGCGAGATGCAGCCAGTCTTGTATTTATCTAGAACAACGGACGCGTGCGAATAAACTAAGCTGACCTGCATTATGATCGTATTGATCAACCAGTTCTTCTACGTTCAGCAAGTCAAGATCATCCGAACGGAACAGTGGAATGTCTTGTCGAAAAGAAACTACATTATTGTTGCGTAACTTGCAATATTTGATTTTCATCAAAAGAGTGCGATGTTGAACAATGTCTATGTTGAAACTCACCACAAAATGGTCAGAAAGGCTCATATCCGTAACGGTAACATTTCGAACAAGGTGTTCGTCCTTGCTGCGGGTCATGAGTACATCCAAAGTGTGTCCTTTCCTGTGGGTTGGCCCGCGAACATGCAACACCATCCCTGTGGCATTCACAGAATTGGTCAGTCGCCGTGCGTCAACATTTGCAGCGTTGTCAATATGAAAGTTCAAATCTTCCATGATAATCAGAGGTCCAGGTTTTATGGCATACTGGTCGATGAAACGGTCCCATTCTTAAAAAAACACAGTTGTTGACAAGCCATTTTTCACTGATGGCGGGGGTCGGTAAATAACAACGATTCTCGTGGATGACGTAGGTGTTCAAAGGATCGAAACGCATCGGCATCGGTAACGGTATTTGTGTAAGACGATTTCGGCGTGTGCTTGATGGAATATCCATATGGTACAATGTATGTAATCACATTGGCGTCGCTCGAAGGCTTCAACCACGTTTCGCATATCGTCATCATATCGAGATGGTTTTCAAGTATATGATCCGCGATGGCGAGTGTTTTGTTCCGACACGATTGTGCGTTAACGTAGCATACTCGTACGCCTTGATCGCGCTGTACCTGTTTATATAATGGTAAAGTTATGAAATGTGGTACATTTCGGCTTGGTTGTGGCAACGTCGGTACTCTTGCGTAGTGAATTATTGTCCCGATCTGTTTTGCGACTTTACGACCGCCACGGTGTTTACGTTTCGTAGTCGAACGCTTGGAGATGCACAGTTGGTGAAAGAGAACATTCACACAGCACGTCACCGGAGATCTGATATACCTGGTCACATGGGCGGCAGTTGACTACAAATGTGTCCTAGAATAACGCACCACTGATGTTGACACACACGCATGCTGAAGTGCGTCTTGCGACACTGAGTATCATCGGCGATTGCACAAAAGTTGTCCGTGGTCCGGTGTTATCCAAGAATAGACCAAAGCGTTCTGCTTGACAAGTTTGTAACCGGTTCTCAAGGCAAGCGTAGACGAATGTCGATTAAAAACTATAACAGTCCGGCACCAGTAATCATTTTCAAGTAAAATGTAAACGTCCGAAGTAATGTATGTACCTCTATACACGCACCTGAGAAATATGAAAAACGTTCCTTGAATTGAAATTGAAGACAGCTGTCGTGGGAGCTACTGCCAAGCACAACACCCCAGCTCCATGTCATGCCATGAATATGTAAAAACTAAAATCGACACACACCTCAGAAGGGCGGGATACTTGTAAATAAAAAAGGGTTGAGCTCTCGATAAGCCAAAAGGCTTCCTTGTCCACCTGCCAACTAGAGTTAATCATCTGCGTGGCAATCTTGTTAAATAAGCAGAAATTATGCTGACGCGGCGGTGAACAATTTCAATAGCAACCCCCATCTTCTGATGTCACAGTTGAGCCAGGCAAGCAAGCGGAGAAACTGAAGAAAAGTTGAAGTGAAGATACAGCGATATGGCGTAGCGGCAAAAAAAATCAACAGACCTCCCCCGCCCGTCTTCCCATTCCAGCAGTTGAGACGAGTTATAGGAGGCAGCGCAAGAGACAGCGAGAAGACGGTGAAATTACGGCTGTGCAATGACGAAATATTTTCAACAGCACCCCCCCCCCTCCGCCCCATACTCCCCTTCACCCCCACCCCCCCCCCCCCCCCACCCCCCCCCCCCCCAATCATCCGATGTCACCAGTCGAGCAGAGACAGTGGAGAAGCTAAAGTTACGGCGGTGCAGCAGCAACACATTTTCTGCGACTACAGCATTTGGTTCGGCTCAGATCGAGAAACCCTCACCTGCACCTTAAGTTAAGCCTTAAGACTCACAAAAATGTATGATTACACCCCCGTGAGTTTCACAGAAACTCACTGAGGCTCACAACACACTTCCAATTATACACCTACCAACCCCACCTCCTTCACTGCAACAGCAATACGTCTCTGGATGCAGTTTTTTTTGTGCGACAAATAGTGGCGCCACATCACGGGGCTTGGTTAATCAAGGCTAGAGGAAAATGCTGTAGTTCCAACAGATGACATTACTGCTACTAGCAGTCCACGGACAGCCGTCTCAGATCTGCTGAACTGGGATGAAACGTACTTAAGAAAGTTCATTCCAGCACGATACAGACGCCTACAAACAATCATAGTTGTTGATGAGACGGTAGCTGTTTGAGTGTCAACACAGTGTGCTTGCGAGATCACTCAGAACAGCCTCAAGTAATCGTTTAGTTAGTTAATTAGTAGATGTAAACACCATCCCAATAAAAAACCACTGCACGTAATATTTTATCATACCTTTACAGACTTATGTTACGTATAAACATCGAATCAAACAGACATGCAAATAATATAGTAATTGTTGTAGATGTAGGCTCTCCATGCATAATCTTTCCGAATCATCTTTGTCAAACACGTCCGTAGATGAAAACAAGGCTGGCCTGGCTCACTGTCTCATCCATTACATGATGGAGCACGGTAAGCACCTGCCCGATGGATGTGAACTCGTCGTGGGTGGGGGATTTCACGACAACAAATGCGCAAAATCAACTGTTAGAGATGTTTTGCATTTAAATAAGGAAGCAGACACGCGCATCATAGTACATGCATGTGACAGTGACAAGCACGTTCAAGAGGACAGTGAACGTGTACACAGACACACGTGTCTCCCTCGTGTTGCTTCTCTTTATGGCCTCATATTACATGCATGTGACAGTGACAAGCACGTTCAACAGGACAGTGGTCGTGTACGTAGACACACGTGTATTCCTCGTGCTGCTTCTCTTTATGGCCTCATATTACATGCATGTGACAGTGACAAGCACGTTCAACAGGACAGTGGTCGTGTACACAGACACACGTGTCTTCCTCATGTTGCTTCTCTTTGTGGCCTCATATTACATGCATATGACAGTGACAAGCACGTTCAAGAGGACAGTGAACGTGTACACAGACACACGTGTCTTCCTCATGTTGCTTCTCTTTGTGGCCTCATATTACATGCATGTGACAGAGACAAGCACGTTCAAGAGGACAGTGAACGTGTACACAGACACACGTGTCTTCCTCATGTTGCTTCTCTTTATGGCCTCATATTACATCAGGGGCGTAGGCAGGATTTTGTATTGGAGCGGGCCATCTGGCATTCAAGCAAGCAATGAGTAGCGGTATATGACACACGCACGCACGCACGCATGCACGCACACACACACACGTATGTATGTATATAATTATTATATGTGTGTGTTTGTGTGTGTGCGTGCGTGCGTGCGTGCGTGCGTGCGTGCTTGCGTGTGTGTGATGAGTCGCTGGCGTTCAAACAATATTTCAAAAAAAATCCGTACCGCTCTGGCGGCGTCGAGTGAGCTTCACAGAAATGTTCCTGTCATGTGTAACGTTGTCGCTTATTAAAATTAATTAATTCACAATACGAAGTTCGGACTACTCAGTGGAAAATCGACTACATAAATTGCTTTGGCCGTTTTGGCAGGTTGCAACTTGATCTTAGTCTAGTAACTAATCATCTTGCCGGGCAACTATCATTTTGCATCCTTGTGTTGATATATTAATAGGCATTAGCCATCAAACACATTGTGAATGATGACATATTCGTTGCCCAGTAACCTCTTGGACTGCAACCTGCTGGATGCTTATCGCCTACGGCAGAAGTAACGGGATTCCTCTACTTTTGGTAACTCAATCCCATTTGAATGATGACAAATGTCTTTGCCAAAGACGTGGAAGTCATACACAGGCACCCCTATAACCTCTGTACCTTGTCACTCTATAAATCAGGTAACCAGTTATATGTCTTCAGTCTCATATACCCTCCTAATTTTCCGGGATTGGGGGGGGCATGGCCCCCTTGGCCCCCCTCTGGCTACACCACTGTAGTACATGCATGTGACAGTGACAAGCACGTTCAAGAGGACAGTGGTCGTGTACATAGACACACGCGTCTTCCTCATGTTGTTTCTCTTTATGGCCTCATATTACATGCATGTGACAGTGACAAGCACGTTCAAGAGGACAGTGGTCGTGTACATAGACACACGCGTCTTCCTCATGTTGCTTCTCTTTATGGCTGGATTCAGTAAAACCAACTATTGGGTTGTACTTGGTAATGTTGTAAGAGATGGCACTACTTTGAACACACAGAAGTGCTCATCTGCAGGTGGTGTGGTGTTCTATATATATATATATATATATAAGTTTGGAGGTGAACACATATTGTGAACGCATTGTGCTAAACCATTAATGTAAGTAAAAAACAATCTGGAGTTTCAGCGCCATTCCGCTCCGCATAGACGTGCCTTCCTCGTGTTGCTTCTCTTTTTGACTTCATATTACATGCATGTGACAGTGACAAGCACGTTCAAGAGGACAGTGGTCGTGTACATAGACACACGTGTCTTCCTCATGTTGCTTCTCTTTATGGCCTCATATTACATGCATGAGATGCATGGCCGGATTCAGAGGTGTTCTATATATATATATATATATATATCAGTTTGGAGGTGAACACATATTGTGAACGCATTATGCTAAACCATTAATGTAAGTAAAAAACAATCTGGAGCTTCAGCGCCATTCCGCTCCGCTGGGTCTCGACAGCGGAAGACGGGGGGGGGGGGGTAGTTCTTGAAAATTATTATTCTGCATCGCGCCGCGGTAATTTAAACTTCTCCGCTGCCTCGGCTCTCGGCTGACATCGAAGACGAGGGGTGGCGGTGGGAATATTTCTCGCGGGCCGCAGCGACGTTCAACATTTTCGAAGCTCATCAAAAACCTCCAGTTGCACCTCATTGACAATCGCCACGAAAAAAAAACATCTTATGGATTCCAGAATACTTCGATTTGCCCATTGACGCTCGCCAAAAACCCACATGCACGCTCAGATTTATTCGGGGGGGGGGAGGCAGAACCATAATATGTCTGCCCTCAGCGAAATTCCAGGGGCAGTTACCCCTTTGCACCCTGTTCCCACGCATATGACTCACCATAGAAACGAGCGCAGTGGCTCGCAGCAGCATCTTAATTGTATATTAGAGTGTGCACGTGTCTTTTACGACCAGCACGTGACTCCAAACTTGTCAATGTGACGATGATAAAGAAAACGATAGGGCCGAACTATTGTCCAGTGGCAGACCAACGGATGTGGAATATTTTATGAACTATGTGCGATCAACAGTAACATTGAAGGCATTCCGGCAAACATCTAACTCACCTATTTTGCTTCTAATATGGGATCGGGCAAGTATTTTGTTATAAAAAGCCATTTTTGACCTAATACCAGTTTTTAATTAATATCTTGAATCTCATAATATTATACCTGTCCAAGGACAACAACATAAACATTTATACGCAAAATTAAGATGGATATGAATGATAGTTTTAGACATATCATGTTTTCAAAATAAGGTTTTAGCAGTTTAGCACCTGGCAGGAGACAAACACAAACTTTAAAAATACAACTCAGGCAAATAAATATATGAACACTTGGAAGATACATTTGATATGTAGGCATTAAAACCAGTTTCATTGAGCTGTATTGTGTTGTTTGGTTTTTATCTGACTTTTTGTGACTGGGTTTCCTTTCCCTGATCACCTTGAGTCAGGGAAAATCTGTATTCGCATATTTAACACAGTCACTGTTTCTTTGTACTTTTGTAAATTTGGATATTCGTTTTAAAATATATTAATGTACATTTCAAAATGATTTGGTCGTATAACAAAAGGAACAACTAAATGTCGTCCAGCAGTCAGTCAGTCATGGTTATTTAAATCCATGGGTTAGAGGGGACTGGTTAGAGTGCTCAATTGCTACAGTCAATCAGTGGCTCGCTGCACACATTGATATCCAGACACACATAAGGTAATGTCGACAACAAGGGGAAAGCTAAGCTTTTGTGGAATGGCTATGCTTATACGAAGGAAACAGACAAATGGTGTGATACAGTGGCGCTGCACATGTATGTCGTGCGAGCAAGTCGTGCCATGGTAGTGTGTACACAGACTTGCTACCAGAAAATCCACTGCCCTGAACCTGCAGCATCAGAATTTTTATACTGAATATTTGTGTTACTTTGGATGGAATGCATTTTTACTTAATAAAACCATAGTTCACATTCATTCAAATTAAAACATTATTATTAGCCACTATTGGCGCCTGGTATTCTAAAGTTTTGTGAAAAGAGGTACACACTGTAAAGATTATTAATTTTGTTGGTCTTACCGCAATGTCCTATTACAAAATGTGTGGTTACCAAAATGTCCTGTTTCCAAAATGTCTGTTGCCCAAAGTGTCCTTTACCAAAACGTCTGGCACCCGTTTGACCTACGACCTAAATACATATCAGTAGGTCTAACCATTACAATAAACAGATGGATAACACATCCTTTGGAACCTTGTTATTCCCAATGATAATACACAGAAACATCAGCATTACGACATAATTTTGCAGGAATGGAAAATGCTGATGCACTGGGTTTTCTGCGCAAATCCAAAAATATTAATTCTGCGTCTGAAAGTCCAAATCAGACCACAAACTCAGTTTTACTCAAAAAACTTAATCACACATACATAATCATGTTTCATTCCAATGCACACATACATAATCATGTTTCATTCCAATGCACACATACATAATCATGTTTCATTTCAATGCAACTGCTACAGTTTGAATGTACTGGCGTATACATTTCTTTTTAGGAAGTGGACTTACTCATACTCGACCCCACAGTTTTGACAATGGTGGGACGCTACAGAGCAGATTTGTTTAGCGTGCCAGCACGAGGAGACAATGATGCCATGTGACATTCTGCCTACCACCAGTTTGTTTTCTGGCAACATGGCAAACTGGGAACAGGGAACCGACATGTTATTACGAGCTGTTGGGTGTGGAAAATTAGGCAGACATTTCCAAGTGCAAGTGGACAGTACTCTGGGTTCAAAGTTCATACGTTAGGTTGAAATCATCACTTGTCAAGAATAAAGTGTGTAAACTTTATATAACCACACATCATCAGGTAACCATGGTAATTGTTAAATTAATCGATAATAGTTTGTTATTAAAAAAATAAATGTTACTTCACATGTAGGTTACTCATCGACAATTTCCATCTTAGGCATATTTCTTTTTTCCAAATCGGGTTTGATGCCTTGCCACTAGATCTGCTGTTGGTGGTGCAGGCACTGCTGCTAGTGTTGGTGCAATGTTGCGTGGGTCATCAGGTTTAAGTCCACGCATCCTGCGTTTTGGTAGTGGATCATCAGTGCATGCTCGGATGATCTTCTCCTGAAGGGACACTATGTACACATACTGTTTCATTTCTCACTCAGGATAATAGTCCACTTCTTTCCCCGTTTGTTGTAGACTTTGAGGTAGCTGTAGATTAATAGACAAACTTAATGACGTGTCATGAACTTGCATTATTACACAGTATGGCATTTGCCAAAAAAAATTTTTTTATTCAACATGTAAATATTTCAAAACATGTAAATATTTAAAGTAATTTTTTCATGTGCAATACGTCAGCATATAAAAATGTTATGTCAATAGCTGAATTATTGAAAAATAAAAAGTTATTTTAAATATTACATATATATGCTTAATGTACATGTGCTATTATTATTGTGCTTTGTATTGTTTATGTATTGCAATGTAATAAATACCTTTAATTTCTATAAAAAAACTCTTCTCATACATTACTTGCTCGATCATAGGCATTGATTGTTAGAGTTGTCACCAACATAAATAAATCCAATCAATAATTATCCCTATAATGGAATGACAAAGTCGTTATTATAATGCATAAAAGATATTTACATGTTCATGTTGTTACATGTATACTTAATGTGTACCTGCATACTTACACAGGGTGTCCCTTTCGATTTCTTTTCAATGGTAAATCTTTGTGACTCTGATAATCAATCGCTGCCAGAAGGACCGTGTCCGGTATACCAGGAAGCTGCAATAAGTAATTTTATGCAAGCACCAACACAAGTCGTGAATAGTGATGAAATAAGGCCAAATGAATTACGCTTATTAAAGAGATTAAGTTAAAGAGAGAGAAATGTGGGCTCATCCCAAGGCCAGGCCTGTGACTGAGCCCATACTAGTCTCCTGTACCTCTGAATGACAGAGCCCATATTTCGGTATATACAACATTAGCAGTATTGTTATAGATATATAAAAAACCGAGAAGCTGCAATAAGTAATTTCATCTGATAAATTTCTGATTAATGTTGCTTCCCTGTGTGTTTTAATCTTTATTATTCGATGATGACCAACCAAGACTTTTAAAATGTTAAGAATAATCAGACTCCGGACCTGAAATGGTGGATAACGTAAGTTACAGTCACTATAACTTACATTATCCACCACAACCACAATTTTTTTTCAAACAACAACAATACACAGGCAGGATGTGTTTTCGTGTCTCTTCTTTCTTCATGGGCCTAAGATACAGGCCAAACGTTATCAACAGGAACTGTCCACAATGAAGCTGGTTATGGAGTAAGTTACAGGACACCACAATTTGGCCCAGTATTGTGCAACTTCACTCATGCTAAATTTAATTTCTTCTAATTTCCCATTTTCTTCCATGTTACATTGGCTAAAAGTAATGTGTACCTTTCAGTGACACTGATGTCAAGCTCGTATGAAGCATCCTCCGTGCATTGTGATGGTAGCCATGAATCACCATTGTCATCCTCCACACTGTCTTCATCACATGACAGAGGGCTACAAACAAATACATATTGAATAATGATATGTTTAGTTGACAAAACAGTGGTGCATCTGTTTAAGCTCCTTTCCTCTCCTCTTTTGAGACCCCTGTGTAATTCCTGCCCCCATGTGGATCGGTCTCCTGCAAGCTCCTCCAAATTCTCAACATCCACGTCTAGTGCCTTCAAGTCTCACTTGCATACGTCCTTGAAGCACAGATGGGGACATCCTGCAGCTCTCTTTCCAGTGGCCAGCTCTCCGTAGAGGATGTCTTTTGGAAGTCTTCCATCTGATATACATGGCCGAGCCAGCAAAGGCGGCATTGCCTGAGCAGGGTCACCAGGCTCACAGACTTGGCACATGAGAGGACCTCTGTACTGGGAATCGGTACTGCCGTACAGAAGTGTACTCAGCACGCAGGCATTGTACATTGTCACCTTTGTGTGCTCCATCAGCATTTTGTTGTTCCAGACTCTCTTTGTACGCCGGGCGAATGCTGAGGCGGCTCTCTCAATCCATATGCAGATTTCTGCTTCTAAGGAGTGGTTGTTGGCAATGGTTGACCCCAGGTAGGTGAAGAGGTGGACGACCTCTAGCTCACAGTGATGGCTGGGAGAGTGACTACATCCTTCCCCATGATGTTAGTCTTTCTCAAGCTGATTGTCAGTCTGAAATCTGTGCATGCCTTTGTATACTTGCGAATTTAAGGCCAGACACGGCAGGTAGATAGGATTATTTTTTAATTTGTGCAAACAGATCAATTTTTTCTGCCCAATGCATGAAATGGGTCCTACTGAGTAAAATATATATTGATCTTTTTTCAGCCAGACCCCCGTTTCCATGGTAACAAACAAAATGGCCGCCATTTTGAGCAAATATTGGCAAATTTGGAAAAGCTGCCACTTTTTATTGAATCCATATATAGGTATAATTCTTGCCAATCCATGTTCTCTACAGAGTCTATTGTGCAATGATCAGAGCATTTTTTGAAATGTTGTGTTATGTTTTTTTTGGGGGTAAAATACGAAAAAAAATCTTGTTTTTTGTAACAGATATGGCTATATCTTTCAAACTATTCATGATTTTAAAAAAGAGTCTGATCATTGCACACAGTAGAATATGCTGAATGCAACACTGGAAACTTGATTTACATAGCATAATTATTCCAAGAGATATCCCGTTTCCAAATGCAGAAATTTGAAGAAATTTTTTTGGGAGAAAATGGCTGTCAAAGATTGCATAATGGATTTCATTACATGATAACGACATGCTTGATCCATGATTAAAACTCACTTAGAGGTATGTAATTGCCATAGAAGTTAACTTTATTGATAGTATGCATGCAAAGGTATAATAATCTGGCAGAAAACCATTTTCAGTATTTTTTGTTAAAAAACACCATAACACCTGGGGTGTCTGGCCTTAACTCCAGCAGTCCTACCACCCACAAAATCTCAGAAAGAGAGTGTCGTTTCAACAGTTGGTGGACGGAGCTAGTATATCACGTAAGGTGAACATTTTTAAGAGGGTATTGTAATTTTTGTATTGCAGTGTATTTATTTAGATTCCAACAGGTCCAGTCGACCCAGTAACAGGACTGATAACTGAAATAATCCATATAAATAATATTTGAAATGAACAACTCACATCTGATTGGCTTGGTCTATCTCGACCTGGGCAAGACGCTTTGTCAAGTTCTTCAGTTTCTCTGTTGTCTCCCTCAGTATCCGCGACTGTCGCCTAGCAACAGCACAACAAGAGGGGTGCACAGTCATGTTGACAAAAACAAGTAATAATAATGCCAGAATCATGCCAAAACTATTTTGCCATCACCACAACAAGATGATGGATGGATATTAGCTTGTTTTAATAAATTTTTTTGAAGGGATGACTATTTTCGCAGGTTGAAACATTGCATGTGATACTCACCCAATGTAGTCATCAAGACTGTGACGGAGATTGCCCTCAGACACGTCCCCAAGTAGATGCAGAAATGATTCTTTATTCTTCGCCTTCCTGCAAAAATACACACCATAAGTTCCCTTCTATAATACACATTTTCCCCTTCATTTTGTACATAAGGTCTGGGTACACATGTAAAGTCTGGGTACACATGTAAAGTCTGGGTACATATGTAAAGTCTGGGTACATATGTAAAGTCTGGGTACACATGTAAAGTGTGGGTACACATGTAAAGTCTGGGTACACATGTAAAGTGTGGGTACACATGTAAAGTGTGGGTACACATATAAAGTGTGGGTACACATGTAAAGTCTGGGTACACATGTAAAGTCTGGGTACACATGTAAAGTCTGGGTACACATGTAAAGTCTGGGTACATATATAAAGTCTGGGTACATATGTAAAGTCTGGGTACATGTTATTCATGGTAATAGCTAAACACAATTTTCTCAGACTGGATACGAGCCAGAGATGTGTGCTCGATGATGTACAGCTTCTCAGGCAAAGTATGGAAAACATCCGCTTAGGGTCATTCGTAGTAAAGCAGTTTTCAAAATAAAAAATCGCTGAATTCACTCTGTCGCTATAACTTGTAAAAATGTTACGTCTGTATGGTGCATGGTGTAACTCTGCATTTAAGGCGAAGACAGTACGAGAAACCAGTAAATGAGCTGGCGTTTCGTCTTCCACTTTGAGACCTCATTCCGAGTTAGCCACCGACTTTAAAATGTTGACTGTAGTTGCAAATGGTTATATTGTATTAACTCACTTAGGTGTCCCTTTTGTTTCCCTTTAAAACCTACGTCAGTTTATGAAATGCGCTGCGAACCCTTGCAGTGGGTGCATAAAATCACCTAGCGAATCCAGTGCGTGCATAAAATCACCTAGCTTTTTGCATTTACGTTTCTTGTAATTCCTTTCCTAACATTGCAAGTTGTGTATATCTTAAAGACAATTGAATTCCACACAAGACGGTGCTAACTATACTAATCACCTTTTAAATTATATGTGCAAAACACATTACGCCGTGTCTGGGAGTGTTTACATAGAAGGCAGTGCATATCTGGGAACTTTTTGTCAGCTGATTTTTTTCAAACAGCGCTCATTCATAAACTTCCAATAAAAATACCCCTAGCACACAGCAGACACACTCAAGAAATTGAAGAATTCAGTGAAACAAGTTGCGTAAGTATCCCTAAGAGGACGCCACCTCCACGTGTTGTCAAAGTTATGAAAAGTTTGAGGCCGTTTGCAGCCGCTCAAGGAAACCGGTGCCTGGCTGCTTTCGGCCATTCGAAGTCTAAAGGGTTTAGATAGAAATGTGTGCTGACTCACAGTCACCGTATGTGTTCCTCCTTAGCCGTCTTGTCTTTGCGGTACACACTCAGCTGAGTTTGTACAGTCGACTCCAGGCTCATCTGATTCATCTCATCACTACAACATGCAAAATGGGGGGTGTCACAACCCACAAATGATGGAGTTGTCACTCCCTTCAAATTGTTGGGTGTCACTACATAGCTGCACTGAAAGGGTGTGAAAGAAAATCACTGTACCCTGTGCAATAATCAGTAAGTGTAAATACAGGGGCATCAAACCCCACAAAAGACGGGGGTGCCACTGCATCCAAATTGTCAGGTGTCACATGTAATAAAAGGACGTCACCACTCACAAACTACATTACAGATTGTGTACATTTAATATGTTTACAATTTTTATTGTCTTTCTTTTCATTTTTTTTATTAATCATTTTCAGTTTTATTAAATGTAATAGTAAAAATGCCCATCCTCCGAATACAATGCCCTTCCTCTAGATGGCGCTACTTACTCAGTCATCGAAGATGGTTTCCCAAAGTATTCCTACCAGACGTTTGACATGATGTACATTTTAGCAGTTTTTGCAGTGCGCATGGTTTCTACGATTGATGTAAGTTACATATTATGTTAAGAACAATCGATTCACTTCCGTTTAATGTCCGGTAAGAACCCTTAACCCACGAGGAATTTTGTAAAAATTATGGAGTTACTTTTCCTAAATTAATAGAAGTAAACCATTAACGCACAATTATAGTCAGACGTAGAAACCGCTGAAATTTTGTTTTTAAGAAGAATGCTGCCAGTCTCATGGACTGAGAAGAAAAGAAATGAAGTCATCCAAATGACAATCAAATCAAAAAGAAAGGTCATTAACAAAATTAGAAGACAACAAGCAAGATTTATAGGTGATACAATGGGAAAGTTAGAACATATAGTAACAACAGAGATCCTTGAAGGATAAAGATCCACATGATGCTAGAGGATCAAATATGCAATACTATGTTAACATGGTGTGGAAGGAGCACAACAGAATTGCTTCAAACTTCAAACGACCGTGCAGTTTAGAGGGTCAAGATCGTCAATGCCTGTGAGAGACATGTCATTTAGAAGAAGATAGTTAGATATACACATGATATTCTTTCTGGAATGTCTTCAAGTAACATAACAACAGATTAACTTTATAAACAAGAGAAGTTAATCTTCACAGAACTTACTCAAGCCTCTTCCTTGCGACGTCTAGTTTCTTTCTCTTTCTGCTGGGTCGTGACCTGTGACCTCAGAGTGTCAAGGTCAACTGACTCCTCGGTATTTTTCAGTTCGTCCTCCTGGAAACAGAAACCAATGAACAAACTCAACAATTTAAGTTTTCACAAAATCGGCATTCAGTTTATATGTGTTTAGTTTTGTTTCCGAGATATTTAAACTGCACATACATATTCGTTCTATTACGTATACAGTAAGCTTAACGCAAAAATCAAATTTTGCATTCCAATAAGCGTACAGGGGTGTGCACCCATTTTCTTGTGTTTCTGGGTACAGCCATCTCAGCAGACGTGACTGGCAAGTGACTAATGCACCACTTATGAATAACAGGGCACTAGAACACTGTCAAGTAGGACCATTTAGAAGGTTTTCATTTTTTTTTACTGATCTTTGAATCTAGTGTGACATTAGTAGAAACAAAATCACAATGATGGATTCAACAGTCAGGGTTGGTTTTAAAGATCACTGTCACGGCGTCAGACACTGCTAAAAAAGGGGTTGTACGCCAATCAGGATAGAACGAATTTGATATACCACATATTTTATTGGTGAGATTCTCATTATTACTACAAACAAACATATCACATATCTGATAGGTGAGTTTGTAGCTACTTACGGTGGTACGTATCTCTCGCACTACATCATCCAGTTTCTGGTCCGATACTTCCGCTGCATTCAACTCCTGTTTTATGTTTCTCATCTCAACAACATTCTGTTTCTGAAGATGAAATAACAAATAAGGTCACAAGGTCAACTACAACAAAAATAGTTTCTGCTTGATACAACAGTTGTGTTTAGGAATGCTATGTAAACACACTTTAGATGAGGCCTACAACTTGTGTGTAGGATAATTACAATGTCTAACTAGTTTACATGTTTTATTACAATACTCACATTTTTATATTTTCATATCTTCTTTGAGAATATCTATATATTGTTTTATTTATTATATATTTTTAAATTTAATACAGTTTTTATTATCAATATTTATTAATTATTTTGTAGGACAACATTGGAAATAAGTGTACTTTTGTGTGCTTTCATGTTATCCTCGATTATAACATTATACATATATGACTGTTTTTTGTACTTGTTGCATGTATATAATTTTTTACTGAATAATGTCACTCACTCACTAATGTCATGTTCAATTTACTGGGAAGCAATAATTATCATCAGCTGCATGCAACGCTTTAACTGGCAACAGCAAAAATGAAATAGTCAGCAGGAACAAGTTGAACACAAAGTACGGTAACGGTGATAATATCTGCCCTTGGTTAGTTGCTAAATGGCATCTAGTATTGCCAGATAACTGAAGAATATTCCTATATAGATATTTGGAGTTTTTGTTGTTGCAGGAACAGCTACCGTTGTTGTGGATGCGTTACATCGTGTTTACACTATGGCCAGGGAGCTACGGGAGGCGAAGGGACAACTGGTACTAACAAGGGTGTTGTTCTTCATCGTCTTGCTTGTCTCCAGCACTGTTTTCTGGCTCCTCTCCCCATCTATACGGTCCTGTAGCTCCGTCTCCTCTCTCTCATACTTCAACTGCATCAGTCAGGATGAGTTAGTGAGTGTGTGTGTGTGTGTGTGTGTGTGTGTGTGTGTGTGTGTGTGTGTGTGTGTGTGTGTGTGTGTGTGTGTGTGTGTGTGTGCATGTGCGCATATGCGCGTGTGTGCATGTGTGTGCATCCGTTAGGATGAGTGTGTGTATCTGTGTGTGTGTGTGTGTGTGTGTGTGTGTGTGTGTGTGTGTGTGTGTGTGTGTGTGTGTGTGTGTGTGTGTGTGTGTGTGTGTGTGCGCGTGTGCACATATGCGTGTGTGTGCATCCGTGAGGATGTGTGTGTGTGTGTGTGTGTGTGTGTGTGTGTGTGTGTGTGTGTGTGTGTGTGTGTGTGTGTGTGTGTGTGTGTGTGTGTGTGTGTGTGTGTGTGTGTGTGTGTGTATCTGTGTGTGTGTCTGTGTGCGTGCATGTGAATGTGTGCAAGTGAGCGTGAGTGCGAGCACGCGTGTGCGAGCGTGAGTGTGATTGAGTGTGTATGAGTGTGTGCGTGAGGATGTGTGTGTGTGTGTGTGTGTGTGTGTGTGTGTGTGTGTGTGTGTGTGTGTGTGTGTGTGTGTGTGTGTGTGTGTGTGTGTGTGTGTGTGTGTGTGTGTGTGTGTGTGTGTGTCTGTGTGCGTGCATGTGAATGTGTGCAAGTGAGCATGAGTGCGAGCACGCGTGTGCGAGCGTGAGTGTGATTGAGTGTGTATGAGTGTGTGCGTGAGGATGTGTGTGTGTGTGTGTGTGTGTGTGTGTGTGTGTGTGTGTGTGTGTGTGTGTGTGTGTGTGTGTGTGTGTGTGTGTGTGTGTGTGTGTGTGTGTGTATCTGTGTGTGTGTCTGTGTGCGTGCATGTGAATGTGTGCAAGTGAGCGTGAGTGCGAGCACGCGTGTGTGAGCGCGAGTGGGATTGAGTGTGTATGAGTGTGTGCATGAGGATGAGTGTGTGTGTGTGTGTGTGTGTGTGTGTGCGCGTGTGCACATATGCGTGTGTGTGCATCCGTGAGGATGTGTGTGTGTGTGTGTGTGTGTGTGTGTGTGTGTGTGTGTGTGTGTGTGTGTGTGTGTGTGTGTGTGTGTGTGTGTGTGTGTGTGTGTGTGTGTGTGTGTGTGTGTGTGTGTGTGTGTGTGTGTGTGTGTGTATCTGTGTGTGTGTCTGTGTGTGTGTCTGTGTGCGTGCATGTGAATGTGTGCAAGTGAGCGTGAGTGCGAGCACGCGTGTTTGAGCGCGAGTGTGATTGAGTGTGTATGAGTGTGTGCATGAGGATGAGTGTGTGTGTGTGTGTGTGTGTGTGTGTGTGTGTGTGTGTGTGTGTGTGTGTGTGTGTGTGTGTGTGTGTGTGTGTGTGTGTGTGTGTGTGTGTGTGTGTGTGTGTGTGTGTGTGTGTGAGTGTGCGTGTGTGTGTGTGTGGTGTGAGTGCGTGAGGGTGAGTGTATGTGTGCCACTGTGTGTGTGCATGCGCGAGTGAGTATGAGTGAGCGAGCCACCGAGTGAGCGTGCGTGCGTGCGTGCGTGTGCATGTGTCACTGTTGCTTAGTGTTGTATTAGTGTATCCATGTATGTGTGATTTACATGCATATTACTGTGCGTATGCACACACATGTGTGCGTGTATATGGGTGTGTGTGTGTGTGTATCCGCATGTGCCAATAACTATCAGATTAAACTGAGATGACCTAGCCACCAAAACCACAATTCTGCTGCCCACAGTTAGCATCAAAGTACAATGATTTGTTCCACCCGGGTGGTTGCGCCACTGTGTCAATTTATTTCCCCAATGATACAGCAATAACCAAGCCACCACACACACAATTTTGTATTTGCTTAACACGTCCCGCTCCTCCAAAAATAACATGGTATGGAACTTAAGTTTTGTGCGATCCAAAACTGCTTCCAAAGCCAGTAACCACTGGAATCAACTGATGACTAATGTCGGTTGTACTTGATAGGTGGTGCCACTGTAGCAAAGTGACGACCAAACCACCATTCATAATAATAATAATAACTTAGACTCTGTTTACAAACAATAAATTAATATACTAAAGGATAAATATATAAATACTATAAAAAAAAGAGTATCTAAGACTATATCACATAATGATTTTGTATAAAATATAAAGTACCACTGGTAGTTAACTAACTAACTAAATAAATGTACATTGGGAGTTGCATCAAAATAAGAATATAAAAAATGTTGAAATGTTTCAAACTGATGCAACAACTCCAGTAGTGAGCTAGGATGGAACTAACCTTGGTGGCCATGGCGTCCTCTAGGCAGGTCTTTGCTCGTTGATCGAGCAATGACACAAGTCTCTTGATGCGTTCCACCCCCAGGCTACCTTCAAACCCTGAGGGAGAAAACATCTCCTTGTAAGCAGTCATAATCATAATAGTACATTTTTTTATATAGCGCCACATCCAAATAAATGTTCTGGGATGCTGTATAAAGGTCATGGAAATTAAATTAATAACACATATAACCATTTATGCAAGCAACAACACAGAGTCCAATATAGTGATGAAAAAAGGCCAAATGAATGACGTTTATTTATTAACGTGATAAGAGAGAAATGTGGGCTCGACATTAATAACACATATAACCATATATAATTATACATATTTAAAATACTAATGTGCTAAATATGCAATAATTACTATGAAATAAAATCAACTATATATGTATAAAGATATAAATAAATAATTAAATAAATACACTACTAATGAATTAATTAAAATAAAAGTATGAATAATTAATTATGACTGCATCTAAAATTCTCTTAAATTTGCCTCCTCAACTTACCCAGATAAACCACAACTTATTTAACGTTCAACAAAGCATTCTTTCAAGTGATTCCCAGAACTGGATAGCATCATTTAATCTACAATAATATCAGTACCTGGTAATTTAAATGCAAACATGGGTATAATTGGGGTCACAAAAACAATGTTATCTCAGAAGCTACTAGGAGTAGGAAACAAACATTTTAGTTTTGTTTGTTTGGGTATTTGAGGATTGTCTGGTAAAAAAAATTGAAGATATCAGAAGACATAATGTGTTTGACCATCCGGTAATTTGATGTGGCATGACCTATTAGAAATGTCAGTCAATTAGTTGGTCTTACCCTCAAAGTGGTATTCCTGGGCAAGGGAACGTATCAGATCATCCCGTTTCTTTGTCTGCTGCTTGTGTCTCTGTAAGAGTCGCAGAATATTGAAAATTCTCACTCGACTGGTCAGGGCAGTAGCAAGTAGTCCTTGTCATCAAGAAATAACTAAACAGTCTGAAACTCCCTCAAGTCATTTAGTTCACCGTCAATCACCTTCATTGACATTAAAGCATACGAACGGTTTACGTAATATGCGTAGTTTGTTTAATAAAAGTGTGTAACCCAGGTTATCTCAATTACAACCAACAAACACTCAACAAGAATAATTTTCTAAACAATCTCATAAAGCACAAATGCACACCACTTTGAACATAATGACAGTCACATCTGCTTCTTTGTCTATTGTACAGGTTGAATCATCTGTTTTCAATGTGATTGGCTTATTTCAAATGAGCATCTGGCCAGGCATAGCAACAGCTAGTGTACTGGACTATGTAGCCAATCTGTGCAAATTTAAGGAAAAGTGTAGGTTAGAATTATTAGGTGTGTACGTGTAGAGCAGTCCCTGCTTGAGACTCTTGACCTCATCTCTACACATAAAGGGAGTCAGTCAATTCCTCTACCCGGAATTAGCGAGTGCAGTAATTTGTAACAGGAAGTCTGCTGTGTTGAATGTGGGAAAATGGGACATTGTCGAACATCAAAGGGTATTGCAATTAACTTGGCTTATATTGCCAATAAGGCTTGTTTTTAAACTGGACGTTTTGTTTACTATTTAAACATGCTCCAGAGTCGTACATTCCAAAATGTGAACTTTGTGACAGGATTACTAATAACAATTTAGTGGGTGGTATACCTTAGTTATTGTAGTCTAAGGAACACGATATTAACTAATAAACGAAAGGCTAGGAACAGACCTGACTCCTTTTAACGCAACAACATTCTGACAACTGCTGGCAGATGTTTGACATGTATACTACTTTTTGACAGAGTGCTGTACTTACTTCCGCATTCTGTTCCATCTTGCCAAGGTCAAGTAACTGATTAGACTTCTGCTGACTCAAGGCATCCATTTTGTCTTCCACCTTCGCCAGTCGCGCCTCCTCCTACAACCAGGGGGCACCACTGTAGCTACATTTGTGAGAACCCTGTGACAATAACGATGACAATAATTTATTGTTCCTTAGGGGATTCACAGGCAATATAAAAAATGTCAAATAAGTTTATGCACACACATGTTCACGCAAATCTATCATAATTTAGATGTAAAAATAGTAGTAAAAGTTATATAAGTTAACATAAGTTAAATCATCTCCCAAATATTGTGTTAAATAATACTATTATTATGTTAGATATCGGAAGGTGGGAAGTGGACAGTGACTTGACAGAGGCTCCTGGGAGAGCTGGGCACCATTTCAATAACATCCTTTTGAGCTCATGCTTCACTACTTTACAAAGTGGCCACCTACTACACCATTCCACAGCCAACAATGGCCAAGCTGGAGTAGGCTTTCTCATAAAAAATGGAGGGTTAACAGCATCAACCCCAGAGTAGCAGAACTTGTTCTATACATAACAAAGCACTACAAACTGAAGATAGTACAAGTATATGCACCAACAACATCATACTCAGAAGACACACACAACTTCTACAACAACGTGGATGAGACCTTAGAAAGGCCAACCCACTACACGATAGTGCTGGTAGACTTTTAAGTTTAATGCGCTAGTAGGGAAACGAACAAACATTTCGGAAACAGCAACAGGCAAATTTGGCTTACGTGTGAGAAATGAAAGCGGCGACACCTTGGTAGAATGGGCAACATCAAGAAAATACAAAATCATGAATACCATGTTCCAGAAGAAAGCAGGAACGAGACGGACATGGAAAACCCCAAATGGAGAAACGAAGAACGAAATTGACTACATCCTAACAAACAGGCCAGACATGTTGACTGATTGCCACCTAGAGTTAATTCTCTGGGTGGCAATCTTATTAAATTTTGTTAAATCTTCTTAAAACAATTCACAAAAAATTATTCACGGGTTACACAACATGGGATTTGTTATCCAATTTTCAGTAATCAATTATTGCAGCATTGAAAGGCAGCACTTTGAAATACATTTCTTACTGTTCTATACACAGATATAAAGCCACCTAACAGGCACCCTCTTAACTTGAGTTTGTTTATAGGTATGCACTGAGCTATTGTCTTTTATGCCCCACAAACACCCAGTAGCCAGGCTATTTATAGAGTTCATTGTCACTAGAGCTATTGTCTTGTGCACCTGGCTATTGTACTGTGCTAAGTGAAAAGTCACACTGATTGATGAGTTTATTCAAATATGCCATGCTATATTTCCCAGTGACTTTATACAACACTGAACTACACCAGAGAATCTCATGGCTTTGTCTTTATAAGCATCCATTTAGAGGAAACTAAGAAAGCTTATTTTAGGTGCATGGCTCACAAATTTTGCGGAATATGTCCACACACTAAACCAAACAATCTAAAAAAGAATCCAACCGCACAGTAAATCATATGTACAGTTGAATGAGTAATTACTAAATATACCACCCCCAGCACATAAACCCCCTACAACACCCGCTGTGTTAGTGCAAGAATGTACAGTTTGGAGAACAGATACTTGTCCTCACACAATATCATCTGCTGATCACAGCTGCTCAATTAACAAGTTTGCAGCGCATAAGCTTAGATATATATTTGAATATTTGAAGGTAATGTTTGTTTGATGTTTCATTTTGGCAGAAAGTGCTTCAGTTACCCATTTCTAACATGACTATTTCCAAGTACATTAACTGTTCTACCTTTTGTAACTTATTCAGTATTTTGATTGCCAAAGCTAATCTATTAATTGACATATGCATACAAATCCTGTCAAACCTCTGTAAAAACCAGTAAGCCTTGTTAAGTGGATTTTTAAGCAGACGTCTGCTTTTAAACCGCCAACAATACTTTTAAGTTTAAACACTTGCCTCAGAATTTCATCTTGATGATTTACCTTAACGAGATTAAACCTTATGGTGATGAAAGATCTCTTGATGCCAGAACATAACCACACATTCCAAACACACCACTACCTTGATGGAAAAGTTGTTGACATCACAGAAAAGTCTCCCTTTATCTTATACAACTACAAATAAACCACCTTGACAGAGAGAGGTGTCAGAGGCAACAGAACAATAGAGTCAGTGTTTGTTTAGCAGTAGTTTAGGTAAGAAAATCATCCAAATAAATCCCGTCTTCTTGATAGTCTGTGGAACCCAGCTACCAGTTCTTTTTTATATTTTACCTACTAGGTTGTCTTATAGGGACTTTTATATTAAGTAAATTTTGTTCATGGGGATTTTGTTCATCATGGTTAAATCTGTGTGTCCATTTGTGTCCATTACCCTAAGTAAATTTTGTCCTGTGGGGATTTTGCCCGTGGGTTTATTGTATATATCATTTTGGTCCTGCAGGCATCTTTGTCCATGGAGGTTTATCCAGCATGGATTTGGTCTTATGGGGACTTTGTCTGTGGGGTACATTGTGTGTGAATGTTGCCTATGGGGTTTATCCTATGAGAATGCTATCCTGGGGGGTTATCCTATGCAGACTTTATCCTAGTGGATTTTGTCAAAATGGATTTATCCTATATGAATATTGTTCTATGAAGGTAATCAAGGTATTGTAGCATACCTGTAAACTCGTGCAATGACCAATGTGGGGGCTTCTTTATCACCACGTACCACCTAACGAATGAAACATAAATCATTGATCACCATTACAACATTTTATTTTCAAATTGTCCACAATGGCACCACACAGAGACTTGTGTTTACTCAAAATTGCATGAGATGGTTTTATGTTTGGTGAAGGGGTCATGCCAAAAATGCAGTACGGATTTTTGCTGTCTTTCAACATTGTAGCATAATGTTTATGAAGCTGTAACAAACTTAATATGCATTTGTTTTAAAAAAAAACTGTATGAATGTCAATAACATGTTTGTACTTACAATCATAAAAAATTTTCTTTTGGGGAGTTTCTCAAAATGAAATAAAATGCCATTTTAGTGTGATTTTTGACATATTTTTAATTGTCTTAACATTCAATAAAACAGGCATGTGAGAGGAGGCAAGTCACTTCTGAGGAACATTTGCACGCGGCACGGCAAACTGGGGAAGAATTTTTTTTTTAAAGACATCATTGTTTGTGATGCAATGTAGTGTACTTTCACACTGTTTTTGTCTAATCTATATAAAATCACAAACATAGTGCAAAGAAACACTACATTTGGGATTGTATTAATCAAAAGTGTAAGCAAACAGTTCCCTGCACATAACTATAAAAGCACATCATTTTCATCACACAAAAAACAGAAGCAGTGTATACTACATTGTCAAAACTACAACATTACACAAGTGGTCAATGTGAAAAGAATACACAAAAATGCTTTAAATAACCAAGGTTTATTAAAATGATAATTCTAATGTACAGTACACTGAAATTTGCACACAAATGTCCACATCAACTAGTGTTCATTGAAACCATAAACTTGTAAATTTTACAAGTGTTCATTGTGGACATGTGACTTCACTTCTTTTCTTGCCTGTGCTTGATCCTGGCACTCACAGCTTTCTTTCTCTTCTCTGCCTGAGTAAGGACTGGGGAGTGGAGGTGGACAGATTTCAGTCTCTTTGGCACTTCGCCTCTTGGCTCTTGGGAAACCTGTTCAGCTGCTTTTCTCTTGCTTCTTCAAATTCAACTAGTCCCCTTTCTGTACAACATCCTTCTTGGTGCACGCCATATCCCCTAAAAGTGTTCATATTAACAACATCAGGTAAATTTAATTCAAATTGTTATTTAATTAATAATAACCTAAACCATACGTTAAAGTGAACAGGCCTACTTGATGTTGACGTATTATCGCCCATCCAAGAAAACTTACATATACTTTTATCCAGAATAATGTATAAACCCATCTAGGATACCTTAAAGTTACCGCCAAAACTTATACTCCGCTTACTATTCGCCTTTACATATCGTTAACGGTGCTGTGTTATGCCATGGCCCGTAATGCCAACTTTTATTCTTTCTCTAATAATTAATGTTGTATGTAATTACACATATTGGCCATTCTCTAGAAAAGTGTACAGTAACATGTCAAAAATAAATGTTTAGTTTGTTTTTAGCGAGTACTATTATTATCAAATGTGCTATTCACATGAAGCAGCACAATTTGATCTGATCTATTAGTATATTTAAAAAATATATTCATGGATAAAAACTTATTTATACTAGAGTGCAGATCTGCTGGTGTCCAAAATTTGTGCATCGCAAAATTCTGTGGCAACATGGACATGGTATTGTGTATTTTTTAACAAACCTAAAACGATTACATTGAATGATGACATGCCAGCCAGGTTTACTAACAATCGTAGCTGTATCATTAAAAACAGTCTGTGAACGTAAGAATCTCATATTTTTATGTTTCGGTTCAAATAAGTGGGGAAATGGGGACTTTTCAAAAACGGCTCGTTGGAATTTGGAAAGGCAAGATATACCCAAATCCCAGATTTAGGCAAAAAAATTACATCCACGACCAGGTTAATCCTCTTGCTATGGTTGCATATACTGATATTTTAGTGTGCATTTTCATTCACTGGATGTCAAATACCGGACAATGCAGTTTTACTAACTAGAAAGGCGAGACCCTTGCCTAAGGCTATGTTATTTACTGTAGTAGAGGCTTGACAGACTCAGTGACAGTCCCAGCGGAAGCTGACACTGACACCGACTGCAGCCATCCGCGTTGGCGGACGTTATAATTATATTTAATTGAAACGTTACTCGGCTGATGGCAGGATAAATAAACAATGCATACGCTTCCTACATTTATAAAAAATAGCTGTCAATATGCATATGTCTACAAATTACTTATTTACAATGCTATTGCTTGAAACAACTTACCTCAAAATCTGACATGTTGGCTGTGTGTGTTACGTCAACGGTCTATGCCTTGTTCACTGCGCGGACATGAATATTCATTATTCTCGAGCTGTTGAATTAATCATCCACGTGGCAACAAGCTAAAAATGATTCGCATAAACACGATTGTTTATCGGCTTTTTGCGCAGAGAACAACCAAACTTCATATTGCCAAGAGATGGGACTTTTAGAGAATGAGATCCCAGATCTCGTGACATCCGGCCTCGTAACCTAGCAACGGCCCTTGGTGGGCTAAACACAACAATTGTAAGAAGGAATGTCAGCATCTATATTCCATTCAAACGAGGGAAACAGCTCACTATTTTTTTCAGCTACACATCTTTGGCCGGTCACCTAAAGAACTTGTATGTTATTGTCAGGGCTTAGAGTTGGCATTATGCATCAAAATACCACAGCAATCGTTTGGGTCCCATTCTCCCATTGTAGACAATGCACAACATTTGGTTGTGTATAGCCAAGATGGGGGATAACCTTGACGACCGCACATCAAATAAGGGCAATGACATACGACTAACGGTCCTAATGACAGGTGTTTCCAACGTTCCGTTTCCCTGCGGGTGATTTTTATTTCCCCTGGCACAAACACCAGATAGAAGAAACCAACGGCTTATACTTCTACGTGGTTGATCGGCATAGTCCATAAGTCTGGTTTAATGCCGATTTGTGTGTGTAAACAACTGTGCTGTGCCAGTTGTAAAGGTGTTAACCACAGACCATGGCTTAGAAGCATGAAACAAACAATTCACCGACAAGGCCTGGATGGTTGGGGCTACCAACACATTCCCCTGAAGGGCGAAAAAATCAGCCTGCAGTAGCCTGCATGTAGAAATAACTAGCCCGCAGACCGCCCCGCCCTGCCCTGCAGTGACCTGACCCGCAGACCGCCCCGCCCAAATTGAAACTTAACCCGCACCGCAACAACAACAAAAATCCAGCCCGCGGGCCCCCGCAGGCTGCAGGCCAAAACCCGCCCCGCGCAGGGCTTTAGTGTACATACGCTCGTGGTGTGACTGTGGGGGAGGGTGGGGGGGAGGGGAGAGCGACAGACTCGCCCTGACTTCCAACGCCTGCAGCTTCCTCTCAATGTAGGCCACCTCAGCCTGGTGGGCGGCCTCCCTCTCCTCTTTCTCCTCCTCCTCCTGGATTACTTCCTCCTCTTGGTGCTCCTCCTCTTCCTCCTATTAAACACCACAATAGTTGTTGAGTTGAGTAGAAGGAAGTATCAAAGGAGGCAGTGATGAGTCTGTTCATTTATTATAATTTTCTGTGACAATAATGCTGAAGGTTTACTGCCAGCCAAATAGTGTTTAGTAAGCGCGTAACAACAGTCGCAATTTGATGGCACGACCACCTGTTCTAATAGTATTAGTAAACAAAACATCCAGTTTCAAAATAAGAATTATGGCAATGCAGTCGAGTCGGGCAGAGTTAACCGCAATGCCCTTTGATGTTCAATGATTTCCCATTTTCCCACGTTCAGCACAGAAGACTTCATGTTGCAAATTACTATACCTGCTAACTGCAGGTAGAGAAACTGTCTGGCTCCCTGCTACCAAATATGTGACACTATATTTTCAAAGATTCCAACAAACATATATTGATCTCTGTGTATCTTAAATATCTTATTTATCTATATTGATCACTGTATTGATCTATGTTGACTTGGGTTGGTCTCTATTGCTTTATGTTGATCTCTGCACTGATTTTTAAAGTATTGATTTGTATTCATCTGTGTTGATCTCTGCATTTATATATGTGGTGATTTCTGTATTGATCTCAGTGTTGATTTCTGCATTGATCTCTATATTGATCTGTCTTGATCTCTGTAAGGATATCTATGTTTATCAATGCGTTGTTCTCTATACTGATCTATGCTGATCTCTGACGTCCATATTGATACCCATATTGATCTGTGTTGATCTCCATATTGATCTGCATTGATCTGTGTTGATTTTTGTGATAATCTCGATATTGATCTCTGATTTAACTTGTATTGATCCATGTTTTAATTGCTGTTATGTTTTATACTAGTAAATTGACATTCACTCAATCAAAAGCACTAAGACTAAATACACAATGTATTACACACAGATGAGTTCTTATATAGCGCAGTATCCAGTCCTTAGGACTGCTCAAAGTGCTTTTTTACACTTTACTCCCTGGCAGACCAGTTCAATCGAACACCATCTTGACTTCTCTATGAAACATTTAGCCATGCTTCAATTAATGTGCGAAGACTATTCGTACAAAAATGTCGACCACTGCATATAGCCAAGTACTCATTCTTACAGCTAAGTGAACTGGAGCAACGCAGAGTGTACAAACTTGCCCAAAGCTTGACACAGGACTCAAACCCGGATTCTCTCGATCGAGAGTCTGATGCTCTAGCCATTGTGCCATTGTGCTCCACATTTGTACTCTGTCAGCATTTACACCGACAACAGCTACAGCTATCGTTCGACTCATGAACAAATGCCCTTGCAAATCTTGCTCTCTCGACCCTTGACATCAATATCATCGCACCAATTCTGGCGAGTATCATCAATCTGTCACTGGAATCTGCGACGGTGCCATCTGAAATGAAACATGCGCTGGTCATGCCACTGCTCAAGAAGACTGGTCTTGATGCAAATGACATTACGAACTACCGCACTATATCCAATTTCAGCTTTGTGTCAAAGGTATTGGAGATACATGTCGCGGCTGACCTTCGCTGCTACATTGACGAAAACAAACTGCTTGACCCGTTCCAGTGCGCATATTGTCCGCACCACAGCACCGAAACAGCACTCGTGCGTATTCACGACGATATCATACAGGCACTCGACTGTCAAAAAGGAGTAATACTCGTCCTTCTTGATCACTGCTGCTTTCGACACTGTTGACCACGCTATACTACTCGGACAAAAGAAATCCATCGGCATCCGTGACTCGGCGCTGGCGTGGGTGGCATCTTACTTGATGGACAGAACACTGGAGATAAAAATTGGCAATGCCATTTCTCGCCGGCAACTGTTGCGCTATGGTGTGCCTCAGGGATCGGTTCTTGGTCCCTTACTGTTCACAGTATACTGTATGCCAATCACTGCCATATTCGCTAAACACTGCTTGAAATACCACATGTATGCCGATGACACTCAACTCTATGTTGATTTCCCACGTGATCAGCCATGTGACGCAGACAATGCTACCCGCCGTATCGAACAATGCACCATCGACATAAAGCACTGCATGGCGAACCATCAATTGTTACTAAATGAGGCAAAGACCGAAACAATTGTCTTTTACGCACCTAACACCAAAGTGCCTCCTGCGATTACAAGAGTCCACGTGTGAGGGTGTGACATAGCGCCTCAGCCGACAGTACGAGACATCGGCGTTTTCTTGGACAGTGGGCTGGATATGTCAGTGCAAGTTGCTCGTACGTGCCAGGCGGCATATTTCCAGCTGCACAACATCGCCAAGATACGACAGAGCTTGACCGTTGATGCATGTAAAACCATCGTTTATGCTCTAGTGACCTCAAAGCTGGACTACGGTAATGCGGTGTTGTTTGGCATCAACGAGCGATTGCTACAAAAATTGCAACGGGTGCAAAATTCAGCGGCGCATGTAGTAACGCAGCAATGACGCCGAGATCATCTCCACATCATGCCTGTGTTGATCGCACTACACTGGTTGCCCATTCGATGAAGTATAATATACAAAATACTGAATACATGATTGCTGAATACACGGCGGGCCGCCAGCTTCGCTCCGCCGGAAGCGTACCCCGCCACAATTTAGAACGATATGGTCAGCGTGGTTTTTCAGTGACGGCACCGCGCCTGGGGAATGATCTGCTGGACTGTCTGCACCAGATAGACTCTCTTGAACTTTTTAAGTCACATTTGAAAACATATCTTTTTAAAGCCGCATTTGTCGACTACTTGTAGTATGTACTATATTGCATTTATCTTAATCATAATTATATGGGTTTTTTTCAATATTATTTTATTATTAATTATTGACTTATCCTATTTTATTATTAATTTATTAGTTTACTTTACTATTAATTTATTATGGATAAGCTAGGCTTATACATTACAAATTTTAGGAGCCTTACATTTTCTACATAATAATTTATGTATCTTATGTAATATATTTACCATGTAAGCTCAAACAATTGTATATTTATATTGTAACAATGTTGTATTTTTATGCGCCTCTGAGCAGAATTATATTCCGGATATACGGCGCTTTATAAATAAAATTATTATTTCTTTTATTATTATTTATATTCACACAAATGTAAACCACTTGACTAAATACATAGCGTATTACACACTTACTTCATGCTGGGTGAAGTCGTCATCGTAGGAATATTTCACATCACTACCGCTGCTGTAAGTCCGGGAGACAGATCTGTGTAGTCCTCCTGCCTTCCCAGCACTGGTGCTGCTGTAGGAAGTTGAACATTTGATTTTGACATGAATGACAAATTGATATGTGGGCATTACAATAGCTTAGCTTCCGTACGAAACAACATTTCAATGGTCTCTAAAATACAATACACAGGCGTAGGTTGCAATGTCGTCAGGGTTCAGGCCCCTAGCCAGGGGGTATTCACGGGGTTCACGTGAACCTCCCTACATGTGAACCCTCCGTTCTCCAAAATGTGAACCCCCTCAAAATTGCATCTTTAAAATTAAATACTAATTGTATTCCATGTTTCTCAAAAACGTTAACCCCTCCTAAAAGCTGCTGGATGTGTTCAAGCTTTACAAGGAATGCCAATGAGGCAGGTCACAAAGCAACATCAAGTCCGACCCGACCCTCAGGGCTTGTGATCTAGACATGGGCGTGGAGCTGCTTTCCCTGCTTATGGGATCCTCTGTCGATCTGATGCTAACAATTAATGGAGACTCATATCCGCTGCTTAGATGAGCGTTGCTGTTCTGCAACAACATCGCAACATCATCTCAATATACAAATTCACAAGAAACAACATCATCGTAACATTGTGGCACAGCAAACGCCTTCGTATTACACATACAAACAATACCGAATTAACACGGCTGCGACGCCACATCCTCATGTATTCGTTGAGCACACGCGAACGCGGTTAGCGCGCTGTACGATGCTGCATATAACCATCCCCATAGAGCACTACCTACGGCCAACCATATCCATCACTCGAAGGCAGGAGACAGAGTTCCTGATAACGTTCTGTTGAAAAACCAACGTCTCGAAATTAGATTCTTCCCAGACGTGACAAGTATGTGGTGTAATTTGCCTACGTCGCCTACAATTAGCCCAATTAAACAAGAGGTAAATTTAAGAACAGGGCCCCACGTTGCTTATAGTACTTCACGGACATGTATATAGCACCTGTAAATAACGACACCAACCATTCACACATTTGAACACGGCATTATTTCTTTTGGTGACACATTATCGATCCAACAAAACGATTTTGTAATATAGTCGTAAAAGAATAACAGCCGCTCATGTTTCAAAGCTTTCGTTTTGTGTTTATATCTCACGCACGCACGTACGCACGTACGCACGTACGCACGTACGCACACACATACGTACACACACGCACACATACACGCGAGCTCACACACGCACATACATACACACTCACCCCCACACACACACACGTGCTTAGACGTGCATTCACGCACGCACGAACGAAAGCACGCGCGCTTACACACACACACACACACACACACACACACACACACACGCGCGCGCGCGCGCGCGCGCGCGCGCGTTCACCTACCCCAACCGGTTGATTTCCTGACGAGGAGAAACTAATCTGAGGCGGTAGACCTCTTACAATGCAGCGATGTCTTTCACTTTGCGCAGGAAATAAATATCCGCTAATTTTTGCGATTGGCCACAGCTTTCTGTCGAGCCACTGTTTATAGCAGCTGTATCCATGTTGAGAATGCATATCTTCTGTTCCCCGCTCGAGCGTAATACCGTCCATTAATACAGTTGTTAGAACACCGTTAGACCATTTGACTATAATTGACGCTAGTCACAGAGTTGCGAACAGAATACAAGAGGCCGAGGCAACGACCAATCTACAGCTGCGTTCCACCGTCACCAACTTATGAATTCACGGCGCACGACTCACATGCTTAACCGATCGAATCAAGAAACACGTGATTGCACCGTAATGTATGTAATATAGTGTCGAGCAATGGAACGTGTACGGAGCGAGGCATGACTTCCTTGTAGGTAGACGATGTGGTTATTACTGTTATCAGCAATATCTGACAGCTGGAAAAATCTTTCTTGAGGCTAAGCATGGGGATTTCCAGGCAAACGTTCCTGCTCTGTGGCATAACCACATTTAATGAGACTTAACCAGATTGTCACCCAGCGAATTAACCTCTTAATTATTGTAAGTGAATAGGGATGCGTTTGGCAATTACCTAGAGTCCAATCGTATTTTACCCATGTGTACCCTGCCTTTCTGAGGTATATGCCGATTTTTTTTAAACATAATATTCATGTTGTTAGCACTCATTCAATCAGCCGATGTTATGTTCCCTTCAGCTATTATAGACTTCTGCGAGAATAAATATTTTCTGATATCTAATCTACATTCTTCCATCGCAAATGTTACAGCGTGTCCCCTGGTCATTCCTCGTTCTTAACTGAGAAAGAAATACTTCTAGCAATATTTTCATAAATATTTTCAATATCATAGAAACTTATGTATGGTCCCGGGAGTGCTGAAAAAGGTTTTTTGGTGAGCTTGAAATTCTCCTGGATTTCGAAAGTCAAACATTGGCAAGCATACACAATGAAACGGTATCGTTTTATCCACGTTGAATTTTCACCACTGGTTAAATCTGAGAATTCACAACGTTTTTTGCCGGATTGACGTCAATGCAGTGACCACAATATCAATCTATTAATCGGTATAGAACGACCACAAAGTAATGGAATTTGTGATAAAGCCAAGAGTATACATGCTAACTAGATCATGCTTTGCATTATTCATACGTACACCATGCATTTCCACAATTTATATATTCATGTATGGAGAAGTGCATTTGAAATACAATGTTCCAGAAAATGCATTAGAAGATAGAGATCGCATTACGAAAGGTGGAACGAATAAACAGGGAAATGATGACTAATTATGAGTAAATATAAAAATCCAGTTCGCCGCTGCCCCGCTGTGACGTCAGCTTCTCCGCTGTCTCGACTGGGAACTCATGACATCCGGACACGGGGGAGACAGTGCTTTGGAAAATTTCATTTATTACGTCACGCCTCTGCTGTCAATGTACCTTCTCCAGCTTCTCTCCGCTATCTCGGCTGAAATGATGACATCCAAAGACGGGGGGTGCTTTGTTTGGAGAAAAAAATTCGCCGCCGCGCCGCCTATTAGGCCTACTGTACTACTACATATCTGCCCTCCAATTGCACAAACCTTTCACTGTCGACAAAATACACATTAATCGTCTCATAAAATTAAGATTTCCACCCGCCATTGACACTCGCCACAAAAACCATATGTCTGCCCCCCGGAGAAATTTCATGGAGTAGCTGCACCCTGCCCCTGTTCCCGCGCCTATGTACACACCCCTTTAGTTTTATACAACCAGGTTCCAGAACTGAATGATTTAGAATGTCATTTTTACCCAGAACTATTGTAAACTGCATTAATCTTCCCACGGATGTGGTGCAGGCCCCTAAACTGGAGTCATTCAGGACCCTCCTCGCGGGTCTCCCAGTCGCAGGGTGAATATTGAATAAACCTTACAATTAATTTATTTTTTATTTCAATATCTCCATTTTATTTTTATTTACTTTTTTATTTATTTGCGCTGCGCCTACTTTGTAATCCTCAATTTGATGAGGTTTACCCTCTGGGGCGGAGCCCGAGAGGGTAGTTGTGGGGAGGGCACAAACACCACTTCTGTTGAAAATTCTTCGCCGCCGCACTGTCGTAACTTCAGCTTCTCCGCTGTCTCAGGTCCACTGATGACATCGAAAGCCGGGTGTTTTGGCTAGGGGTAGGGGCACTGTTGAAATTTTTATGCGGCGACATTCACAATTTCCGAACTTCTATGGGGCACATTCAATAGATCTGATTGGTACGCTAATCTAGTGTAGGCATAGCGCAGCTAATTTCAAAAGGTTTATGTCTAGCTAGTATCGTGAGAAGACGACCAGACCAAGTGATTATTACTACGCCATTCCTCCATCACCGACACATTAAAATATATCTTTTCTTTCTATCTTGATTAAAAAATGTATCTGATTCTGTGTACAATGTGATCAGACTATATAAGCCTACCGAATGGTTATATTCGAATTATCACTGCGATCTTGTTACGCCGGCAGGCACTTGCAGTGCAAAGGTACCATCTGATATATATATATATATATATATATATATATATATATATATATATATATATATATATATATATACTAATACACGTGTACAACAAGCTCCGTGTAGTGTGCAGTTTAAAGAAAAACATAAAACGTCTTTAAAAATAGTAAAGGTAAGTTTTAATATAGCGCAGTATCCAGTCCCTAGGACTGCTCAAATCGCTTTACATTTTACTCCCGGCAGACCTGTTCAATCGAACACCATCACAACTTCTCTGGGAAACATTCAGCCATGCTTTACATCACATTGTTATTTCATTGGCGGACCCAGGGGGCCTGGAGGCACGTGCTTTCGCGGCGGCGAACAAAATTCGACAGCATATCCCGCCCTCCCCCCCTCCCCCGTCTTCAATATCCGTACAGTCTAGCCAGGCGCGAGGCGAAATTTTTCCAACAGCACCGCCCCCCCAACATACACCACCCTATCCTCCCCCCACATATCAGTGGTTCACAGTTGAGCAAGGCACCGTGTTTATCAACACACTGTGTGCATAATATTCTACAAGCAAATCATGCGTGATTACAAACCAAATAGAAACAACAGTGAAACGTGCTCTTGTAAAGTTAAAATGCTAAAAACAAAAACGTAAATTGTGCACACTTCAACCGTGGTTTATTGGACCGTGTATCCTCTCATGACGTGGAACAAGACAAACATGTCACAATACTAACTAAACACAAGCAAAACCATTAGATCGATAATGTTTTAATACTGGAACGATATAGAACACCTACAGAAAACAACAAAGTCGGAAGAATATGCAAAGCGACTCAACAAGATAGAAGGAAGAGACCTGCTTGAAGAAACACATGGAAATGAAAGCAGTCGGAAGCAGATTGAGATGAGCAGGACATGTATAGAGAATTAAACTGGCAGAGAGAACACGGAAACAGAAGATACTGGCAGAAGAGGAGAGGAAGAGCAAAAATAAGGTGAAAAAACATTGTTAAGAGAGTTCTTGAAAAGGTAAATATGAAAGGCCGAGGATGGAACACCATCACAGAAGATCGAGAGATGGAGAGCTGTAGTAAACCAGGCAGAAGAGGCTACCGAGTGATGTGGACCCCACTACGCAAGGAAGGAGGTATTCAACGCCTTCAGCATGGTTATAATTGTAGCATCTTTTCACTCTGTTGTGTAATGTTAACAAGATGTCTTCTTACATATGTACAACCGTAATTATCTACGCAGCATTTCGACAACACTTCTTACTGGTTATGCATTGTCAAAATACGAAACACCCTCAACAAATTTCCCCCACATACTTCAAATCATCCCAGTTTTCTATGGCCTTAACTGTAGCCTCGTTTAGTGAACAATGGTGTCTATGACGATCTAGTACGTCACTATACTATCATGGCACCTTAGTCTGGCATGTACTACTTACTTTGTTGCCCTGGTGTAAAACCGCTAATACCCTGCAGGCATGAATACTGGGTGCTATGTTTGTCTCATATAAACAATAATAATTATAATAAATGTGATGTAAAAGCCCTTACTGCTGTCTTGTTGCAGCTGTATATAATTATCAGCCATGCCATTTGTATCCCTTCTGTCTTGATAAAAGCTGTGTCTATCAGCCATGAAATACTAGTTTTCTATTAAACCCGAATTCATCCTAACACTTTAGACAGTAACATTATGGCAACGCACAGGTCGCATACACGCATACACGCATACACGCATACACGCATACACGCATACACGTATACACGCATACACGCATGCACGCACGCATGCACGCACTCCTTCCCCCCCCTCTCTCTCTCTCTCTCTCTCTCTCTCTCTCTCTCTCCCTCCCTCCCTCTCTCTCTCTCTCTCTCTCTCTCTCTCTTTCGCTAGGTTATGTAAACATGCACACATAGTAGGCCCGAAGGCTAAAGGTGCGAAGGGGGTGTTTGCACATTGGGCGAGACCATAAGGGTTGTGTGTAGAAAGTGTAGATAAGATAAGATAAGATACATGTATTGCCATGTGTTGTTACTGCAATCAATACAATAAAAACATTTGAAGGTATTGTTATGTCGGGTCATACAAGCACATATTCATATCAATGCACTTACAAGCAGCAAACCATTACATTTAAATAATCTACTAGTAATCAAACGATAACTAACATCATCATGCACAGTTAATACTTTTTTTTAATCAATTTTCTCTTACCCTTCTTAAAATTACTTTATCACATACAATAATTCCACATAAAAAGCGAAACTTTAAAACAGTGATATACATAATTATCGATGCAATGTAAAAACATATTTTCGTAATTAAATAACGTCGGTACTCTCTAATTTTTTGATAGGGCTATGACGGCTACGGGGTAAGTGCTGTTGCTGAACCTGCTAGTCCTAGTTTTGAAGGACGACGGGATGGAAGAGGATCAGATAGGTCAAGGGCAGGATGAGGTGGGTCCTAGGAGATGAGACCAGCTCTTCTTAACAGTCGCAACTTATATATGGATTCAAGGCTGGGAAGATCTCTGCCGATTATTCTAGAAGCAGTTTTTACAACTCTGTTCAACCTGAGCCTTTCCTTGACAGAGATAGAACCAAACCATACTGTGATCGAGAAGGTGAGAACGCTCTCGATCACAGCTCTATAAAAATTCAACATGATTTGACTGGCCAAACCAAATGCTCGGACCCTCGAGATGCTGGATAACATAAAACAAGCCGAGAGAGACAGTATCCTCAACATATCTATTTTCGCGATATGCCAACTGAAATCAGTCAAGCAATGGATCAATAATTGATTTCAGGTATTTGAGAACCAATCGCCCCAGCACCTTCATTACCACTGACGTCAGGGCCACGGGGAGGTAGTCGTTCAAGGCTGTCGTCTTGGTCTTCTTTGGAACAGGGATGCTAGTTGCTGCCTTGAAACAGACAGGAACAGTGTGCAGGTGGAGTGAGGAGTTAAACAGTTATGTGAATACGGGAGCCAGTTCATCAACGCAGTGTTTCATTGTGGAGGTGGAAACATTATCAAGAACAGCTGCTTTCCTGCTGCTCTGATACTTGAAGACCTTCCTCACCTCATGTTCCTGCACGGTAAAGGTAGGAGGGAGTGGCACGGCAGTGTCGGGCGGGTTGACCGAGACAGGCATCGAATTCTGACGGTCGAAACGGGCGTAAAGGTTGTTGAGGTTGTCTGGCGTTGCAGAATATCGAAGCCAGGAGTGGAGGGCTTCTGCTTGTAACAATTAATACTTTGTAGGCTCTTCCAGAGAGTGCGGGTGTCGTTTGAAAGGAACTGGTCTTCCAGCTTTCTCCTGTAGTCAGACTTTGCTTCCCGTATTGCTCTTTGGACATTCTGGCCTTCTTGTATAGTGCACGGTTTCCACTCTTGAAAGCATCCTCTTTCTCTTTCAGCTTGAATTTCAGGTCACTGGTGAACCACCGATTATCGTTGCTGAACACTTTGACATTTTTCTTGGATCTTGGCTGAAGCTTAGTATTTATATTGTATCCCCAAAAATCAACCATGCTACGGGCTTGCATAGCCAAACACAGAAGCACGCAAACGAAACAACGCGCTAACGTGTGGTTAATGTGCGTTGTGTGTGTATTCAACTGTAGTTGTTGAACTTCCGTAGTTTAGCGAACTTCCTTATTTGTCTTTTAATTCGCATGATCTGGATTATACCAGTCAGTGCATTGAAGCCTCGTTCGCGTTGGGTAATCAAAGGGCCAGACACTGTCATAGGGTCCAACGATAAATCGAGCCTAGTGGTTCTCAAACTGTTTTGCGCCATTGTCCCTTTTTCATAGAATGTCACCACAATGACCCCCAACCCAACTCTTTCCAACAGAACTAATATGTACTTTAAAAGAGGATACATTTGTACGTCAAAACTATTTTGTATCAGGTGCACGCATAAATGTATTTTTCTAGGCATAAATTAAATGACATTGGTGATGCTGCGTGACATCAACATGACTCTTATATTCTTGGTTTGTATGTACTAGTAGTAGTAGTAGTAGTACTACTACATAGGCGTCGGGACTGGGAGTTGATGGCTGTGTCCGAATATTTAGTCCCCCCTCGATATTTTGTTAATTTTGTAGATCTTTTTGGTGAGCGGCATTGGCATTGCAACCTACGTGCTGAAACCGCATCATATTGTGGTATATCCCTTAAATCTTCAACAGCACTCCAACCCCCACCCCTTCTTGCGATGCTCTGTCCGACAGCATCGATGTAGAGAATGGGACTCGTTGTGAACGTTACCACGAAACATATTTCCAATAGCTTATGGTTTATTTTTATTTACATGACATTCGGGTCGGTTCCAAAGCATAGCTAATAAACAGACAAAGCCTTAGACAAACTCACAAACAAAAGAACACCAAGCATAACTTGAAAAACAATAATTTATTATTATGTAACACTTATATAAACAGTATGTAGACATGCAATACATAATGAAGCAATGACGAGGGAATAACCACATATACAAATAATGTACACGTATTTACAAAATATTGGGTGTTGATACGGCAGACTCTATCGTAAATATATTAATATATTAAGCAAAGCTTAGGACGTGTGAACGACAAAAAAAAAATTGCATTTCTTTCTACGAGTGCAACTCCATGGTTGGCAATATTGCTTACTGGAATTACACGGTAGCTGCGAACATAACTTTTTGTGGTTATAATACCACTGTGCGTTAATTCCGACTAAACAGTTTGTAATCTAAGTATATGAATTCCTTTATCAGCACGGGCTCCCGGTGCAGTCTTTTGCTTCGACACAGGTCCTACCAAGCGTGCACAGCTGATGCATGAAGCCGGTGAGAACTCCTTGCGTGCACCCAAACCTCATATATGTCCGATCGTCACAGCACCTGAAGTATTGCGCGCCCGTACAAGATGTTCCTGAAATGAAATAATTTCATTAATTCCTTGCCAGAAACGCATACCGGCAACTGATATTATTCGATATGCTAGAATTGTGTGCGGACTGCATTTTTGTGCGGCACAACATGTCATCATTATGTAATAATTAGTTGGTAAAACACACGCCTGCCACGCACACCCACGCGCGCGCACGTACGCACGCACGCACGCTCGAATGCAAGCACACACACACACACATACACACACACACACACATTTAAGTTAAATGCCATATTATGGTACGCGTTTTTCATCGTTTCTGTCAGACACTGATTCCGGTTGCTACAGAGAATAAGAGTGACATGGTAATTACCATTGATAACTAGTTGGTTGACGCCGAAGTCGTGAAGACACGTTGGAAGGAATGAAGGGCAAACAGCTGGTGTCGTTGGCACTGTTCCTGCAGATGACGTCGTACTTGCTAACGTAGTTGTGATGGTGTTCGTGTCTGTTGTAACGGCAAATTCTTCTGAGCCAACTGTTGCTGTTGATAATATTTCTGTTGCTGACTCTGCTGTTGCCTTTTTTTCTGCGGTTGTTTCGTCATCAACTGTTGTTGTTTTTGCAAACGTTGTTGTTTCTGTTAATGTTGTTTCACCACCAGGTGTTGTTGTGTCGGCAGATGTTGTTATTTCAGCAGCCATCGACGTTGCTTCTGCCTTTATTGTTGTTGCACTTATTATTGTTACCATTTCTGGAGCTGTTATTGTTTCTGCAATAGTTATTGTTCTTTCAGCAGGAATCATTGTTGTTGTTTCTGCAATGGTTGCTTCTTCTGCAGATGTTGTTGTTTCTGCAATGGTTGCTTCTTCTGCAGCTGTTGTTGTTTCAGGAAGCGTTATTTTTGTTTCTTCGGTTGCTGCTGTTATTGTTATTGCGGCAGTTGTTGTGTCTGTTGTTGTTTTTGTTGTTGTTTCTACAACAGTTGTTATGTCTGGCTTTGTTGTTGTTTGCTCAGTTGTTGCTTCTTCTGCGTGTTTTGTCGAGTCTGCAGATGTCGTTGTTTCAGCAACTGTCAATGTGGTTTCAGCAGGAATCGATGTTTGTGTTTCTGCTGTTGTTTTTTCGTATGTAGTTGTTGTTCTTGTTTCTGCGTCCGCGTTTGTTGTTTCCTCGGTTGTTGCTTCTTCTGTATGTTTTGTTGAGTCTGCAGATGTCGTTGTTTCAGCAACTGACAAAGTGGTTTCAGCAGGAATCGATGTTTGTGTTTCTGCTGTTGTTTTTTCGTATGTAGTTGTTGTTCTTGTTTCTGCGTCCGCGTTTGTTGTTTCCTCAGTTGTTGCTTCTTCTGCATGTTTTGTTGAATCTGCAGATGTCGTTGTTTCAACAACTGACAAAGTGGTTTCAGCAGGAATCGATGTTTGGGTGTCTGTTGTATTTTCGTATGTAATTGTCGTTCTTGTTTCTGTGTCCGCGTTTGTTAATTCGGCTGCAGTGGTTGTTTTTGCAGTTGTTTTTGTGGCTTCTGTCGTTGTTGTTTCAGCAGTTGTTATTGTTGCGATTTTAGCTGTCGTTGTTGTTGTTTTTATACCTGCAGCCTTTGTTGTTGTTTCTGCAGCAGTGGTTGTAATTTCAGGAGGCGTCATTGATGTTTTTGCAATTGCTGTTGTTAATGTTGTTTTAGCTGCCATTTTTGTTGTTGCTCTTGTTGCTGTATTTTCGGCAGTTGTTGTTTCTATCTTATCCGTCGGTATCGTTTGTGAGACGGACAATATTGTTGTCCTGCCATCTGGAGGGGAACGACTTGTCGTCGTTGGTTGTCGTCCCTGCTCTGTTGAGGAAATAATAAAAGTCAAACAGACGATAAACGAGATGTATATATGAAAAGTAGTTTGAATGTGTTTATTTGTCTGATTTACTAATTATCAGGAGTTTATTGTTATATCACTCTTTTTGGTAATGAACAAATGTTATTAAGTGTTATTGTATTTAATGTAAGAATGTAACCAAGGACTAAATGTTATTAACATACTAACTAATAATTTGTCTAATTGTAAAAAATTGTATTATTATTTATTGTATTATTGATTAGCTTGCGTATTTCCTGACTGTATTTTAGTGACTTTACAGCTTTGTTGATAAAACAATATTAACTGATTAAACGTATGTGCCTAAATAGGTCAATTCTAACAAGAATAGGAGATGGTTATTTGTTCCAACAACGATTCATACTGACATAAGCAACAAGATAATGTATGCAGAGAAAAAGTCAATATTAAACATTTTCGACAAAAAAAAACAATAAATAATCAACAAAGAAATACAATATCATTGATTGGACGAGAGACCACTAAGACCCACCATAAATAGTCGCTGTCGTCAAAACTGCATTGCCTTACAATTAAATTGAGGAGAGGATTTGGTCTGTATATAACAACAAATGCGCTGATGGCTAATGTATATTATGGCATAAATTACCAAAATGACGCAAGGGACGTACCGCAGAAATTGATAAGCTTGAATTCTGCGCCCAAACTCTTTAAACCGCTGGCTGTTTCTAGCGCCGTGTGTATCGATTCCTTCGTTTCTACACTAATACTACCAGGGTAGTGAAGTTCGAAATCGACGATGACACTTCCCTTCCTGCAACACATTAAACAGGTTCTCGTAGATGCAGATAAATGCGAGAAATATATTCAATTCAGGAAACTGTGACAAAAGAACACGTATTTAATTGTGCACACACTTTCCCGCCCAATTATTGTTTTATTCAAAAACATTGTTGCTACTTTTTGATGTATATTATGGATATTCTAATTTTATGTAATATTATTGTTTGTTCATCATAGTTTGCGTATTCCGCATATACACACGGTGAATGTTCTGTTACTGTTGTCTATGGTGTTTGTAATACTGTTATATACTGTTACAACCGTTCAAATATTGGTAAAGTGGAAAACAAGAACGGATCCAGATTCCACTATAAATACAACCTGCTTTCTTTAAAGAAAATAGTGATAAAATAGTGCGCGTGCATAGAACCACTAAACCAACTACATGTGTGCGAATGCGTGCGTGCGTGCGTGCGTGCGTGCGTGAGTGCGTGCGTGCGTGCGTGCGTATGTGTGCGTACGTGTATCGAGGAGAGTTATTGTATGAACATGTGTACGTGTCTGACTTATTATTTATGAAGGTGTGTGTCTACTATCTATGACTACTCAGCTTAGGTGTGTATGTGTGTGTGTGTGCGTACGTACGTGCGTGCGTGCGTGCGTGCGTGTGTGCATGCTTGCACAACAAGATAAGAAAAGTTAGACAACAGGTTAATAATATAATTTGCAAGTGCGTGTGTGTGCGTGCGTGCATGCCTAAAAACAACACTCAGAAGGAACAGCGTGCGTGCGTGCGTGCGTGCGTGCGTGCGTGCGTGCGTGCGTGCGTGCGTGCGTGCGTGCGTGCGTGCGTGCGTGCGTGCGTGCAACAATACGACTCACAGAATCAGCCAACTAACGTACCGGAACTTTGTCACTGAGCACTCTTGATATCCTGTCGTCTGATCGTTCAACGTCCTGTATACCTGGAAACAAATCAAAGCTATTAAGACAATGTTTAGAGGAATTTAAAGTACCCTACTCATGCACAGATCGAAACGTCGTCGTCCACTCGCCACTTCCAGGTGTATTGTAATTTATTATAATCAAAATTCTGTGGTTATACGTAATGTGGTTATAGTCAGCCTATCATGTGCGGTTGTATCATGAACGTGTGGCACAGCTCCAGGGTCATGGAATGTTTTTCCCAGCAATCAAATCTGGTTATGTAATGCTAATGTTATATGTTCCTAATCTACAAGGACATATCTTATGAATGGATCGCTAGTATTTACAGGTGCTGTTTTTGATGGGTGTGGATTATATACTAGTACCCCGTGAATCTACGCCTATGCCACGAGTAGGCGCTGTGTAAGAGTGGCATACGGCTGTTTAGGGTTTCACTCGATAGGCACATATTCTTGGCACGCTACCCATGACGAGTGCTAATGCGTTCACCACTGCGTCAGTGTCGAGGGCTGCAACGTTTCACACTGATAAATGGTCCACAGGTGGTCCAAATACAAATCTAAATGGAGACGATTCGTATATCTAGCGACATAAGGTTTGGATAACTTGCGTTCACTGAAAATGGAAGGTGTTTTGGAGGATGACGAGAACAATTTGCGTTATCGCAGTGAAGAAGACAAACAAGCAAGTTGGTCTACACAATATATGCAGGCTAGACCAGTCTACCCGCCATTCCCTTTGTATTATCTCATAATAGAAATAGTTAGTGATAAAAACGGTTCCCAAGTTGGTGTGCATGATAATCCCTTCGCTAAACAAAACGGCTAATATGGTGGTCATTTTCCAAACGATCGGTTTATGAAACTAATGAAATTTCCTCAAATCGTGCGTTTTGCAAATCATTCTTCCTTGTTGAGATTCGATAAATTGTGCCTGCCACCAAACAGTTACGATGATATGATACTTCCTCTTTCTGCCAACCTTTGTGAGGCTATATGTACGTGACGTCAAGAAGACGTCATTGACTAGCGACGGACAAAAAGAAACTACGTCAATGGTTCAGTAGTTGCAAATGGGCATTCACAAAATTGTAACATAGCGATGACCCGTAGATAGGAAGACTTCAATACTTCTTTTGACACTCAACCGCACTGAAAAGTACTGCGTCATAGCTCTTACAAAGAACTGCTGAGCAAATACTTGGCGCACATCGCGATTTTAATAATTTTTGCATGTTTCTTTTAGTTAGTCTGGGCTGTTTGCCATACAGTGTTAAGCAATGCCTGTAAGCCCACTATTTCAAGCGTCCCTTTTCTACATTTTATAAAAATTATTGTGTGTCAGTCATGAGCCGTATTCGTTACACTGCCTGTTGACGCAACTGAACCAGCGATTGGTCCATTGAAACGGTTCAGCACCATAGCGACGAAATGTAAATCAAACATGCAAATGTTGTCTCCTACTAAATATAATGCACCACGAAAATGGTGACATATTCCTAATGAGCTGGTAGAACAGAATAAGGTGGTAGAACAGAATAAGGTGGTAGAACATAATAAGGTGGTAGAATATAATAAGGTGGTAGAACAGAATAAGGTGGTAGAACAGACTAAGGTGGTAGAACAGAATAAGATGGTAGAACAGAATAAGATGGTAGAACAGACTAAGGTGGTAGAACAGAATAAGGTCGTAGAACAGAATAAGGTGGTAGAACAGAATAAGGTGGTAGAACAGAATAAGGTCATAGAACATAATAAGGTGGTAGAACATAATAAGGTGGTAGAACAGAATAAGGTGGTAGAACAGAATAAGGTGGTAGAACAGAATAAGATGGTAGAACAGACTAAGGTGGTAGAACAGAATAAGATGGTAGAACAGAATAAGGTGGTAGAACAGAATAAGGTAGTAGAACAGAATAAGGTCGTAGAACAGAATAAGGTAGTAGAACAGAATAAGGTCATAGAACAGAATAAGGTCGTAGAACAGAATAAGGTCGTAGAACAGAATAAGGTGGTAGAACAGAATAAGGTGGTAGAACAGACTAAGGTGGTAGAACAGGATAAGGTGGTAGAGTGGGAAGAAGAAGACTATAATTGTGATGGAAAGATAATGTCATTATATGTCGATAGGGAATTAGTGAACGGCCGACAATGGAAAAGAATGGCAGAAGATAATGACTGGTGGAGACAATTCGTCGAAACGGTGGAACAAATCAAGTGATGGGACCAGCGTCCAGCGAGGGCCGTGTGGACGAATGTGCAAAAGACGTATGAACACTATCAACACTTACGCCGTTACAAAACTTGGTTGTCAGCTCTTGCGACTTGTTCGACTGCAGATCGTCGAGGTCGCTCGTGTACGTTTCATTCGAGAGACGATACGTACCCCGGACAAACGTCTCTGAAACATTCCCGGTATAAACATGTTGTATTAGGGTAGTTTGTGACATGTTATCCAGGCGTTTCTAATAACCCATATGTTGACTCGTTCTATTGATGACGTCATATAAAATGCAATTAAACGTATGCCTATAAATGTACAAATTAACATATCTACGTAAACATGTTACCATTGTGATAACTATTAGACCAAGAACAACTATTGCTGCCATTGTGTGTCATATTTTTTATTACAATTTCATTGCGTAAAGTAACTCCAACGCCCTTCTTTATATTACATAACGCTTTTCGTAAACAGTGCATGTAAGTCTAACTTGTCAGTCCCGTTTCTGGTATGTCTTTTTGGTCCATTGCTCAGTTATACCTATTTTGGGTGTAACAATTGTTATTATAACTATGATCGTCTTCTATAATGATTAGTTCCTTTTCTTATACTATATGCCCACGCATCAATGACAATAATGTATGTGTGTGTGTGTGCGTGCGTGTGTGTGTGTGTGTGTGTGCGTGTGCGTGTGCGTGTGTGTGTGTGCCTCTGTGTGAGCGTGCGTGTGTGTGAAAGAGAGAGAGAGCGAGAGAGAATGAGAAAGAGAGAGGGTGCTTTAGTATGTATACTTACCGTACGGGTGCGTTGGGTTTGAAATAACTGTCGTCAGCCTCTGTGTTACTCCGGGGGTGACGGGAATCTCTTCCCCTCCTCGAACTGGCCAAACCAACATCGCCATAAGTGTACGTCATGCATGCACGCGCGCACACGTATCTTATCCCAACACCAACTCTTGCCAAATATGTAGCCATTGATTTACTTCGATTGCTCCCTAAAGTAAATATCGTTGTCTATGTCCTGATGCCAGTGACAGTTTCTCATGTTGGTGCAAAACATATTCTTTCATTTATTAGCGACAGTCTCATTTTTATTTAATTTCATCCAGAGGCTGGGGTCAACTACGAACTGCATAGGTTATAAAACATTTCCTTGTCTGTTTTAAAAACTGTACCACATCAGCTATGGGCCCAGAAAAGTAATTAACGCCTTGCATATGCTAAAATATATTTATTCAATAGAGTTAACTATCCTGAATAATGTTCAGTAACACGTGAATACTGGTTTCTATATCTACCAAATAAGCCAGTCGTTTAACATTTCACGGCGACACTGTATTCCGAGACGTCTACAACGAATGAAACACGCCAGTCTGTGTAGTTAGTAAGGTGACATGCTTACCTACGAAATAGCCCACCAGGCCAATTGCAACCACTACCATAGGCACAATGACCGCCAGACAAATTTTCTGCCTGATGGTTAGATGTCCTTTCCGGGTCATTGACGTGGGATTGGTTATTATAATATTTTGCCGCCCTTGGGATTCTCGTTCGCCGTGAACTAATTCCTCTGTGTTGTTGAGTGTCCTGGATAAATAGAAAATTATTTTCGTGGACTACACATATATATATGCTAAAAAGTCATAAGTAATTTAATAATATAAAAGATGTTCAGATTTCGAAGTTACAATATAATGTTGCTGTTACCATCAAATCAGTTCGGTCATGAAAATAGAACATATAGTCGCGTCAAGTGATGATTTACTCCAAAAACGTGTCACTTTAGAACACTTGATGGCTGTTTCATTCTGAAAGATTTGGTATGCATTAGTAGTGTACATTTCTGGGTTTCGGATTTACCAAAGAGAAGAGAACATTTTAATTGGGAGATTACATAATTTTTCTAATATATTTTAAAACACCTACTGAAAGTGCCCACCATTTTGTCTTCAAACAAATCAGCAGTCCGTTCATACAAAATATTGCACTTGTTGCATAACTAAAAGTGTCGCTTTAAGCCTTAGATATCAGTAGAATGTTGTATCATGGACATTGTTGTTCCATTCACATTGTCCATTTCTACTCCTGCTGTTGTGGAAGTTAAACAACTGACAACATCGGTTTAAATGAGCTTTAATATAAATTTACCACATGAATCATGGTATATTACCCTTCAGTCCCTAAGCGTTATTATGCTTACATTGGCGTCCGACAACTGACGGTAACATACCCTGCGGGATCGTTCACGGGCTCTGACACAGGCGAACCTGTGTCGCTACTGGAGGGAGGTATACTGCCAAACGAACGTCTCAGGGCTTGTGATCTAGACATGGGCGTGCAGCTGCTTTCCCTGCTTATGGGATCCTCTGTCGATCTGATGCTAACAATTAATGGAGACTCATATCCGCTGCTTAGATGAGCGTTGCTGTTCTGCAACAACATCGCAACATCATCTCAATATACAAATTCACAAGAAACAACATCATCGTAACATTGTAGCACAGCAAACGCCGTCGCATTACACATACAAACAATACCGAATTAACACGGCTGCGACGCCACATCCTCATGTATTCGTTGAGCACACGCGAACGCGGTTAGCGCGCTGTACGATGCTGCATATTACCATCCCCATAGAGCACTACCTACGGCCAACCATATCCATCACTCGAAGGCAGGAGACAGAGTTCCTGATAACGTTCTGTTGAAAAACCAACGTCTCGAAATTAGATTCTTCCCAGACGTGACAAGCATGTGGTGTAATTTGCCTCTACGTCGCCTACAATTAGCCCAATTAAACAAGAGGTAAATTTAAGAACAGGGCCCCACGTTGCTTATAGTACTTCACGGACATGTATATAGCACCTGTAAATAACGACACCAACCATTCACACATTTGAACACGGCATTATTTCTTTTGGTGACACATTATCGATCCAACAAAACGATTTTGTAATATAGTCGTAAAAGAATAACAGCCGCTCATGTTTCAAAGCTTTCGTTTTGTGTTTATATCTCACGCACGCACGTACGCACGTACGCACGTACGCACACACATACGTACACACACGCGCGCGCGTATGCATGCACGCACGCACACATACACGCGAGCTCACACACGCACATACATACACACTCACCCCCCCCCCCACACACACACGTGCTTAGACGTGCATTCACGCACGCACGAACGAAAGCACGCGCGCTTACACACACACACACACACACACACACACATACACACGCGCGCGCGTTCACCTACCCCAACCGGTTGATTTCCTGACGAGGAGAAACTAATCTGAGGCGGTAGACCTCTTACAATGCAGCTATGTCTTTCACTTTGCGCAGGAATTAAATATCCGCTAATTTTTGCGATTTGCCACGCACTTCTGTCGAGCCAATATTTATAGCTGTGACCATGTTGAGAATACATATCTTCTGTTCCCCGCTCGAGTGTAATACCGTCCGTTAATACAGTTGTTAGAACACCGTTAGACCATTTGACTATAATTGACACTAGTCACAGAGTTGCGAACAGAATATAAGAGGCCGAGGCAACGACAAATCTACAGCTGCGTTCCAAATGACTCACATCCTTAACCGATCGAATCAAGAAACACGTGATTGCACCGTAATGTATGTAATATAGTGTCGATCAATGGAACGTGTACGGAGCGAGGCATGACTTCCTTGTAGGTAGACGATGTGGTTATTACTGTTATCAGCAATATCTGATAGCTGGAAAAATCTTTCTTGAGGCTACGCATGGGGATTTCCAGGCAAACGTCCCTGCTGTATGGCTTAACCATATTTAATGAGACTTAACCAGATTGCCACCCAGCGAATTAACCTCTTAATTATTGTAAGTGAATAGGGATGCGTTTGGCAATTACCTAGAGTCCAATCGTATTTTACCCATGTGTACCCTGCCTTTCTGAGGTATATGCCGATTTTTTTTAAACATAATATTCATGTTGTTAGCACTCATTCAATCAGCCGATGTTATGTTCCCTTCAGCTATTATAGACTTCTGCGAGAATAAATATTTTCTGATATCTAATCTACATTCTTCCTTCGCAAATGTTACAGCGTGTCCCTGGTCATTCCTCGTTCTTAACTGAGAAAGAAATACTTCTAGCAATATTTTCATAAATATTTTCAATATCATAGAAACTTATGTATGGTCCCGGGAGTGCTGAAAAAGGTTTTTTGGTGAGCTTGAAATTCTCCTGGATTTCGAAAGTCAAACATTGGCAAGCATACACAATGAAACGGTATCGTTTTATCCACGTTGAATTTTCACCACTGGTTAAATCTGAGAATTCACAACGTTTTTTGCCGGATTGACGTCAATGCAGTGACCACAATATCAATATGTTAATCGGTACAGAACGACCACAAAGTAATGGAATTTGTGATAAAGCCAAGAGTATACATGCTAACTAGATCATGCTTTGCATTATTCATACGTACACCATGCATTTCCACAATTTATATATTCATGTATGGAGAAGTGCATTTGAAATACAATGTTCCAGAAAATGCATTAGAAGATAGAGATCGCATTACGAAAGGTGGCACGAATAAACAGGGAAATGATGACTAATTATGAGTAAATATAAAAATCCAGTTGGCCGCTGCCCCGCTGTGACGTCAGCTTCTCCGCTGTCTCGACTGGGAACTCATGACATCCGGACACGGGGGAGGCAGTGCTTTTGAAAATTTCATTTATTACGTCACGCCTCTGCTGTCAATGTACATTCTCCAGCTTCTCTCCGCTATCTCGGCTGAAATGATGACATCCAAAGACGGGGGGTGCTTTGTTTAGAAAAAAAAATCGCCGCCGCGCCGCCTATTAGGCCTACTGTACTACTACATATCTGCCCTCCAATTGCACAAACCTTTCACAGTCGACAAAATACACATTAATCGTCTCATGAAATTAAGATTTCCACCCGCCATTGACACTCGCCACAAAAACCATATGTCTGCCCCCCGGAGAAATTTCATGGGGTAGCTGCCCCCTGCCCCTGTTCCCGCGCCTATGTACACACCCCTTTAGTTTTATACAACCAGGTTCCAGAACTGAATGATTTAGAATGTCATTTTTACCCAGAACTATTGTAAACTGCATTAATCTTCCCACGGATGTGGTGCAGGCCCCTAAACTGGAGTCATTCAGGACCCTCCTCGCGGGCCTCCCAGTCGCAGAGTGAATATTGAATAAACCTTACAATTTATTTATTTATTTATTTCAATATCTCCATTTTATTTTTATTTACTTTTTTATTTATTTGCGCTGCGCCTACTTTGTAATCCTCAATTTGATGAGGTTTACCCTCTGGGGCGGAGCCCGAGAGGGTAGTTGGGGGGAGGACACAAACACCACTGCTGTTGAAAATTCTTCGCCGCCGCACTGTCGTAACTTCAGCTTCTCCGCTGTCTCAGGTCCACTGATGACATCGAAAGCCGGGTGTTTTGGCTGGGGGTAGGGGCACTGTTGAAATTTTTATGCGGCGACATTCACAATTTCCGAACTTCTATGGGGCACATTCAATAGATCTGATTGGTACGCCAATCTAGTGTAGGCATAGCGCAGCTAATTTCAAAAGGTTTATGTCTAGCTAGTATCGTGAGAAGACGACCAGACCAAGTGATTATTACTACGCCATTCCTCCATCACCGACACATTAAAATATATCTTTTCTTTCTATCTTGATTCAAAAATTTATCTGATTCTGTGTAAAATGTGATCAGACTATATAAGCCTACCGAATGGTTATATTTTAATTATCACTGCGATCTTGTTACGCCGGCAGGCACTTGCAGTGCAAAGGTGCCATCTGATATATATATATATACTACTACACGTGTACAACAAGCTCCGTGTAGTGTGCAGTTTGAAGAAAAACATAAAACGTCTTTAAAAATAGTAAAGGTATGTTTTAATATAGCGCAGTATCCAGTCCCTAGGAATGCTCAAATCGCTTTACATTTTACTCCCGGCAGACCTGTTCAATCGAACACCATCACAACTTCTCTGGGAAACATTCAGCCATGCTTTATATCACATTGTTATTTCATTGGCGGACCCAGGGGGCCTGGAGGCACGTGCCTTCGCGGCGGCGAACAAAATTCGACAGCATATCCCGCCCTCCCCCCCCCCCTCCCCCGTCTTCAATATCCGCACAGTCTAGCCAGGCGCGAGGCAACATTTTTCCAACAGCACCGCCCCCCCCCCCCCAACATACACCACCCTATCCTCCCCCCAAACATACACCACCCTACCCTCCCCCGTCTTCCGATGTCACAGTCGAGCCGAGACACCGGAGAAACTGAAAGTTACGGCGGCGCGGCATCACGACAAATTGTGGAGGTTTTTGTGACCCCCCCAGATTCGCGTTTTGGGTCCGCCCCTGTATTTCAATATTATACCGACCAATCCGTTGCTCAAGTCTAGCTTGTGGTTAGGAAGGAAAGTGGTTGCTAACTGGCATGATGAATTCAAATCTTTGACGAGCGGCTAACACAGCAGGTTCATTTAACGTCGGTGTATTTAATTACTGCCTAGCCATTAGGATCGAGTGCGTAATCATTGCAACAAATCAAACAATGGGAATAAATGGTTAGTGTCAATATCAGTATTCATTGATGTTAAGGTTATTATTATACAAAGTTACAGTTGGAGTGAGTGTTAGGGTCAGTAATAGAAAACAGTTATGATTAAGCTTCAAACGATTACACAGTCGACCGCCCACCTAGCATTTTGTCACTCGTCTATGAGAAAAACACTCAAAACACACACACGCACGCACGCACGCATACACACACACAACCGCACAAACACATTTGTACATAGTTAACAGAACTGTTTTATATTACAAATATTGTACACGCCACCAAAATAGTCATGTCAGTAATAATTTTATTTCGAAAACGTGAAGTACAAGATCCAAGTGTTCTGGAGAACATTCAAACACCCTTTCGTACTGTCAAATCTTAAGAGCTGCAATGACAGTTCAACAAAACAGTCGAGAGAGTGGCACACTCGTATATACAGATAACTGCATGAAACTGAAAGTCCACACATAAAATAATATAATTTATTACAAACAATCATATACACACTCGTCAAAATATCAGTGCTTCACAGTTGAGCAAGGCACCGTGTTTATCAACACACTGTGTGCATAATATTCTACAAGCAAATCATGCGTGATTACAAACCAAATAGAAACAACAGTGAAACGTGCTCTTGTAAAGTTAAAATGCTAAAAACAAAAACGTAAATTGTGCACACTTCAACCGTGGTTTATTGGACCGTGTATCCTCTCATGACGTGGAACAAGACAAACATGTCACAGTACTAACTAAACACAAGCAAAACCATTAGATCGATAATGTTTTAATACTGGAACGATATAGAACACCTACAGAAAACAACAATGTCGGAAGAATATGCAAAGCGACTCAACAAGATAGAAGGAAGAGACCTGCTTGAAGAAACACATGGAAATGAAAGCAGTCGGAAGCAGATTGAGATGAGCAGGACATGTATAGAGAACGAAACTGGCAGAGAGAACACGGAAACAGAAGAGACTGATAGAAGAGGAGAGGAAGAGCAAAACTAAGGTGGAAAAACAATGTTAAGAGAGTTCTTGAAAAGGTAAATATGAAAGGCCGAGGATGGAACACCATCACAGAAAATCGAGAGATGGAGAGCTGTATTAAACCAGGCAGAAGAGGCTACCGAGTGATGTGGACCCCACTACGCAAGGAAGGAGGTATTCAACACCTTCAGCACGGTTATAATTGTAGCATCTTTTCACCCTGTTGTGTAATGTTAACAAGATGTCTTCTTAGCTATGTACAACCGTAATTATCTACGCAGCATTTCGACAACACTTCTTACTGGTTATGCATTGTCAAAATACGAAACACCCTCAACAAATTTCCCCCACATACTTCAAATCATCCCAGTTTTCTATGGCCTTAACTGTAGCCTCGTTTAGTGAACAATGGTGTCTATGACGATCTAGTACGTCACTATACTATCATGGCACCTTAGTCTGGCATGTACTACTTACTTTGTTGCCCTGGTGTAAAACCGCTAATACCCTGCAGGCATGAATACTGGGTGCTATGTTTGTCTCATATAAACAATAATAATTATAATAAATGTGATGTAAAAGCCCTTACTGTAAGTTGCAAAGTAACCTATTCGCAAACTTATATATAGAAATTACATAAGTAAAACAGAATCAGAGTATGAATCAACAACAAATCTAAAGTTATGTAAATATGCCTGATGATAAGCTGGTCATATATTAAATAAAAATCATATTGAAATAATAACTTTGGTGATTTTTTTAATATGTTTTGCGACAATTGAAATACTTTTACTTTTATAGGCAATTACTGCATTTCTGGCCTATTAATAAATATGCGTCATTTGGCTTAATTATATCTCTTTTAGCCATGAATAGCTGTGGTTTCTAGTCCTGTCTTGTAGCAGCTGTATATAATTATCAGCCATGCCATTTGTATCCCTTCTGTCTTTATAAAAGCTGTGTCTATCAGCCATGAAATACTGATGTTTTCTAATAAAGCCGAATTCATCCTAACACATTAGACAGTAACATTATGGCAACGCACAGGTCTGGTGATAGCGGTAACAAAATTCTCTATCACTTTAGAATCATCTAAAACTCTAAACAGATTATGCAAAAATCTCAAGAGATTTTTTACAAAATGATTGTACTTTTATTCCTCAGCTGCCCCATACTCGGACTCTTGTGTCATCATGCTTAGCAATTCTGGTTTCATGCTTCCCTAATACAGAGGCCCTGAGGACATAGGCACTGTAGGAGTATATCTAACATATAACCAAGGTAATGTATGTTTACTAAGCAACTCTGCTTTGTATCTCAGGCACCAAACTTTCACTACTACAGCCTACACAGCAGCACGATGCCAACACACCATTACTTTACACCAACAAATGTTGTAACATTTACAATGCAGTTCCATCACAACCACACGTGGAAGTATAACACAACCCATTTACAAAACCCACACTTTTGGTTTCACATCATCAACCAGTTTATACCTGTAATTTTACACAATCCTGGATTTATATCCATAATCGTACACAGACAGGTTTACACCTGTAATTTTACACAACCATTCTGGATTTACACCTGTCATTTTACACAAGTTTTACACCCACTAGTGGCGTCAAGAGTGGGCATGTGAGACGACCTTTCTCCCTTTCTCGTATCGGAATACAACGCTGAACATCTTGCCCCCGAGCCGATTGGCAAGCCACTCATTCTTGAGCATGGCTACTTTGAGAGATTCACAGCTGAAGACAGCGTGAAGGTTCGTGTGAATCGCCCGTCCCATCCCCTCCAACACAATCAGGTCAGTGCCATGGCGACGCATCATTTCACTCAAGTCAAAGTCGATATACCTGAAACACGCATTACTCATGTTCGTATTCGCAAGAACCAAATCAGGATGGCGTTTCAGTGGTGGTTCTCAAAAATACAACGTACATCCCTCGTTTTGTAACATGCAGTTTATATTGTTCTTACTATTAGAATAGATATGTTGAAAGTATACAAAAACAAGAGGAGAAAATGCACAAAGAACAGGAGGAAACACTGCAAGTTGACAAAAACACTGGGTGAGAAGAATTGTGGGAGAAGAGAAGAGACAAGTGAAGCCTGGAGGAGCTGAGGGGGAGGCTGGTGTGGAAGAAAGTTTTAAGAAGAAGCTGGTGACGAGTCGGCTAAAGTGGGCTGGACATGTGGAGTAAATGGGAGAAGAAGGCGGATGTCCTCAAAGTAGAAGGTGAAGGGAGACGAAGGCATCCAGGACTAAGATGGAAGTGAAACTTGGAGGGATTGAAAGAGATGTGGAAAATGAGAATGAAAGGTAGCGTGGGAATGACTGGTGGAAACAGCAGTACAAGGGAATGACTGGTGGAAACAGCAGTACAAGGGAATGACTGGTGGAAACAGCAGTACAAGGGAATGACTGGTGGAAACAGCAGTACAAGGGAATGACTGGTGGAAACAGCAGTACAAGGGAATGACTGGTGGAAACAGCAGTACAAGGGAATGACTGGTGGAAACATCAGTACAAGGGAATGACTGGTGGAAACAGCAGTACAAGAAGAGTGATGGGGAAAGAAACACAGAAACTGATGACCAGAATTGAGGCCAGCTTCAACTCGGACTTTCAGGGAACAGAGGAGAACAAAAATACTACCCACTAAATTGCATTTAATGAGCCTGAAAATTTTCATAATATGAAAATTGTGCCCATGAAAAGTTTAAATTATAAACATAATATTCAAATTCCATATGATCATTGCTTGTAACTGACATTTATTGCAAAGGCACATGACCATATCCACAAATACCTTTCAAGTTCCTGGCTTCCACAAATATTGGTTCTGGGTAATGGAAAACACACTCCCTTTAAAACAAACTGCGGGTCTGCATATCAACAGCATGAAATTAACTACAAATTAACCTGAAATTAACTAAATTAACATATGAATTACTCCGATTTACGCATCATTCCTTGATACCACAAGACCCTTCGATTTATGCATAAATCTTCTGCAATGGCATTTCTTAAACTTAACACAGAGCCTGGATAATGGAAGCTAGGTAAGTGTACCTGAATGACCTACCTGAGATCAAGACAAGGTGAAGCTTGACCGGATTCCATCAGGAGTAGTTGGCCCTGCTGTAGTGCAAGGTCAATGTCATGTGACATAGTTGCAACACGTTTTGTCAGTATTGTCAGCTCATTGTAGGTGACGTCGTTGAGGGCCGGTCTTGAGTTCGCACACAGGATCACCTGCGGGCGTGATCACATACTTAGGGTGGTATCATGAGGAGGCAAAGTCCCAGTAAACATTACGTGTGGATGGACGGTGGGTTGGTCGGCATCATGTATCATTTTATTCATATTTCGCACATACAATAAGCTGGCATCGTATGCACACCAAAAAAAAGCAAACCTGGGGGATATTACCCAGAAGTCAGGGCACCTACATGATCCTGAAGAAAAAGAGTAAATTGTCACATTGGCATCGCATATCGAGGGAAGAGATAATATTAATGCACATCGATGCTATTGTGGGTATTAGAACTGTGCAGAATGGCATGTAATGTATTGGCAGCCATATCAAGTTGGTTGAATTGGGTGGATAATGGCTGTGGTTATGGAAGATGTTTTGGATCACACAAAATAGCTATTTCTGTAAGTACCAAGTTAAAAACTGTACAACTTTGCTCGACTTTAAATTGGCTCCATATCATTGATGTCAGTGGAGATCACTGTTTCTCTTATTTCACACGGAATGAATGAGAATGAGACATGGCACCAATAACTAGACAACCAGTGCAGTGGGACTCATTTAGTGGTGGAAGGTGACAAGTGCGGTGGGAATGAAAGAATGGCAACACACCCGAGTTCCTCTGTTGAGTAGTTCGCGTGCAAATGGGAATACTCCCATGATGATGTCTATGCCACTGTTGTCGACAAAGATGACAGCGCAGTGGTGCGCCTCCCCGTGCATCCGCTCCAGCCATTGGTCAAAGTCATCAAACAGCCACGGCTGAGCTGCAGCACACAGTCATCATGTAGGTCACCAACATCTGCTGTCGTGTAGCCAGAAAGCAACGGTATGGACAATCGCTCATAGAAAACAATTATATAAAATACTGGATAGAATCAAGTTTTACCTTAAGCCCAACTGGTCTGTCTGTCTGTCTGTCTGTTCGTCTGTCCATCTGTCTGTCTACCTGTCTATCAATCCATCAGTCCATCGGGGTGTTGGTCATAAGGTGGTTGACTAGTTGGACAGTCAGTCAGTTCTGCCTGTCTGTCTGTCTGTCAATTTGCGTCAGTCAGTTCTTGTGTGTCTATCTGTCCGTCAGTTCTTCTGTCCATCTGTTCTTCTGTCACAGTTCTTGTGTCCATCTGTCCAGCCCCAATTCCCACCTTCTATCTCCTCGAGTGCCTTTGTGAAGCCGAAGCCTGTCCCTGACTCCATGAGGGCGGCCACGTACTTCGCGCCCCAGTCAAACACATTGCCAGCGAGTAGTCCCTTCACAACAGACAGGTGGCGCTCCGCCCAAGTCATTGCATTTAGCTCCTCGAGTCTTGCATCAAGCAGCTTCAGTGCTTTCTCATTATCCTGCTGTTTTTGCTGAAACAGACGCATGGCTTGTGAACAGTGAGCACATGTTTATTTTATCTCTAAACCTTCAGCTACAAAGATCTAGTGCAAGTGTGCCTGTGTGTGTGTGCATGCGTGTGTTTGTGCATGCATGCATGCATGCGTACGTGTGTGCACGCGTACCACATGTCGATTTCATGTCCTCTCTTTAGTTTGCAAACACCGAAATAGCGAATTGTAAAAAATCAAACTGCCAAACAAAATGGTTAATCAGAACTTTTTAAAATACGGAAAACAGGGTCAGGTCTTTGATACTGCCTAAGTTAAGTAAAATGGTAGACAGAAACATGTTTGTGGCATCTACACTACTGTCATAGGTCAGCTGTACCTGCAGATAGGGGTCAGCAAAATGGAACTCTTGCATACACTGTTCCCGTGTGTCCAGCAGACTTCGGACAGTCAATGTCCCATAGGCACTGTAAGTGAAAGTCATGAATACTGACTGGATTTATAATAATAATGTAATTTTTTTTTTAAAGCACATTTCTACTAAAATAAAATTATATAATAATTACAACAAAATTTAATAAGATATCAAATATATTATAATACAAAAACTATTAAATTTAAGACTATTTTTAATAAGGTCATTTATAAATAGGGAATAATAATTACAATATACAGTTGTATACTTACATAAATATATAAATACATACTTGGCTGTACTTACATACATGCATACATAAAAACAGATGTCAGTGATCTAGACAAGTACCACATAGTAAGCTCCTCTATTCATATTGCATGCGCATCATTTTTACCAAAAACTCCTTATTTATACATTTTTTTTGTTTTTCAATTGTGGTGTTAAAACAGTTTAATTTCCTATCCAATTAAATCCTACAGAGAAATGCACAATCCTACCATGGGTATTCATGAAGTTCCTTCAATCTCAGCAAATATTTCTCCTGGAACCGTGCTGCCCTCTGTGTGGCATCAGTGGTACTAGCCTGACTCTGTATCGCCCTCTCAACTAACTGAAATATGATGATGAAATTATACTACTGCAATACATTACTAGACTTGGTAACATTAAATTGAAATAACATGCACAAATATTTATAAATGCATATTAAATATCACCACTGAAATATATATACAAACAGTTTTGACAATCATTTGACGTTCACATTATCATACATACCCCAATATAATTATTTGGAATGACTGCCATATCAGAAATATACTAATATTATAACAATATAGCTTAAAAACTAGGAGATACCAGAGTCAGTCGCATGTCAACTGGGCACTGTTTTCACATAGAACAATAGGCACATTTCGCTGAAGTCTGTTTTGATCCACACCACTTCTCAGATCAGGTCAGCCAATTCAGAGGTAACTAGTCTTACTGGACTTTTGTATTTCAGTAAGAAGTTGGCAAATGTACACTAATTTGTTGTGACTCTCTGTTGTTATATAAGCAAAACTCTCTATACCAATCTATCTATGCAGAGTAGTCTATCGAACAAAAACATTCCAACTACATTGTATGTAAAAAGGCAAATTCTTATAAAGCATAGTGCCCAGTCCTTAGGACTGTTCAATGCACTTTACACTTTAGTCCTATTTAGTTAACACAATCTTGACTTCTCTGGGAAGCTTTCAGCCATGTTGCAATTACTATATGAAGACTACTCATACACAAATATCCACCACTGCCTATAGCACTGTACTCATTCAAACAGCTGCGTGAACTGGAACTAAGTGGAGAGAACAAAGCTGCCCAAGGGTTGACAGAGCAACAAGAGGATTAACACCCAGAATCTCTCATTTAAGAATGCAATGGTGTAACCCAGCGGTTCCCAATCTGTTTCTCCCCGAATACCACCCGGGGTCTGGGACAATCGTTAGGGTACCCCCATCATTTTAACATAACATTTTATAAAAAGCAATATTCTACACTCACTTCAACGGTAACACATAATTTTATTAATGAGATAAACACAATAGTACGCCACATTTATAATAACAAATAACAAACTAGAGGGATGAGCCAGCCTTCTTAAAAACAGGGACTCAATTCAGGAAACAGTTTTAGACAGGCACATCTGGAGTTCATACGTGACATAGAGTCCAGACATCACCGAGAATCCATGATCATATAATTAGGTGGACAGTAAATCAACGATGCCCTCATGGGAACAGAGTAGGAAACGACATGCCCAAGTTAGACGAGAACTTGACTAAGAGCAGATGTTCAAGAGCATCATGGGAGAGGGTGGAATCATTCGCAAAATGTCCTTCTATCCTGCACACAGTGTCGTAAGAGTATTGTACCTTCTGCTGGGCAAATCTAAGAGCAATTTCACATATAGCGATTCCCTATCCGGAAAGTTAGTGTGGAATTACGTTGGGATTGATGACAGGTACGTGTGCCTGCAAGGTATACCATGTTTCCTTTCACAATTTCTTTATCAACAATCGCTGCGTTGAGATGATCAGACATGTTGAAGTATCTGTTGTTGACGTTGCCATCCAATAACTCTAGCTTCACGATGAATATTCGTACTTTAAGTAACTCCGCTTCAAGAGTTTTTTCAAGAATTAAAGCCTTTTACCTATTTTCGTTTTCAATTAATTTTCTAGACCTTTCCTTGTAGACCCGGTTAAACAATTCAGTGATCTAATTTTTTAGCTACTTCTCTTTAGTTCCATATTTTCCCTGACAGTCAATAAACCATGGGGTAGAAGAGCTGTGTCCACAAGAAATGAGTCATGGTAAAAGCAGATTCGAGTATTGAGAGCACTGGATTTGGTAGTATTTACCATCTTGATGAGAGAGCGTATCCATAGATCATGCAGTGAAGTATTTTTGAATGGTGAAACATATCTTCTCTTTCATTCATTCAGGAAAAACTGCTATGCATGACTGGCGCACCATCCACGCACACAAGCATACACTGTCCCACAATAATCTCTTGGCCTCAAAACATTTGGATACCTCTCGGAAGACGCTTTCGCCTTCCTAGTGAGTTCCAAAGGATGACAGGACAAAATTCTCTCTTGATGTGTCCGTCTTTGGTGCAAATTGCAAAGACAAGTAGCACACACGCAAAACCCTTACTTTCAGGCAAAACTTTTGCATACCCCCTGGAAACATGTTATGTACCCCAGGGGTTCATGTATCCCAGTTTGGGATGTGCTGCTCTAATCACCATACCACTGCACCCTACTGTGATTCACAATCACAAAATGTTATTGTCCCTTGGGAGGGAAATTCATTTGGAGTGTGGCAGCATATTAAAACAAATAAAACAAATGTACATGCAATATAAAAATAGTAATAAAAGTTATATATCGGTTAACTAAATAAATAAGTTAAAATAAGTTAAATATGTTAAATAACTTACACAAGTTAACTCATCTCACAAATCATATCAGGCTCACTCAGTGTCAGACTGGCAGAGATGGAGGGGAAAGAAGGACAGTTACATTCATTAGTCTAATTGATGAGGGAACAAATGAGTTTCGAGTGCGATTCTGTTTATAGTAGTGAGGGAGATGAAAGCGGCCTCCAGAAGGAAGTAGTTTATAACATGGAAACAAGGGATGATGGGAAGGTGGGTACCTTGCCTGTAGCATTCTCGAAGCACTGCAGCCAGTACTCCCGCGCCACCTTGTCCTGGGTCAAGTCCTCTGTGTCAGGAAAGTAGCTTGCTGGGTCCAGCAGCACTGGACAACTGACCAGTGGTTTCGCAAACCGGTCTAACTCAAGGATATCAAACTGTGGGTAGAAGAGGAACAACACTGCAGATGTCAATTGATGGCAAACTGATGTCACAGTGCAGTTGTACAGATGAGTGCAGATGAACACACATCAGTGCATATGCAGACACATCAGTGCAGACGTACACACATTAGTGCAGATGTACACGCATCAGTGCAGATGTAGACACATCAGTGCAGATGTAGACACATCAGTGCAGATGTAGACACATCTGTGCAGATGTAGACACATCAGTGCAGATGTAGACACATCAGTGCAGATGTAGACACATCTGTGCAGATGTAGACACATCAGTGCAGATGTAGACACATCAGTGCAGGTGTACAAACGTGTGCGGATGTACACACGTTTGTGCAGTGAGACTGAGAAATGATGACAGGACATGGACAACACTGTTACTAGGTTTATCAATGTTACTGTTGCTACAGCTACACATGAACTACTGTTACAGTTGTTACTACTACAAATGTTACTGTTACAAATGTCATGATGGATAATGGTACAAATGTTATTGCTACAAATAATTTTCTTTTGAAAATTGCAGGAACACTTTTATGCTCTACACCACCACCATATTAAGATGACATAGACAACACCCTGCACCGACATAAGGGCAACATAGACATCAGGTGATGTAGGTGTCAGTCTGAGAGTCATACTACGGTTACACATACTTTGAGCCAACAATGTGTTTGTGCTGACAATGACATTGTGCTGACACAGGTCGAAACAGATATCAGACTGACACAGACATTGGGCTGACAGTCTGACGCATATATCAAGCTGACACACACAAACAATGAGCTGACTATGACATCGGGCTGACACAGACATTGGGTTGAATATGACACTGGACTGACACAAAGTGATACAGACATCAGGCTGACAGGCACTGGGCTGAAGATGACAGCACGCTGACAGTGGATTTGGGCTGGCACATCTGGCTAACACAGGCATCAGGTTGGCATATGTACAGTGGGCTGACACCGATATCGGGCTGACAGTAACATCGGGCCGACACTGGACTGACACTGACATTGGGCTGTCACTGGCATCAGGCTGACACCGGGCTGACACTGACATTGTGCCGTCACTGGGCTGACACTGACACTGACATTGGGCTGACACTGGCATGCATCTACTGCACGTACCGTGGGGCTGTGTGGTTTCATCCAGAGGTGTTCCATTACCTTTGGACTCTGTAGACCCGAGCTGCAGGCGTAGTTCTCCCCCCATGACCCCTTCTCATCCCACGAATACTTGTCAAAGTCTGGCAACACAAAACAATGACAAATAAACAACAAAAACATAACTAATTCTGAGGGACGAGATTGAAATGACAACCATACTGCTTCTCTGACAATAAATGTACATAGTTATAATAAATTATTTTTGATTAGAATATATACTGATAATGTCTTAAAGATGTTAATTAAACAACGCTTGATCAGACACATGTGGAAACTGCATTATGTTACATATAAATTCATAAAGCTTTTGCAAAATCTCACATACTGTGGAGAAAATAGATAAATTGGCTGATAAAAATAATATATATATATTTATTATAAAATCATATTACACATTAATGTATAAACTATATATTTAATGATTGACTCTTAACAAATATAATTCTCCCATTATATTATTATTTTGAATCGCAACCTTGCCAGCTATCGACAATATCAAATAGTTGCAGACAAAGTTGATCATGTTCAGTGGATTACATACCATTTCAACATTAAAATGACCTGGAAAGGTCTACACAATCAGAGTATCTAGCAACATTCTGTGCTTTCTAGGCCATTAATTGTCAAGTGATTTTCGGGTTGTATAAGGTTCCTGATAAGATTAGCTTCCATGATGGCACCATGGTTTGTACTATGTCTTTATACTGGAAGAGTTTGGATTCGGCAGTAAAAACAAACCCTCTTCCTCTGCACCCTTCAGAAAGGCGCCAATAGCTCCCAGGTAACCTTCATGGCGGAGGAACAGAGGCTGGATCGACCCCTGAAACAGAACAAACCCCCTCTCTCTTGAACCATTTCAACATTCACCATACTTCGACAATGATAATTTAATAAACCATTTAACGAACAAACAAAGCAAATTTATCGTGCTAAGCCTAAACTGTCAGAGTTTAAATGCAAAAACTGACGAAATTAAAATAAAGCTAGAATCATTCAGAAGTAGTGGCTGTGAGATTACCCGGTAGTGCTCTGTGTTTACAGGAAACATGGCTCGATGAAGAGGCTGACACTTCTTTATTTCGAATAGATGGATATACATTATTATGCCAAGGCAAAATCTGTAGTGCACATGCTGGCTTGGCAATCTACCTCAGCAACAAATACAATTACAAATCTGTACATATCCGTGCAAATACAGACACTTGGGAAGGTCAACTTATTGAAATAACATGTTGTTCAATGAAGAAAAAATAATTCTTGGAAATATATATAGACCAGCTAGAGATATTATCGAAAACAACCGTATATTTACAAAAGAATTTGCATCAAATTTAGTTGATTTACAAAAATCTAAAAGTGAAATAATAATTGCAGGAGATTACAATATTGACTTGCTTAAAATTAACGAAAAACCCATAATATGTGACTATTTTGACACAATCGTTTCACATGGTTTCTTCCCTAAAATTACTATGCCAACATGACTTTCAGAATATCATGGAACACTCATTGATAATTTGTTATGCAATTTGTCAAAAGGATTCTTCAAATCCTCAGCTGGTATTTTAGTGAGCAGTATTTCTGATCACTTTCCGTACTTTCTAAGTCTGGATTATGTTGAAACCACTAGTGCAATACCAAGGTTTATACGAATAAAACAACAAAGTCCTAACTCGCTCAATAAATTTAAAATTGAAATAATAAACTCAAATATTTATAATAAACTTAACACAGATATTCATGCGGATCCGAATGAAAACTACAATATCCTCGACGAAATTGTTACTGCAGCTATGGATAAATTTAGACCTATTAAAATAATTAAATTTAACAAGTACAAACATAAGAAAACTCCTTGGATTACCAATGGCATTATTGTGTCGATAAAATTTAGAAACAAATTGTATTCGAGAATGAAAACGACTCAAGTAAATACAAAGCATTGTCATGAACTTAAAACTGACTTATATACTTATAATAAAATTCTTAAGAGTAATATTAGAATAGCTAAGCAAATGTATTACCAATCCAGTTTGAAAAGCATAAGCATAGTGTTAAAAAGACGTGGTGTTTAATTAAACAAATTATTCAGAAAATCAAAAGAAAGAACAATTTCCAGATTTGTTCAAAGTTGATGGGGAAATGATTAGTCACAAATGCATTATTGCAAACAAATTTAACATGTTTTTTACTAATGCTGGTCCTACTCTAGCCTCTAAAACAACTACTAGTGGAGATAAATCATACAAAGATTACCTGAAAAACCCGATATTTCACACTTTCACATTTAATCCGATTGACATGGAAACTACTGTTAATACAATTGATCATTTACCTCCAAAATCAAGTTGTGGAAAAGACGGTATTTCAACACAATTACTCAAATTAATAAAAAAATGATATCAGCAAAGCAGTCACTCTAATTATTAAGCAATCAATAATAACTGGTATATTTCCAGACAAATTAAAAATTGCAAAAGTCATACCCCTTTTCAAAAAAGGTGATGTTTCTGACTTTAACAATTACCGTCCGATTTTTATCCTGCTAGTGATTTCAAAATTTTTTGAAAGGGTTGTGTTTGATCAAATCCACGATTACTTCCATTCTAAAGCGTTATACTACAATAGCCAATATGGGTTCAGAAAGATACATTCTAATGAGCTTGCTACACTCGAAATCATAGACAGAATTATATAAGAACTTGATAAATCGGTTACTCCAATAAATATATACCTTGATTTATCAAAAGCATTTGACACAATTAATCATAATATATTGGTGCAGAAGTTAAATTACTATGGATTAAATGACAAGGCTCTGGACCTTTGTAAGAGTTATTTACACAATCGTAAGCAGTACGTAGAAATTGAAAATGTTAAGTCTAAGGAAATAGTCATCAACACTGGTATCCCTCAAGGTTCAATTTTAGGGCCGCTCTTATTTATTATATATATAAATGATATAGCACTTTCTAGTGACCTTTTCAAATTCATAACGTATGCTGATGACACCACCCTTACTAGTACACTAAACACATTTAATGATTCAGAAGGCCAAATGTGAAGTGAAAATATTAACAAAGAACTAACAAAGATTAGTAATTGGTTAAAAGCTAATAAACTGTCACTAAATGCCAAAAAGACTAAATTCATGATTTTTCATATGCCTCAAAAGAAATAGAATACCCAGTGTTACAAATAGATAGGGCACACATTGAATGTGTAAATGATTTCAATTTTTTAGGCATCACAATAAATAACCATTTAAACTGGCAGAGTCATACAAACAAAATAGCAAATAAAATCTCTAAAACAATAGGCATACTAAATAAATGTAAACATTTTTTACCACCTAATACATTATATATTATGTACAATGCTCTTATTCTCCCTCATATTAATTATGGCTTACTTTTATGGGGTCATCAAGCACATCGAATTTTCAAATTACAGAAAAAAGCAATACGAATAATATCCTTAAGTAAATATAATGCTCACACAAGTCCTATTTTTAAAAGACTTCAGTTGCTAAAGTTGAATGACATTTATAAAATCCAACAATAAAAATTTTACTATAAATTAATTAACAATCTTTTACCATAATACTTCAATGTTTTTCCAAACACACACATCTATAATATTCATCAGCACTGCACACGTGAAAGAAATAATCTGTATACGTCCAGATTCAAATATAAATTTGCAAAAAAATGCATTAGACACAACATAGTTGAGACAGTTAACAATACACAGTATTATCATTAAACAAATTTACACCCACAGTCTGTATGGTTTTTTAACATAAACTGATTCTGAGTCAAATAAACTGATTCTGAGTCTGAGTCTCTCAACACACTTCACATAACACACATATCATGTTATGAGAAACATCCCAGACTAACTCAGCACGTTTCACGTAACCAATACATTGAGTTATGTGAAAATTACATAAATATCCCAGGATAACCCAGCTTGTTTTATATAACATATAAATTGTGTGTCACATGAAACATACGAGACTAACTTGGCATGTTTCACATAACACGACCATTAGGGGGTATGTGTCACGTGAAACATTCCAGAGTATCTCGGCAGCATCACATGGGTTGTTTCACAAAACATGTGAAACAACCCAGACTGACAAAGCATGCTTCACATAACAGATATATTGTGTGGTACTTTAACCATCTAACTCAAACATTGTGTGTTCTGTGAAACACACTATACTAACTCAGCATGTATCACAGAACACATACAATGTGTGGTACTTTAAACATTTAACTCAAACATTGTGTGTTCTGTGAAACACACCATACTAATTCAGCATGTATCACAGAACACATACATTGTGTGGTACTTTAAACATCTAACTCAAACACTGTGTGTTCTGTGAAACACACCATACTAACTCAGCATGTTTCACAGAACACATAGATTGTGTGGTACTTTAAACATCTAACTCAAACACTGTGTGTTCTGTGAAACACACCATACTAACTCAGCATGTATCACAGAACACATACAATGTGTGGTACTTTAAACATCTAACTCAAACACTGTGTGTTCTGTGAAACACACCATACTAACTCAGCACGTATCACAGAACACATAGATTGTGTGGTACTTTAAACATCTAACTCAAACACTGTGTGTTCTGTGAAACACACCATACTAACTCGGCATGTATCACAGAACACATAGATTGTGTGGTACTTTAAACATCTAACTCAAACACTGTGTGTTCTGTGAAACACACCATACTAACTCAGCATGTATCACAGAACACATAGATTGTGTGGTACTTTAAACATTTAACTCAAACACTGTGTGTTCTGTGAAACACACCATACTAACTCAGCATGTATCACAGAACACATACAATGCGTGGTACTTTAAACATTTAACTCAAACATTGTGTGTTCTGTGAAACACACCATACTAACTCAGCATGTATCACAGAACACATAGATTGTGTGGTACTTTAAACATCTAACTCAAACACTGTGTGTTCTGTGAAACACACCATACTAACTCAGCATGTATCACAGAACACATAGATTGTGTGGTACTTTAAACATCTAACTCAAACACTATGTGTTCTGTGAAACACACCATACTAACTCAGCATGTATCACAGAACACATAGATTGTGTGGTACTTTAAACATCTAACTCAAACACTGTGTGTTCTGTGAAACACACCATACTAACTCAGCATGTATCACAGAACACATAGATTGTGTGGTACTTTAAACATCCAACTCAAACACTGTGTGTTCTGTGAAACACACCATACTAACTCAGCATGTATCACAGAACACATAGATTGTGTGGTACTTTAAACATCTAACTCAAACACTGTGTGTTCTGTGAAACACACCATACTAACTCAGCATGTATCACAGAACACATAGATTGTGTGGTACTTTAAACATCTAACTCAAACATTGTGTGTTCTGTGAAACACACTATACTAACTCAGCATGTATCACAGAACACATAGATTGTGTGGTACTTTAAACATCTAACTCAAACACTGTGTTCTGTGAAACACACCATACTAACTCAGCATGTATCACATAATACATATATTATGTGTTCTGTGAAACGTACCGGGCTACCTGAGCATGTTTCACATAACACATACATTTGTGTTATGTGGAACATTCTAGACTACTGTTAACTCAGCCTGTTTTGCAGAGCATACAAATGATGTGTTCTGTGAAGCATCATAGACTCATTTGCCATGTTTGATGTATTACAGAAATGGTGTGTTATGTGAACATCCCAGACTCACTCAGCATGTTTCTTGTGACACATAAATTGCATGTTCTCCTTGAATAGGTGAATATAACACAGACAATACAAACATTGGAAAATGCGTGATTCAATAAAACTGCCAAACAGACTGATATTAAAAAATATATAGTTCTATCAGTTTTTCGTTAAGGTAATGATCTGAATTTTTTTTAATTAACCAGCTTTTTTTTTTTTTTTTAAGGCCTCTGTATAAAAAATATATAATTGTATAACAAAAACTAAAGTAATGTTCATTTATATGCCATTAATCATAGCATGAGGGCTTAATAAATACTTCAAGACAAAATGCATGACATTAGATTTGCCGGTGAACGTTGCTAATATCGGTTAATAGCTAACTACTATATTTGTGGTTGTGTTCAAGAAACAAATATGTCACTAAAATGTTTTCTGAAAACTGCTGCCTTTTTCCAAAGTACATTATCCAATCATTAGGGGCAGCCACTACCCAAACACTACCCAAACACTACCAAAACACTACCCAAACACTACCCAAACACTACCCAAACACATCCACAGGCCATATCTCTGATAATACTTAATTAATCAAATTTGGAGTACTAATTAGTTAAATGAATAGTATATGATATATGAAATATGGGCTCAGTTGCTTGTGTGTTACCATGGCAATGAACGTTTCTAGTGTGACAGAGCGGCATGCCTCCTTGAAAATTATTCTGAGCTAACAACTGTATGTGTGATCATGCAACTGTCAAGAATCATTAACCGTGACACAATGTACTGTGTATATATATATATATACATATAATTATATATATGTGATGATATGAATGAGTGTGTGTGTGTGTGTGTGTGTGTGTGTGTGTGTGTGTGTGTGTGTGTGTGTGTGTGTGTGTGTGTGTGTGTGTGTGTGTGTGTGTGTGTGTGTGTGTGTGTGTGTGTGTGTGTGTGTGTGTGTGTGGACATACTCAACTAGCAAAACAAGTCTACTACCTTTGACCAGTAGTTGACGGCATATGTGATTGTGTGCATAGTGGTTTGGTGTCCTCGGATGAAGTAGCCACCAAAATAGATCCTTTGCATTGAGTGTAGCTGGGCATTAAGTGATGCAATCTGCCCAATGTCATTGCTGATTGTTATAAGTAGGCTCCTTGCAATGTCCGCATCATGAAAGTGCAAAGGTCGAGCTGAAATTACGAAAAAGCTGACTGGTTCCTCGTGCAAAGAATATCAAGTAGACAAAAAGATAAAATAACTTCTATATAATTCAATAGAATTACCCATTTGATCATTCTCGTGAACAGCTGAGCGGTACAATCAAATAATTACTTCTACTTCAGGAACATTACATGTAACATGAGCAAACAAAATGCCTGAAATGAAAATTAATCGAACACTCTGACAAACTATATAATTGAGTGAGCTTACCTTCAGCATTTCGCTAAGCGATCTGTCAGGGGTTCTGAGACTGCTGTAATCAGCATCAACCCTGGCACACAAGGATGGTTTGTAATAAATAATTTGCATGCCCAATCAAGTAATACAAGTGCAGAAATAGAAGAAAACAACAGGTACCATAGTCGCTGTCCTGAGCTGATGAGACGGCCTTGCCGAAGCTGCTGGCAATGAGGTCGGCTGGGAGACCGAGGAGTGAATAGGCTCCCCCGTAGATGTCCTTAACCAGCATGTCAATGTTGCGATGGTCTCCCCTCTCCGCCAGAGCTAGCAGCTCATCAAATCCCTGCAGGCAGTCATTAAACATGTAACTCTCAATGTGTTTAAAACGAAGGCTGTCTGCTTCCCATTTTTAATGTAATGTACAAGACTGCTGAACGTAAACTGTCTGCTAAATTGCACTTAATAAGCCCACAATTCGCAATTTTAACGTTACGCCTGAGAAATGTTCAAATAACAAACAAAATGCTCAATTTGTAAACAGCCATTACTTACTGCAGAGGCACTTCCCGCTAATAATTAACATGCTGGCTGATTCCGGGTAATGGAAGAGATAACCATCACATAAGCTGCTCAAGTTATAACAAATATGGTAACATTACTAAACTGTTAAATACATTACGACGGAACCTTATTATCACGGTCAGCCTTGGGACTGGGCAAATGTGACCTGAATTGTGAGGTGACTTTATTAGTGGGACTAATTTCCTATACTTTACTGTTATGGAAATAATTTGGGAGGTGGCTGTATTACTAGGGTGACCATAAAGCAAAGTTCGACTGTACAGAGAAAAGGACATGGATGGCATGAACATGTATTTACAAAAAAACAGTTTATTTAACCAGTTTAAAAACATGCGTTTTACAATGCATATCTTTGGGACTGACCCGCGCTTTTGTGAGTATTGACCCTAGTCCCCAGAAGGTGCCGCCACCTATCGATGTTCCTGCAATTCTCTCGTAGACACTTTCAGACTGAACCTGCAATGTGTGAGAAAGATCAACTGGGTGCTTTTTCTTAAGTTGAAAAGACATTGTGAAAATAACACATTTTATATTCTCGTTAGCGTAATCTAATATCAAGTTTGCTTTAGTAATACTAAACTACTTTGATTTTCACAAATTTACTAACATACTAGATCCATTAAAAATTGCATGAGTCAATATTTCCTGGTATGTACCCATACAACCAGGCTAGCTATTCTACTGCTATATTTGGCTACAGGTTCTCACTACATAAATACAAATTTGTAAACTATTATTCACAAATATTCGCAAATATGCAGCACACAAAAGTAGCCCACACATAATTTATAGATGTTACAGACATTGAATATGTTACCACATAGCCAAATGACAATGTAATATATTATAAATTAAATGTTCCTTAAATATGCTGAAATCTGACCGAATGTTAACCTGCTATATAAATATTATTTACCTTGAATATGCTGACGCCTGACCCGATGTTAACCAGCATATATGGAAAGATCATCTCAGCATCAATCGTTTGAAACTTGTACTCGACATTTGCCTTTTTCTGGTACACGAAGGCTTCATCTGTGATGTTCTTGAGTAGGAAGTTGCAGCCTTTGATGAGACATTCCATCTCATCCTCCTTGTCAACTCTGCAGATTAGCATCAAATATCAAGAATGCTACCAGACTTTTTTATGCTGCATAACAAAAATTATACGATAATAGACAAATTTTATCACATCAGAATGTTAAGAATTTTTTTTAGATAGATTGAGTAATGAAAAGACTTGGCCGAATACAAAATAGTATATTGCTGAGTACATCTTATTGTACACTGAGTGTATGGCTGAATATATCTTACTTACTGTACACTGAGTGTATGGCTGAATATATCTTACTTACTGTACATTGAGCATATTGGTGATTATATCTTACTTTTCTGTACATCAAGTGTATTGCCAAGTACATTGTACTGTACACAAAATGTTGTTCAGTATATATTATTTACGGTATGTACACCAAATTTATTGCTGTGTACATATGAAGTACTTAGTGTACATTAAGTGTATTGCTGTGTACATCTGAAGTATTCACTCTACATTAAATGTATTGCTGTGTACATCTGAAGTACTCACTGTACATTAAGTGTATTGCTGTGTACATCTGAAGTACTCACTGTACATTAAGTGTATTGCTGTGTACATCTGAAGTATTCACTGTACATTAAGTGTATTGCTGTGTACATCTGAAGTATTCACTGTACATTAAGTGTATTGCTGTGTACATCTGAAGTACTCACTTAACATTAAGTGTATTGCTGTGTACATCTGAAGTACTCACTGTACATTAAGTGTATTGCTGTGTACATCTGAAGTATTCACTATACATTAAGTGTATTGCTGTGTACATCAGAAGTACTCACTGTATATTAAGTGTATCACTGTGTTCATCTGAAGTACTCACTGTACATTAAGTGTATTGCTGTGTACATCTGAAGTACTTACTGTACACAAAGTGTTTTGTTCAGGATATATTATTTACTGTATGTACACTGAGTGTACTACTGTGTAGTACTCACTGTACACCGAGTGTGTTGCTGAGGATGTCCTTGTATCTGTACGCTCCGCCTCCTGTCACTTTGATGATCTTGCCTTGCATTGACTCGCGACTTCCCACGAGGTTCTCTCGGATGAAGCTCAGACAAGTCTCAATATACCTCGTCTCAAACTTGATGAAGTGCAGATGGTCGCACATCTCTTCCTTCTGGTCCACCGAGTAGATCTCTGAGCTGCTTTCCTGTACATATAAATATACTACCTCTTATTTTATAATCTATACTACAAAGAAGCAAAAGATCATTTCGTATCACAAAGAGAGGAAGCGATGGCTGAAACTACATCCCAGCTACAACAGCGAGGACATCTTTTACCAGCTGCTCTGAGAAGATCAGGTGATAATGGTGAGCCTGCAGACTCAGTCACCATATGCACACAAAACTACACATTGGAGAAACCGACGTGTGTCCTTGTGGGATGGCTGGTGTCTGCTGCAATGACAGTGGAACACCTACAAGACTGTTCGACACATCAAAGAGAAAAGAAGGCAACCTGCCGTAAAGAAACCCCAGTAAAGACAAAGATCTTTGGACTACTGGAAGACCTGGTGCACACAGCGACCTTCATACGAGAAAACAGAGTCCCAGGCTGAGCGAACGCCAAAGCAGAAGAATAAACGTAGGTAACAAACAGCCCATTAAATTTGAAAATGATTTATTACTATCAGTTGGAACTGACAAGAAAAGAAACAAAAATCAAAGAGAAATGAAACCTAGCAATAAAAACACGTACAACCATCCAAAGTGACATCATTAAATAAAAACAGCAGCTGTTCTATAGGCAGACGCAACAACAATATTTGTTTGAAATAAACACAGTTGTTACTGTTTACTTTACTCTTTGAATCGCTGTAACAGTAAATATAACCCATAATACATCAATTATAATGTTATAGGTCAAGTTCACATGTATGCATGTATAGAAACAATTTTATATAAACAGGGGTAGAACTATCCACTAGTCCACTAGTCCGTACACTAGTAAAGATTACGGTGGACTAGTAAACCTGCCTACCAACTAGTCCGGCTGTCTAGTGAAAATCAGCATGTTACGTGGCGCCACCATCCGTACCATTGACAAACTAATTATTTACCTAATGAGGCGGCAGTGAAATGGTGCTTTTGATTGGCTGTTGTGTGACATCGAATTCTGAAACGGCAGTTGTTTGGTTTAGCCAAAGCATTTAAATTACCAAACAGTCACTCAGAGATCCGCCATTTTGTATTTGAACTGGCTGTCGTGCTTACATTTATTCGGGCGTTAAATTATATCCGGGTGACGTTTCTGCATGTGCGCATATCTAGGGAAATGTATTTAGCACCAGCTACAACTGTCGCGTTTTCATTTATTTGGGCGTCATGTATGTTTATATGTATATATATATTTATATATATGTCTATATATATACAGGCTGTACATAAATTATCAAATGTTTGCTTCCCAAAGACATAAATAATTTCTGTCGTAAAACAGTTTCCTCTCCACACACACGTCACGTGACTTACTCTTATACTTGGTCACAAATCTGAAATAGCAAATTATAATTATGTACTCTAACTATAACGCTCGTATTACGACAACAAACAAAACATATTTAACTACTGGATATTATTTATCACTATGTGATCTACTGGTGCCAAATAGTATGCTTTACATATGAAAATAAACATCACCTGGATAAAATTTAACGCCCCGATAAATGTAAGCGCGACAACGTATACAATATTATTATGTTCACACATAAATAACAGAGGGTGCTGCGCGAGTGACTGCTTGGTTATTTAAATGCTTTGGTTTAGCTTATGGCTATAATGAGTGCAATTGATGGCCATTTCAAATGCACGGTTTTCGAATATGGTTTACATCTACATTGCTTGATTAGTCTATGCTTAGGCATGTTATATCGTTACTTGACTGGGGTTGCGAAACCAGCAGTAAGGCGCAAGCTGGAAAAGCGCCACTGGGACACGCACAGTGTGCAGGACACACAACATGATTGGTATTCGTCGCAAGAATGCCTTCTTGACGGGCACGGACAACTTTTTGACCGGTGGAGCACAGAGACCAGACACTCAGCCACTTGGGCCCAGGCCTAACTGACAGCAGTGCCTCCGATGCTGTGTGACACTGACTGACTGGCAGGCAGTGCTAGCACCAGGCCTGCATGACACTGTTTTTAGTGGTTGAAATAAATTGTTGCAATTTAAATTTGCGTTATGTTTTGATATTTGCAGGAATAGTAAACCTTTTGGCGGACTAGTAAACTTTTGTCTTTATTAGTCCTGCTGTCCAGTAATATAAATGCTGAAGTTTTAACCCTGATAAATACAACTTTACTATGTATAGTATATGTTTATAAATGATATATAGGGCCCACTCACCCCACTTGTTTCTGTGATGAGGGATCTCTTGCGGAGGATTGTTGAGTAATATGCCAATTTGGCAAGTGCACCGCCTACAAACACATATATAATAACAATAATAATAGTGATTTCTTATGCGCCAGTATCCTCGAAAATCAAGCTCTCGCCAACGTCATACAAAATCAAGATATAAAAATATAATTATAAACATTATAAAACAGGTAAGTTCTTATATATAGAATGGTAGCCAATCCTTAGGACTGGATACCACATGGGGATGGTTGGCCAAAAATCACTGTAATTTTGTGGAATTGCTGTTTGATATTGGTTACAGGCACTTTGCCGACTGAATAAAGACCAATGAAGACAACAAGTGGGACAAAGTACGACAGATGGAATGGCATGGAATAGGTCTTGTGAGTAGTGATACAGGCTGTACTAATGAGATAAATCGTTTGCACTCCACTTAAACCTAGAACATCTGTTAAACATTTATTTATATACTGTTCTGACTTCTAAAATTAATATATTGAAGGTATAATGTCTACCAAATTGTATTTAATATTATAATAATAAACCCGAAAGAGAGCTCGCAATTTAAAAGTTGCGACAACAAAGTGTCAAAATTGTACACAAAACATCAAATTAATAAATATTGTATGTATCCATTTATTGCTTATTGGCACTACTGCTCTGAAGTTGGTTTATTCCCTTTTCCCAGGCTACTGACCAAACTAGAACTAAGTACAACTGAATCAGGATCTTCATGCAAACAATTACTGATCAGAACACAACCCTATTGTAAGTCTGAGGCATGCACCGGTACACATTGTGAAAGACCGCAGTTTCACATTATCTCTTAGCCCACCGACCAAAACAGTGGCAGGACCTTTTTTAACAATTCAGTTGTTCAGACAGACTTCTTAGAGACCACGTTCTGGAGACACTCATAACAAGTGTGCGCACAAGGTTTTTGTATTACTGTCTATACACTCTGTACTGCTTGCATTTGTCAAATGGCATGCGAATAATATAGGACTGCCTATTTGACAAAACAAATTCTGTAATGACCCCCCTGTGCCCCCCCACCCCACTTTACATTTGGTTGCCAATCAAGCTTTTTGTTTGAAGTAGCCACAGTGATACATCCTATAATTCCCCTTGCCTGGGGATATTGTTACAAAAAGAAGCTACTAATTTAATCACTATATAGTTTGTTTCAAAATATTGTGTTGTTACACACATCAAAGGGATGCCTGTTTTGCAACATCCAATAAGTGACATTGTATTAGTGGTCATTGTCCTGACTGCCAACTATCAAGTTGCAACAATGTATACAGGCACAGCATTGGATGACATTAGCTTGCTGACTTAGTAGGACTTTGTAATCCCTACTTTTGGTTTTCAAGTTTTGTATAGCTTTACTCCAGATTGTGGCCATCTCGGATTTGTCCAATATGGCCACCACAGCGGGAGCCCGGATTGGCTCCTGCAAAAAGTGAAAGTTCATGACCATATCTAACGTTGGTCCAAAATGGTGCTTGGGAACACTTACGACTATACCCCCTGACAACTTTTTAATCCTGTGTAGTTAGCATTTATTGATACAGTGTAACAGGCGAATGATGACATTTTGGGGCATCTGGAGGGCATTATTTATAGTTTTAGCTGTTCTATGATCAGTGTTATTTTTGATATTTTTACTTCCATAGTACAATGGCAGTTTCCGTGATGCCGTAATAAAAGGTTAATTTATGTAATGATTACAGAAAACCCGTAATGGTAGGCAGCCTTGTTTATTGGAACTTTCTGCTTTGAAGTTGGTTCATTCCTATTTCCCACGCTCCTGAACAAACTGGGACAAAGTATAATTGATTCAGAAACTCGATGCGAATGAACAATTATCTAATGGAACAGATAACCGCACTTTACATCTGAGTTATGCACTGGTATACACTGTGAACGCATGCAATTCCACATTGTCTCTTTGCGCACTGACTGAAACAATGTCACAACGTTTTTTTAACAATTCAATTGTTCAGACCGACTTCTTAGAGATCTTGTTATTCAGGGTGGCTTGTTGTGGAGACAATCAGACCAAGTGTGTATATTTTAAACAAGGTTTTTGTATACTGTCTAGATACCTAATACTGTTTGTGTTTGTCAAAAGGCATGCAAATAATGGGTCGCCAGTTCAAAATAAGTCTCAAGAGCGCCTCATCATGAATACTTTACCTGTGAGCAGTTAGCTATTAAGATACAATCAGTACACTCATGTAAAAGTCTGTCTCCCCATTCTGGGTATACATTTCACCCTTTAAAAATATGTGCATACTTCATAATATAGACATGCATATAGCAATTTCTTTTGGTTTCCTGTACAATATTTTGAAGTTGGGCAACATTCAACAATCAAAGTGAGAACAGTTGTTGTCTGCCCATGTTGCATGACTCTACATTGTTTTTGTTTCATTGCATCTATCTGACATGTTGCATGACTCTATATTGTTTTTGTTTCTATACATCTATCTGACATGTTGCATGACTCTACATTGTTTTTGTTTCTATACATCTATCTGACATGTTGCATGACTCTACATTGTGTTTGTTTCTATACATCTATCTGACATGTTGCATGACTCTACATTGTTTTTGTTTCTATACATCTATCTGACAGGTTGCATGACTCTACATTGTTTTTGTTTCTATACATCTATCTGACATGTTGCATGACTCTACATTGTGTTTGTTTCTATACATCTATCTGACATGTTGCATGACTCTACATTGTTTTTGTTTCTATACATCTATCGGACAGGTTGCATGACTCTACATTGTGTTTGTTTCTATACATCTATCTGACATGTTGCATGACTCTACATTGTTTTTGTTTCTATACATCTATCTGACATGTTGCATGACTCTACATTGTGTTTGTTTCTATACATCTATCTGACATGTTGCATGACTCTACATTGTTTTTGTTTCTATACATCTATCTGACAGGTTGCATGACTCTACATTGTGTTTGTTTCTATACATCTATCTGACATGTTGCATGACTCTACATTGTCATTGTTTTTGTTTCAATACATCTATCTGTATTGTATTAAGTTAACTTTGTACTCTTTACATACATTCTATCTCATAAATGCCTGGATGTCTAGTTTTGTCTCCCTTCGTTAAAGCAATCATTGTGTCAAAACCAGGAGTGCATTATTAAAATTCCAAAAGTTTTCAAACGCTTGACCATTGACCATAAACAATGCACTAGTCTAGTGTCACTAATACAAGTAATAGTGTTATCTATTTTTGTTTATTGGTATAATAGTTCAGCTGAGACTGAGCGGTGGTCTATATATCTAATTACCCTGCATACATATGTACATATGTATAGAGTACGAATGCACCCTGGCCGAAGCCATCTACAAAATATGTTGTGCCAGGTATACTCGGCTCAAACTTGAAAGTGCCTGCACCTGGTTGTTACTTATGAGCGATAAAGAGTCCATTGTTTACAATAATTACACTGTCGACGCTTTCGACTTACCGATGTCCATAGCAAACCATTTTGCATTCTTGAGATTTCTGAATATTTCATCTGTAGGAAGTACAATGCTGTCCGCATATGAAGTACTCTCCGCCATAATCGTAGTTCAGGATTGGCGATCTTATGCAACCAACCCGAGCTGGGTTCAGTTGCACACACGGACAACAACCGCGTCGCAGGTGTACCAAAAGGCGCGTATATAACACAGGCGCATTCGCTAGGCGGCAGCACCACATTGGGTCCTGCCGGCGTCTCAGATTAACAAAAATTATATTTACCCAGGGCGTTTTCTAACGTACAAAGTGGGAGGGGGGCGCGGGGCCCAACCCCTTCGTTTGTCCCCTCCCAGTCGTACCAACTTCCCCCCAGTGTGCCCACATTCTCCCAAACCGACCCCTTGTAGGGCTTACTTGTAATTCGTTTTAGTGTGTTCGGTTTAATTTGCACAATAAAACAAACTCAAGTAGCAGTTGTCATGCATTCGCCAGAGAAGAACGGTACCCATGGACTACTTGAAATGGTGAACAAAGCTCTGGATCTGACAGGAGATAAAGATACGAAGCTAGTTGGTGTCACCACTGACGGCAAGGCGGCAAACACCGGCAGACAAGGTGGATCGTGGCGTCTGCTTGCTGACCAAATGCAGATAGGTTTGGCAACATTCTGGTGTGCTGCACACCGATCTGACCTAGCCATTGAGTCGGTCGTCAGCATCGTACCTGAGTTGGGAATCTGGAAGTCCAATCTACTGGGACTCGTACAATTCTTCCGGACAATGAGACGCATGAAGATGTCAGCGCAGGCCGGGAATGTCAAACAGTTCCCCCGGCACCACGATGTCAGGTTTGCCCAGCACGAGCTGCAGGCTTTTGTGTGCTGTGCTGAACAACCTACCAGCCTACATTATGGTGTGGGAACATGTGCAGGCGCCAGAAAGTACCAGCGACAGAAAGGAGCAGGCTGAAACCAAAGGGTTCATGGGAATCTGGAACCACCAACAAACGTTGATCACCGCACTGATGGGCGACATCCTGGAGATATTTGAAACACTCCAGAAAAAGTTGCAAAGGAGTGCATGATTTGATCATCAGCGACCTTCTAACTGTGACTGATGCGGCAATCAAGATGTTGAACCTAATGAAGGGTGGACCATTCCCAGGAAGAAGGGAGGAGAAAGTGAGTTGTCCAACTGATAACACAAAAGGGGACCTAACACAACGAAAGTGTAATCACCAGTTCGTTTGTACAAACCGCCGCGACAGACAAGTTGAAGTCGTACAAGCATCTTACGAATACCTGTCTGAACGCATGCACAGGGAGCAGGAGGACATCATCAAAGATATGAAGGAATTAGTGATGTCACGCAGTCTGAGATCATTCGTTGAGCATGGTGTGCGCGTCGGCAGGCCCATTTCCCAGATGAGGCATCTGACTTTGCGGACGAGGCAGCCGAGCAGTGGGAAAACATGATGGGTGTGCCATTCCTGCCTGATGGCTGTGAACTCGGTTGTAAGTTGACTGCCAGTCGGCGCCAACTTCTGCCAGTCACAACGTGTTCAGTTCAGAAGGTGTTGGCATCTCTGGCTTGTATGAGTCCACACTCTACGCAGATCGAAAGGATCGTACGTGAGCCACCACAACCTCGTGGTAAATAATCACTGCACCAGTATGAACGAGGACACGAGAAACGCACCACTCATGGTGGCACTGAATACTGTGGCCACCGCCTAGTATGACCCTCGACCCGCTGTCGTCAGATTCTTGGAGAAGACGAGAAGATCGATGCTGGGCTTCGTACTGGGGTATCTACGGACATTGTGAATTCGTTAGGGAATTCACCCGAGAAACGTAACTCGTCTAGTCAAATTGAGACAACTGTCAAACGTTCTGACTTGCAGGATGCGTCTCATGTTTGTATGACTACTGCATGTACTGATTTTAATAAAAACATGTTTCTAGGATATGTGTAACATTTATTTTCATACCAAGATGCAGTCGTCACTCGTCACTGCAGGCCCCACAACTATGTGGATACAAAGATAATAGCACATTATATTAAGCTTTCATAGATGCGTAAGGGTTATGAACATAATCATTAATGTATGCTTAAACTGCCCTTTTACCCATAAGAAGTGCCCTTTTAAGACATTGCCCCCCCCCAGTGAAAATTCAATAAAAAAATGCCCTGTATTCACCTGAACAAATTGATTCAGCCGCAGTTTAAATATCACTGCATGAGTAAACAAGTCTACTTTTTCACACAAAATGGCAGACCCCCAATAGGGTTCGTTCCGTTATCAAAGAGTAAAGATGCTATAAAAGGACACAGTACTGGGGCAAGGTTCTAAACACGGTATTTCCACGGTAAAAAGGACAGTTTCCATACAATGATAATGTCCTTTCAGTTATAAAAAGAACAATATATTGGATGAAATATCTATTCCAAATGGCTTTTTTTAATCAAAAAAGCAAATTATTCATAATTTTTCGCAAACCTAGCTGCCCTTTAATGGAAACAACATTTTCAATGGAAAAGAAGGGTGAATGTTTCAGTCCATCACCTCTAAAGTTGAATTCTGAGATATTACATAATTTTAAATATAAATTTTCAGTAAATCAACATGCCCCCATATACTATCACTTTCCTGAACTCCATATCATTTTTCAAACAATATGCAATTTTAAGATAACACGTAAAGCGTAAAATCATAAAAGACCAAACATTATATATATATATATATATACATATATATCCGCTTGTCATACATACATTATTCCGCCGGTACATTTGTTGCAAAAGCATAATTTATCGTTGGTTAGAAGGTTGTTAGGACACATAGAACGAGTCCGGTGAATAGATGACACAGAAGTCGATGTCTTGGGCTCATCCCGTAGTAGTAGTCACTCAGAGGTTACAGATGCAGACAAAATACTGGTGAATGAACGGGGTGACGATGATTTAACAATTATGAGCACATAAATTAAGCCATATAAAATAGTTCATTATTTCTCAACAGAACTCTGTTAAAAAGTGTCTTTTTATTTTTAGTATGCTGATTAAGATAACTACCGACGGTCAAAGAGGCTATTCTCAACAATCAACAACTTAAGATGTGTAATGAGTGTATTTCGAATACGAATAATAATTTTCAACTAGTGAGCTGGAACGTGAATACTTGTATTTAACCAATGCAAAATTAAGTTTAGCTTCACCTATTTTAATATGCGCATGATGCTGAGAAATCGTATAATTTTGTGGCTGTATGGTTGCCGAAATACTGTGGTTGCGAGTTGCATGTTTGTATATCTCAGAAAGGGGAGTCTTATCGCTGATGAGGAGGCAAGAATGTGTGAAGGACCTTTATTATCAATTATTATGTCCATTTTGTGTTCCGTATATCCGGTCATCTTCAAAGCTTGCTGTTGTGCTCGTTGACAGAGCGCGCCAATTTGTCATGCCAAAGCCTATTTTTCAAGTTGTCAAGCCTGAAGATTTGGCCATTTCAGGTTCGCCTTGAGGTTGTCCATATTTATTTATACATTATGTAAAGTGGTGCCAAAGTTGTAATTTGTCAAAGTAAGAACTTTCGCCTGATGATCAGATATCAGCGAAAGTTTTAGATCTCATGTCCACCACCTGGTCGATTGAAATGTTGAAAGCATTCTTTGTATAAAACGAATAACAATTTGTTTGGCAACTGCAGTGTTAATGTTTGATCTGCATTAAAATGAACTAACCTTAGCAATTTAGCATGCAAATTGTGCATGCATTCTTTTTTATTTGTCGATTTGGCATTGACGTATAGAAACAATTATTTACAATCATTGTACGTCAATGTTTTAGAGTGAACACTACAAACTGTGCCTACATCGTTTTAATTAAAACTACCAAACGGTGCTTACTTCCAAGTGAGTCTTTTCACTGATGATGATGACACCGCTGGTGACTACTGCAGGTCTGGTTCTGGATGATCCAGAACAACTACTGGTCCCTTGATTGTTCTTGTTTTTCTTTTCTCGTGCATGTATGCATGTATGCATGTATGCATGTATGCATGTATGCATGTATGAATGTATGCATGTATGCATGTATGCATGTATGCATGTATGCAAGCATGCATGACAGTATGTACTTATGTACGTATGTACGTATGTACGTATGTATGTATGCATGTATGTACTATGCACCATGTGTACGTGCATGTGAGATATATACCATGATGAAAAGGATTTGTTGTAACGCGGAGAGAGCAGTAGAGAGGAGATCAATTATAGAGTGAGATATGAAATAGCAATCGTTAACAAGCAACACATTTGAACAAACAAGTTCACTTGTCGTAGTTGATGGAAAGGTTCAGCTTTCGCGAAATGACTTCGATGATACGAATTGAGCAAAACATCGGTTGGAGGCATACGATGGTTGCTATTAGACAATTTCCATAGACTGGCACATCCTTGATTACAACAATTAAATGTCTTTCTGCAGGTGTGCCGTCTCCTTTGTAAGCGTTCTTGGAGGAATGCAATTAATTAATAAGTCAATGTATATTCCTATACAACCTAATCATCCTTGACGTCCAGAAAGGCACCCTGTCGTTATTTTGTACCACTCCTGCTTGATTTGATGACGTCAAATGTCCACTCCCTCATTTAGCCATGTCTCCTTCATTGACAACTGAATGCAATTACGCGCTATCTTGTATGTTAGCTATTGTATAACTAACTGCGGCGACGTCAGACAGATCAACGAGGTCCATCTCTTCTTCGTGCTTCGGTGACTGTAGTCGTCTCTCTGCTTCCTCCCGCGGTAGAATCGGTAGGGCCGAACCTCAGGGAACGATTTGGTGAACCGCACATGTAAAACCTGAAGGTACGTTCTTATTTATCGCCTAGGTTTACTGAAAGTGCGTCACACTTGGCAGACATGTTCATTCCAACACCAACTCGACTTTTTTTTAGGAAGCATTCAGTCACGGTGAAATTACTGCGCCAAGACTATTTATTGACACATGTATACTGATGTTTATAGCCAGGCACACATTTACACAACTGGGAACACTTGGACAAAGTGGTATGAATACAAATGACCAAGCTCTAAAATGGAAGCAGTAAGATTACATCCTCTTGATTGCGACTATTGCACTCTACCTGCTTGCATTCCGTCAAACGTATATAATCTGTTTGATTTGGTTACCGCGTTCTCGTTCCTCTAATCTTTTTTTTCTTCCGCCAACAGGTAGTTGAACTAAATTCTTGTTACGCCATCTTTAATTATGATATATTTGCACAAAATGATGGCAGTCGGTAAACAGTGTCTTTGTAATCGACGGGCCATACTGTTAATGCTCACGTTCTCTATACGGTATATGAATATAAATTTGGGAGCAACTGGCAGTTGTTCATCAACGTATACGTACTTACATGCTGAGATGATGCAGCGACCTGTTGGATATACGCTTAAAGTTTGCCATTTTATACGAACTTACTACAGTATCAAAATTATCAGCTTTAGATTACACCCGCTCTTGTTGGCAGTACATCTGACCACTGCAATTTCAGTATCGCAAATTTTCCTGTACGGGATGGGACGGAAACACTTGCTCGAGTAGATGTTTTTCAAAATATTTGTAACATATCAGTCACGATATTACCCGTTTAAATGAACCAAACGTAAAATCCAAAATATATTCATTCTTAAAGCCTGGTCACACAGTAATAATAAACGTTAACAATTATAACACAAAATAGTTGCAATGCAGTTATGTCGCGGGGTTCATATAGTAAACCTAGTTCACAATGTGTAGGTTTGTGTTTTCGCAAAATAAATTTCAAATGAGACAGACAAAAAACGCACAAAAAGGAGGCACGGGTAATGTTTGACCGTAAGGAACAGTCTTTAGGTAGGCCAACATACCTACGGCGCTAATACGTGACTTCGTTTACGTAAAACCTACTATTTAACGATAATAATTTATAATAGTTGCAACGTCAGCCGATTTATGTTTTGTGTGGACCGTATAAAGTTATAATTCGTAAATGGCGCAGTTTTCATTACTACCGATAATGTGAAAGGCGTTAAAGGGCATATGATATACGGTAGCTAGAAGTCACAGACACTTTAATTTGTTACAGGTTTTCACCTCTGTTGCTACACAGTCGTTCGTGAGCGAGGCAAACGAAGCGGGCAAAAATGTCGGCCGCCACTTCTACGTCGATGCACAAACCATATCCAAATATATCGGAACTCAATGAATATGAGGCGGCCGAAGAGTCAAACATGGACAGGAAAAGTGTGTATTCGTTGCTGTCGCATCCTCGTTGTTGTTTCATATTTATTGTGAGATTGGTAACATGTTATTGGCTACATTATTGTTCTTTCGCAAAATGTAAGCAAAACATTTAGATTATAACCCACTCATTTTGCAATATAACGGACACCAGTTAGTTTAACCGCAAGACTCTTTGATGCGCAGCACAGTCCCAATATTCAAGACTTCTTTCATTGTTTGTAAAGTTACGTTTAATTTAAATATATATTTTTTAGAAATGTAACATATATTAAAATTCATTCTTTTTATATATCAAAACTTTATTGTTTATTTAGCCAAACTACTATTACAATAAATTTGAAAAAATTAATATATTAATAAAATTTCCTATCAGATGTTCCACACGTCTCGTCAGCAATGCCTGATTACCATGGCTACCTTAATACAAACTGATTTTTATAATCACTAATAATATTAAATTGAAAATTTGGTCAAGGTAGAATTAGTAGTTTTTACGAGATAACAGTTAGGCTTAATGAAACTATGACAATCCACGGGGCTCCTTAAAATCTTGCTACGTAATTAACGTATAAAATTCGTGTCATGTTGTGATGAAGTATGTTCCTTTCTCTGTAGCGTACAGCGAGATCAAAAAGATTGCAGTGGATGGTTTGAGGCGCGAGCTCCCGACGAAGTTGATCCGAGTCGTGCCCGTGTTTGCGTTCATCGCCTTGGCCACCTACCTCGTCATTGACAAGACGGTTGTCTATCAACAGAGCCAAACGGTCTGTACTGTGCAGCGTCTCCAACCATGTGATTTATCGCAGTCAGGGTAACATTGATGGAAGTATCTAGCAGATGCATATTGCTCTGCCCCCTCAGTAATTTTTCGTGAGCATCAATACGGGGGGGGTGCAATTGGATGGTTTTGGTGAGCCTCAATAGGTGTTTGGTGAGCGTCAATGGGGGTGCAGTTGGAGGTTTCTTGAGAGCATCGAGAGGGTGCCAGTATGTATGACTACGTTCCGCTACGACACAGTGCCATTGCGCGTTGTTCGAATTAGAACCTGCCTGCTCTCCTGCTCTACGATTGTCTGACATCTTTGTAGAAACAAAAGAATAACAAATAGCAGTAATATGCGTATATCAAACAACGATTTCTGGATCATATTCAGTTAGGCCGAATGACAGATTCCCGCTCAATGTTCCATCTCAGCTGAAGGATCAGTACGCCACTATTTGCAATCGTACCGTGCATTCATATCAATGTTTAAAGTTTGCGAATCAATTGAATTGATGCTTGGTCCAACACTAAATACAGGAAATTACTTTCGCTGGTACGGTCACCTCTCCATTCAGTCCACTTTGGCCCAGTACAGAGGACGACCTTAAAACAAAGATTCCACAGTGTGGTAATAATTTGTAAGTTGATTTTACTACATAAAACAAGTTGCACAAACAAGCTAGGATGTCGTAAATGAATTTGAAATGAAACCAGCGAAAAATGTTATCTGAGGGACATCTTTGAGTGGACGTTGTCGTTTACGCAGATTCAGACGGCCGTGCAGTTGAGCAACTCTCTCTCTCTCGTCGTGAACTCCCTGCAGCAAGAGCGCGACCGGGTCGTGCTTAGCATCAACAACGACGGCTCGAACAGTCTCACGTTGCTGAAGCAGAGCTTCACTGAGACCGATGCAGTGTTTGAGAACATCGAACACTGGGTGGTGGAGAGTGACAAGGCAAACACGCAATATGCGACCAAGGTAAATGAAGTAAAATACCCGGTGTCGTTTTACGGAGAGATAGGTGACCCCCCGCCACGTTTATTAGTTTCATTGCACCTGATTCCTAGTTGTTGGTTCCACAAAAGAAAGAGGAGAAACTGTGTCTTACTATGTATTTTTTTAAATAATTGGTAAAAGACTTACCACAAAGCAATCATGAAAAGAAATCATGTTCTAAAAGTTTAAGTTTTATTCACGCATTCACCTGAAGGTACTCTACTTAAAAAGCATATTTTAAGTACAAAATATTGAGAGTATTCATTAAAATATGTTTACACAATGGGCAGTTTAGTATTATAATAATTACTTAACAACAGTTAAAATCGTTAAATCAACCTGACGACCTATCGTTTACATGTTTATCCTAAAGGCATCTCTAAATGATTAACTTTGTTGCGGAGTGTCACATAATGATGTCACATAATGATGTCACATAATGATGTCACATAATGATGTCACATAATGATGTCACATAATGATGTCACATAATGATGTCACATAATGATGTCACATAATGATGTCACATAATGATGTCACATAATGATGTCACATAATGATGTCACATAATGATGTCACATAATGATGTCACATAATGATGTCACATAATGATGTCACATAATGATGTCACATAATGATGTCACATAATGATGTCACATAATGATGTCACATAATGATGTCACATAATGATGTCACATAATGATGTCACATAATGATGTCACATAATGATGTCACATAATGATGTCACATAATGATGTCACATAATGATGTCACAACAGCAGAAAGAGTATGCATGCATTTCTATAGGTTTTCCGTAACGTTAATATGATATGTCGGACGCTTCAGTACATATATCATTTATGCACACCGTCAATGGCGCCGAATTCAACTGAGATCATCTCAATGAAAACACGTAGTGTAAATCCCACATAAAATATAATAATAATAAATTAATACTAATAATCGGAATGTGTATAACTATAAACATACAGGACCTGTCCAAAGTTTCATCTTCAGCCTATGCCTAATCCAACCTCTGTGAAAAGTAAGTACTTGCAATAGCGCGGTATCCAGTCCTTCTGCCGATTTACACTTTACTCCCACGCAGGAAATCGAACACCATCTTCTCTCTGCGAAGCATTCACCAACGCTGCAATTATATATACTACTCGTACAAAAATACCTACCAGTTTCTATAGCCAGGTACTATATAGCTGCAGAACGTAGTCCTCCGCTAGATCACTCCAGCTTTGGTTGTTCTTGTCCATAGTGCCCCTGTATAGTTGATCGCCATCGTCACTTCTGTCTGCATCTTGATCTGTTCTCTTTTTGAGTTGTCATTCAATTGTTCTGTGATCGACCTGGCTGCGTGGCCTGCCCATCTATTGTGTAGATATTCAGCCTGAAAACCTTGACAGGTTATTGTCATTGGCGTCGTATTCTATTAATCAGGACACATTCCATCGCTACATTGTGAAACATCGCGTGAACAACGTAAAGAAGAATACAAAAGATGAGGTCCTATTCTACGCGAGCGCCATCAAATTCTTCAACTATTGGCTGCACAAAGCTATCAAAGACGTCCAAGTGGGAGAAATCTGGCCGGTAAGTATCTCATCAGTTCGTGAGTGTGTGTGTGTGTGTGTGCGTGCGTGCGTGCGCGTGCGTGCGTGCGTGCGTGCGTGCGTGCGTGCGTGCGTGTGTGTGTGTGTGTGTGTGTGTGTGTGTGTGTGTGTGTGTGTGTGTGTGTGTGTGTGTGTGTGTGTGTGTGTGTGTGTGTGTGTGTGTGTGTGTGTGTGTATGTATGTATGTGTGTGAGTGCAAGCGTGCGTATGCTTGGTGAGTGTGGACGGTCAACACAAAAATATGAAAACACAGTTTGTACGGAATTTTATCCAAGGTAATATTGCCTGGCATATTTTAGCGTAACAGTACTTTAGTCCTGAATGGTCTGCTCTTAATGAACGTATCTCACATTCCTCGACAGGAGCTCGTAGCGTATCAGAACATAATGAATGCCCAGGAACACGCAAGGATTATCCGTCACTTCGGTTTTGGCTACTTCGCTTATGGCTCCTTTGATGATCGTGAGACCTACAACATGTTCAACAAGGCGATAGTTGCCATGCAAGTCGACTACAGGATGGCCCAGCGACACTCCAATTTCATCGAACCCTTTAAAGGTACAACATTACATCGTCGTGTAAAACTGGTCAGATGTTAATAGCGTCCACTCGAATTAAATTATGGTGGGGAATACTTTTATGCGTGCTTGAGTATAAGACCATTAAATGTTCAAGCACACACACACACACACACACACACACACACACACACACACACACACACACACACACACACACACACACACACACACACAGTCTATATATATATGTATATGGACATCGCGTATCACTCATTATATCTGGAGACCTTACGAAGCGATACGATCTAGAGGAAGACCGGCGAGACGGTGGAGAGGCGAACTAGATGAGTACTGGAAAGGCACCATCTAGCAAAGGATAGCGCAATACAGACATGTTTGGAAACGACATGCTGAGGCCTTCGCCCAGCCATGGGACACTACGGCTGCACAATGATAATGATGATGCTGATGATGATGATGATGATGACATGCATGTGTATACACACACACACACACACACACACACACACACACACACACACACACACACACACACACACACACACACACACACACACACACACACACACACACACACACACACACATATATATATACTGTGTTCCTAAAGGTGGTTCTCTTGATAACGGCGTTTTATGCCTTAACGGGAGTTTCGCGAGCGTTTATATTTATTTTATCAACCAGTGGCGTACTCAGAGGAGTTTTGGTTGCCCGGAAACCCCAAACAAAATCCTCAGTATTGTATGATCCATATGATCCCGGGTACAACCTCCAGGGTTGTATCCGGGGGGTTGGTTGCCCGGAAGCCACTCCAAATTTCTGCAATGCTGTATGATCAAAATTATGGCAATGTACGTGAGTACACGAAAGGAAGACGGTAATACCCATAAGCGCGGGAACAGGGTTAGTGTCATAACTTGGTTTTGAGACAGCGAGAAGCTGAAGTTACAGCGGCGTAGCGGCGAAAAATTTTCAACAGCAAAATAAAATGTAAAACATTCATGCATGCAAAATCTCACACATATACTCACAATTATGTTTAATTTTGAATCAATTCAAAATATTGCTATTTTAGTTGTTTCTGTTGATGTTTAAGCACGTGTATTGTGGCTCCAGATAATAACCACACTATATATATATATATATCGTTACTATCCTTATCCACAGACGCTATCATCAAGTTCAAAGACGAGAAAGCGTTTGCCGATGTCAATCGCTTCATCCTGAAAGCGCAGACACAGGAGCATACTGAACCGTCTCAGGACGAGGCGGAGGCGTGGTTTGACAGCATGAACACCTACGTTGACATGCTCGACAAAGTCAAGAAGCAGACATCGGAGAGGCTTATTGCCAAATTCGAAGACATGACGTCTTCCGTATCGAGGTGTGTAACTTGGGAAACCTATGTCGGATACACCTTCTCCTAAAGTAATGTTTTGGAATTTCTCATACGTGCCAATAGACTCGTACTGATATATTAATGATGAACTTGCACTGTGTATAATTATGTTCTAAAGTGTCGTTTTTCGTTACCCATTAAGTGACGATGGTATTTCACTATTTTGAAATGATGCAATGTAACATGATTGGTCCCCAGTAAGTGCATGTTGGTAAGCTAGCTACATTTTTCATTTTCACAACCAAAGTAAATACACCTTCTTTCTCTGTTGGATTCTACATCGTCGTCACAATCGTGGTTGTACCACATTCAACGTCGTTTGGTTATTGCTTTCTTTGCAGTACATTGAAACCATCGCATTTAACTAACGGGCCAGTGTGCCAAACACAATTCTCTTAATAACCAACAGAAAGATGAGCAAGACCTATCCACCACGTGACCGTTTGCCTAACAAAAGATCCGTCAGGCCATCAATAACGTTATGGGTATGCCGAATACGTGGAGGGTTCGGACATTCAGTCGCATATTTTGTTGAAATTCTGGGCCCTAAATGTTTTTCTTTGTGACACAAAACTCATGCCAAGTTGGTTAACCTAGAAGTGTATACGGAAGTGTTTGATCTAGCCTAAGGCATGTCGCCCTAGTAATGTACATACCGGTTACTATTTTTATTAACACTGTTGGCAAGCCAAAGGAAGACGCAGGTCTTGCGCATAATTGTGATTGTGACGTAGGGAAACAGCGACGTACCGGATCATAAGATTGGTGGATCCGACGCAGCATCTACGTTATTATAATATTGAATTATGAGCGTCAAGATAAAGAAAGGTTTGCCTGCCAAAAAGTGTTTATTCTACTTAGATAAGCATTTAATTACAAAAAGGTGGCATGACATCTGCTAAAACAATCTTTCCAGCTTGAAGTTTTCGCTTAAACAACATTCTCCTGTGTTTTTGTCGTAAAGAAAAATGTTTAGGCCCTATAGCCATAATTACAGCAGAATATACAACGAAACGTCTTACGCTAGACAGACCTTGCTCCTACGCAGTATGATAGACAGCTCAATTGAATATGCACATTTTGAATTTGCTCGCAGTGGTATTAGTACCGGAAGTAGTCTCCTGGTTGTCATGTGCATCGCACTCACGATTTCCTTCCTGCTCGGCATCAAGTTTGCCAATGACACCTGCAAGAACGCAAAGAACGTCGTTAAAGAAACTCAGAAGGTATACCCACGACATGATGTCTAGACCGGATTGTAGATACGTACAATAATGTACTAAATAAATTAATTCGGTTTGTTCCAGAACTAATCGCGGTAGTCGCTTAATGTGATATGACATCGATAGAGACGACAGGATAAGAAATAATGAAACGTAAATACAATTTGGATAAGTAGGTCAGGGGGACTCAAAATGCATCTAAGCTGGAATTGCAGGCCAAAACACTGGCGATGCCTTGTTTCTGTTGGTGTGCCATATTAAGTAAGTTAAGTTAAATTAGTTAAATGATAAGGTTGGCGTGTTATTGAATGCATATAGAGGTTATTCAAACTGAAGGAATTAGAACAAACTCAGGGCATTAAGTTGTGTTTGTAAACGTCCAGTGTACACCAATTGCGTAATTGTGTTTATAATTGTTAATATTTATAATATTATATCTGAAATTGATAGACATGTTATAAGGGAAAGTAGGCGATAATATGACAGGCAAGGACACTTCGTACACTCTGTAATTGAATGGTCAATTGTGACTGTTGACACTGAGTTTGTTACTTTAAATCTAATACGTCAGGCTCAAACGTGCACATGGCAGTGACTAAACGAATAGCGGCGTACGAACACGCGTGCGAATACAGGAACCAATGAATGTAGACTTATACAATACTTTAGACTACCGAATTTTAAAATGTTCAATAACACACCTATCTAACGCTCATGTAAAGTTATGTGTACAAGCAGTGTGTAATTATGTTAATCGTATTGATCTACTTTTGTACAGAGAGCCCGCGAAACAAAACGCTTCATATTGCGTCTTCAAAACCACCTACCATCCAGCATCGTCCGCAAGGTAGGCCTGCTATGTTTAAGGTATTACGTGTGTGCGTGTGTGCGTGTGTGCGTGTGTGCGTGTGTGCGTGTGTGCGTGTGTGCTTGCGTGCGTGTGTGAGTGTGTGTGCGTGTGTGTGCGTGCGTATATGTGAGTATGTGCGTATGTGTGTGATTCTGTGTATGTGTGTGCGTGTGTTCGCGCGCAAGTGAACATGCGTGTGTGTGCGCGCGCGTGCGAGCACATGCGTACGTGCATGATTTTATACGCGGGTTTCAAACCTACATTGCTACTAAAATACGGGTAGGATACAAGCCGGCACCGGGCTCTAACCCGCAAGCACGCTCACGTGCACCTTTATGGGCGTTGCAGGTTGCTCGCCACGAGGAGGTTGAGCCGGAGCTGGTCGAGTCCATTACGGTGGTGCTTTGTCAAATCGACGACTTCCAAGGTCTCCGCGACAGGCTTGACACCAAGGACGTCGCTCGCTTCCTCTCCGAACTCCACAAGATATTCTACGCCGCCGCCCGTCGAAACAGCAGCTTCACCATCCAGGTTAACGGAGACCGGGTCTTGATCTATCCAGGTGCGAATAACGCCGCGTGCAGCTTAGCGTGATGACTTGTTAACTCTCCAAACCAGACCATGCTCTTGGAGATGCACACTCTACTGTAGTGAAATGCCGCATAACCTTTAAAATCCCTCTTCTCACGTTAAAATGTATTCACGGTCTTCCTTATCTATCTTCTCTAATATCTCCATTGTATGATGTTTACCCACTTCTGACAAGCTGCTCCTTTAGCGGCCTACTCCCCGCTCTATAATCGGCGAATGCGCTTTCTCCTTCGCAGCTCCAAGGAATAATCTATCAGTCATGTGCGCCAGCGCACGGCACGGGAATTGCAATGTTCAAGACATACCACTGAATGCTCACCTTTATAATATATTGTTATTTCGTTGAAATGGTTAACATTGAGCATTTGGCATATGCTATGTATGTGGTCTTTGATTATTTATTAATTTAATATATATGTTTATCTATTAATTTATGAAACATTGTAAAGAACCGCAGGATATTTTGGATTTGGCGCTCTATATGGAATATAGTATTATTATTACGTAACATAATCGCGACAAACAATTTATTCAATTCTTCCGCTAATTAGATAGCTATCTACTTGGTGCATGGTGAGGGGTATCAAATTAAAAAACTAATGACTTGGTCTGTGACTGTTTTCCAGATCTACCCCTAACTAACCCAAAGATGCAGGCCCGAAACGTTGTCGAAGCGGGATTGGATATCATCAGAAACATAAAATCAGCGACCTTCCAGTCGATGCCCAACGTTATGGTTAACTTGCGTTTGTCGGCACACTCTGGTAGGTAGACGTCGATTGAAAAATGTGTTATTATTTCTGCTACAACAGTTATGGTTCTAATAAAATAAAACGCAGGAAACCTTGGAGTTCGTGTACAAAAACAAATAATATACATGTCATCTTCTGGACGTGATAATTTTGTAAACGTTCGACACCAAACAAATGTACGTGCGGCACCACATATATTTTCGTCTATATTTCTATATATCACGTATATAACATTTTATTCGGTCTAGTCAACAAATTAACACCTGTCTTATAGACATATGACAAACTACTTAAATAAGCTCCCACACCTCAGAAATTTGGATATCATCTTATGCGGGTGGAAATGTGAAGTCCGTATGAATACTTCCGACACCATGCGTGTTTTTCATTATATGGCCCGAATGGCTATATGAGAGAACGAAGTATGTATGTGGCAATGATGCCATAGCTGGTTCTTAAAATATATAACAGTAAAACGTTGAAGCACTTTCTATCCTAAGATGCAGTGCATGACCAAAAAGTCCATGTTTTGTCGCAAAGAAATACATTTGGAGCCAGACTATCAACAGAGCATACGACAGCTGCATATGTTCCGTACCCGGCTTATCCATTTTGAAGGTATGACGGACCTTGTTGCGGGGGGCAACAGGTCACGTGATGGATAGGTCAATTGTACCAGCTGTGTGTTGTCGTCACAGGAAACTGTCTGTCGATGATGCGCGGAGAGAACAACGGGATGCCGCAGCTGCAGCTGTTCGGAGAACCCATCACTATGGTGAACACCCTCGTCAAGCGTTGTGCCAGTAAGTCATTCACACTGCTACCGGTCATTTGCCATACGATTCTTGTTCTCTTCTTTTCCTGGACACTCCGGGGTGAGCTCTCCGGCACATGATTTCTGTTTCGTTTCCTTTTCTGTTTCCTTCCCCCTCACCAAGACGTCGTATGTTGTTTCTTGGGGTGCGTAGTTCGACCTACCACTCCAGGTTCACATAAATATTATTAATTATAACTGCACTCAAGCGGTACTCACTTGTCTCGGCTGGGTGGAGTGCGTTCACACCCATGGTGTCCCTCTAGCCCACGGGCCTGCTTTACTGTACTGGCACTGTTGCCTCAACTATACATATCCACAACCCTCTGTCTTTCGCTCACTTTCTCCACCTCGTCTCACAATCCTTGAAAATCTCTCTTTATGTAATCCTCCCATTTCAGTCTTGGCCGTCCTCGTCTCCTTGCATTATTCTTTTATAGGCCTTATATGGTGTTGTTTATGTCCGAACTGTATAGACCCAGAGTTTGATGTAACTAGTTAAAAAGTACGAAATCTCGATTGGTCACAACGTCTAATGTTGACGATTGTATTTTAGTATGTTTAACTTACTCCAGTTAACTCAACTGTACAAATGATTACCTGGCTATAGACAGTATTGGATATTTGTGTGCGAATAGTCTTCACGTATTTTTTGCAACATGGCGTAATGCTTCCCAAAAGTCGTCATGGTGTTCGATTGAACAGGTAGGTATGCCATGACTGGATTGTATGATTGCTGCTTTTAAATGAAACACACCATTTATCAGACTGAACGAAACATGGCCGTCGTGTATTATCTCCTCCGACCATCACCGGAGAAATCAGAAGTCAACGGGATCCGTCCGTAATACATAGGCTACGTATGTATATAACATGCAGGGAGCGGCTATATTACATGGATATAGCAATTATATATAAGAACTTTACTTGACATTCATTGCGCGTTGTCTTCTGTAGAAAACTGCATCCTAGTGAGCCTCAAGACGAAGAGTGTGATGGGGGTGGAAGGACTCAGTTTCAAACGGGAGAAAATGCCAGTAGTGAAGGTGAGTGAATTAATGTTTATATATATTCTTAGAATACATACATACATACATACATATATATATGTATATATATATACATATATATATATATATATATACTTGTTCGCAACGGAAAGTCGGGTCACTCTTGTGCATCCCGGTCCATGGTAGACCGTTGTCATACGTTGTTTCACCGGACCTTCTGTCGATGGGACCGGAACTTAAATCCACGTAACATCTGGCGTTTCGAAACTTGGGCAATTTCACGTGTGTGAGTGTTTCGAAACAAATGCTTAGTTGTTGGTGCTTTTGGCCTGGTGTTTATGCCAGGGGAAGTCAAATATCACACGCTGTAGGTAAATAATGTAACCTGTATAGAGTGGCCTCACTAACTCTACGGAAGGACACTAGAAAATATATATAAACCCAGAGCGTAATTTAATAATTATCCAAACCTAGATGTACGCGTCTTGTAGCTAGCTAGTTGGCAACATACGCAGATGCCAGTGTAGCAGACCTAGACTGTCGTCTGCGCATGAGGGCAATATCCAGTTGTTTGGACGCCTTTCCAAAGTATTACTAGCCTAATAACAACGTGTGAGTTTATATAAAGCGCCTGTTTTGCAGGCAGCTAAGTGCAGCGCACGCACATGGGTTCTTGCATATTGAGACGTTTATATCTTGCCCTGTGATATGTGATATCACACTAAACCAAAATGTTATATATGACATTTTACATTCATTCATTCGTTGAAGCTATACTTAAAGCACTTTTGCTTGTATATTTATAGGGAAACCCGAAGAAGGCCCTGACTGGTGCCTACTACGTCACCCTGCGTGCAGCCCCGACGTTGCCTGAGAGTTCGTTATTTATCGCCGACCGAACACATCAACTGTGAGATTTAAGCAAAATCAAACGGTTACACGGGATATGGGAACAGATGGAAAATGCACAATGTGCATTGTACACTGCCTGCTACCATCAGAAGATTTGTTTAATAACAATTAGCGCGAACACGAAAATTTCTTAGCAGTGCGGTGTTGCGGATGCAGACGGAAACACGATCATTGGAATAATTAGAAGAAGTGTTTTAATTCCAGCTGCATTCCGTAATTATTTTATTATTCAAACTTGCTGTGTATTGTACCAAATATCAATGACAAAATGTTCTCAAGAATGATTTTTCCAGAGAAAATGTTGTCACTTTTAACTTCATACCAAACACTATAGAGCCAATACTGGTAGTTCGGTTTTTGCTAGCATTAGCGATCATTGTACCTGTACACCGGGTGGTTTCAACCTTTACAGTGATACTGAACACTGGTGATTCGATTGTTCAAGTCTAAAGGCAAACTATTGCTACATGGATTATTTCATTGAGGCATAGGTTGTTCTACCAGATGTTCAAATGGATCAGCAGTAGCTAACGCTATAGTATTTCCACTATTTATACATAAAAACATTTTGAATGACCAAAAGTAAAAGGGGTAAATGTTATATAATACACGTAATGAACTCCCTGGTAGGCCAGGAGCCAGGAGCCAAAATGTTTGGGCCATCGGTACATTTTAGGGACGAGTGCTCATAATGATTTTGGCAAGGCCTACATCCTTAGATATAGATAATAGGTGATAGCATTGCAGAAATTGCAGCACCCGCAGCGTTTTGTGTAAAATCACCCTATCTGCAGTTCAGTAAAAAAATTCCCAGGAGCACAATAATTTATGAGAATTGTGCTTCCCACATGTATGTACAGACTGTATGTCAACATTACTTTTAATACCTTGGAATTTACGGTTTTACGCATGTTATCTACCGCGTCTCAAAGTGTAATCCACGCGTTTCAACAAAAACAACTATCGTTTTAGGCTGACAACCATATGTATCCTCATTCAATGGGTTATTGTTGACTGTAGTAAGGGTACGTGCTGCAATGCTCGTTGTATGTTCAAAATGACGAAGGTCGGAGAGAACGTGAGTTCACACCCATCGATAGGTCCTAATCGTGATAGTATAGAATTGTCAGATAATATTCGTATTGTATTTTGTTAATTTAATTAATAATAAGTTTATTTCCTTTGAAGCAATAATGGCTGAATGGTACAATAAGTACATAAAAATGATAAAACATTTAGTGAAAGTAGATCAATAAAACATTGAATGGGATATACGATCTAAATAAATGGAATTGTAAATAATAATAAAAATGTCTAAATTGCATATAAATAGTTAAATAGAATCATTAACTAAACACTTTTACGTCTATATGTGATACAATAGACGTAAGCCTCTTGTGTCACATGTATGTATGTATGTATTTATGTATTTTTGTATGTATGTATGTATGTATACGCTTGCTCGATAATAGTTAGATTTAGGCACAATCTGTTAAATTTCTTGAAGCTATATTTTATGATACGAAGTAATTGTCCTTTGCTACATGCCAACCGTAACGGTTTTAGCCTTAGACCTTTAGAGAGTACTGCCTCATGTGTAGTTCATGGTTTCAGCCTTAGACCTTTAGAGAGTACTGCCTCATATGTAGTTCATGGTTTTAGCCTTAGACCTTTAGAGAGTACTGCCTCATGTGTAGTTCATGGTTTCAGCCTTAGACTTTTAGAGAGTACTGCCTCATGTGTAGTTCATGGTTTCAGTCTTAGACCTTTAGAGAGTACTGCCTCATATGTAGTTCATGGTTTCAGCCTTAGACCTTTAGAGAGTACTGCCTCATGTGTAGTTCATGGTTTCAGTCTTAGACCTTTAGAGAGTACTGCCTCATATGTAGTTCATGGTTTCAGCCTTAGACCTTTAGAGAGTACTGCCTCGTGTGTAGTTCATGGTTTCAACCTTAGACCTTTAGAGAGTACTGCCTCATGTGTAGTTCGTGGTTTCAGTCTTAGACCTTTAGAGAGTACTGCCTCATGTGTAGTTCATGGTTTCAGTCTTAGACCTTTAGAGAGTACTGCCTCATGTGTAGTTCATGGTTTCAGTCTTAGACCTTTAGAAGAGTACTTCCTCATGTGTAGTTCATGGTTTCAGCCTTAGACCTTTAGAGAGTACTGCCTCGTGTGTAGTTCGTGGTTTCAGCCTTAGACATGTTGTTCTAGTGAATACTGAATGTACTACTGCATTAGGTTTTTCACGAGCTAGCAATTAATATGCGCTAGTCTCGCATATTCGCACAGTGGCTATTTTGCAGAACGAACCAATATTTCAAAATCCGTCACCAGATTTGGGCAAAATTGACGGGTATCAGGTTTGGGTGGATTTTTCTATAAAAAAACGAGGTACGAGATTTTCACGAATTTTCCACAGCATTTGTGTTAATGGAGGTTAAATATGATGTGAAATTTTCAAGATGATTGTTGTACAAACTTTGCAAGAAATGAAGGAAACGTTATAATGGCCACCTATGTAAAATCTAATGTGCTCTTGCCCCCCTCTTACACTATAGCTATGGTCTTGTAGTTCAGACTACTTCTAGTGGTTCGGCTGTTTCCGTATTGTTTTGTCTTATGTTATTTCGAGTCACATCGAACCGGTATTTCGTAGGCCTAATACGTATAACACCCGGTGTTTCGGAGTATACGTCAACATAGAGCGATGAGCGGATACTCATTTCTATCAACTTACTTGTAAGCAGGTCTCGTTTTGTTTTTCACATGCCCACTTGTAGATCTCTATTTTGTCATCTCTTCTACATTTTGCTCTTCCTTTCGTGTTTTATTTTCTTCCTTGCCTTTATTGTTTCATTTCTTACGTTCTTTGTTTCCGTCTTTCATTATTATTTATTTGTCCTGTTTTCTTCTTTCTTTCTGTTATTCTTTCTTCATCTGTTTGCTTTTATTTCCCTTCTTTCTTATTTTTGTTCTTTCTTTTTTAATGGTATTTACTTTCCATATTCATTGTGTTCCTCCCTTCTGTTCTTCCTCCGTTTTCATTCCTTCCTTCCACCCTTTCTTCCTTTATACTTTCCATTGTTCTTAGTCCTTTGTTATTCCTCCCTTCCTTTCTTTCTACCTTCCATTATTCTTCCTCCTTTGTCATTCCTTCCTTCCTCCCTTCCTTCCTTTCTACCTTCCATTGTTCTTCCTCTTTTGTCATTCCTTCCTCCTCCCTTCCTTCCTTTCTACCTTTCATTGTTCTTCCTCCTTTGTCATTCCTTCCTTCCTCCTTTCCTTCCTTTCTACCTTCCATTGTTCTTCCTCCTTTGTCATTCCTTCCTTCCTCCCTTCCTCCCTTCCTCCCTTCCTCCCTTCCTCCCTTCCTCCCTTCCTTCCTTTCTACATTCCATTGTTCTTCCTCCTTTGTCATTCCTTCCTTCATCCTTTCCTTCCTTTCTACCTTCCATTGTTCTTCCTCCTTTGTCATTCCTTCCTTCCTCCCTTCCTCCCTTCCTCCCTTCCTCCCTTCCTTCCTTTCTACATTCCATTGTTCTTCCTCCTTTGTCATTCCTTCCTTCATCCTTTCCTTCCTTTCTACCTTCCATTGTTCTTTTCTTCTACCGTTTCTCCCCTCCTTTTCTTTTTCTTTTGCAAAGGTTTATACAGTGAACGTTTAATTGTGAATTAAATCACAAATGAATTGAACCTATTGATGTTTCTGTGTAATTGTCACTAGAATAATCGTTGTTGCTGAATAAAATTGTGTTTGTGTAACCGCGAGTGTCGTATCGACTGTGGCCTTGGATGCCCCTGTTAAATGTTTACCCAATAATTACAACAACTATTATTCATTATCACAGCAGAGCGGTTTATAAAATATCCACAGGGTGAGCAATATCCCACAGATACGCGACGGAAGAGTGGGCTTGAGGGGCTGAACCCGCCATCCCCAATATTTGGAGTGGAGGCCTAGCACCACAGTAATTGTTTTACAATTACGGTAATGGTTTTGTCAATGTTTTGATGAGCTTCAAGAATGGTGCTGTAGAAGGCTCCTAAACATTATCCAATACTACCTGTTGTCAAAAAAAAAGTATTTAGGATCTACAGCCTGTAACACTCACATAGAACATTATTACAACAAAGGCAAATTAAGGCTGTATTCATTAAGCGGTGTTTCGATAGTAGATCTGAAACGTTAATACAGACCCTATACGCCTATATACAATTTCATGATTAGACCAATGTTGGTGGATGCCTCTCCAGACTAGAATTGCTTTTACCAAACAGGATAACAAATGAACCAGATAAATTTCAAAAGAGAGCGTTGAAACTCAACTACATATGTTTTCTTGAATGGAACAGAGGCGAATTTAGCAACATCAGTAGCTATATCAGAACCAATACATGTCAATTTCTTTAATCGATCTGCTAGCAGGGTGAGAGACCATAGCCCAGAATTACTGAAGACCTATTCATGCACATTAATACGAAACAACTTCTTTACCAATCGTATTGTCGATTCTTGGAATACACTTCCCGAATAAGTTGTACCAGCGCACCCTTTGAACACATTCAAGAATAGATTGAGATCTTTGGCCACCGGCTAAGTGAGACCAATCAACCAAGTATACGAGAGAAGGTAAGTACACTGAAGATAGCAACATATAACATAAGAATACTACTAAGAGAAGAACAGATGCAAGAAATGGAGGAAGAACTTAGGGAAACCAGGTTGGTATGGGATGTGATCGGGATCGGAAAAGTCAAAAAAGAGAGGAATGCTTCACTACTTTACAAAGCGGCCACCTACTATACCATTCCACGGCGAACAACGGCCAATCAGGAGTCGGCTTTCTCGTAAACAAGAAATAAAAAGACAATATAGTGAGGGTTAACAGCTTCAGCCCCAGAGTAGCAGAACTTGTTCTGTGCATAATAAACTGAAGATAGTACAAGTATATGCACCAACAACATCATACTCAGAAGAAGACACAAACAACTTCTACAACTACACTACAACCCACTACTCAATAGTGATGGGAGACTTTAATGCGCAAGTAGGGAAACGAATAAACATTTCGGAAACGGCAACAGGCAAATTTGGCCTAGGTGTGAGAAACGAAAGGTAGAAACCTTGGTAGAATGGGCAACATCAAGAAAGTACAAAATCATGAATACCATGTTCCAGAAGAAAGCAGGGAGGAGATGGACGTGGAAAAGCCCAAATGCAGAAACGAAGAACGAAACTGACTACATCCTGATAAACAGGCCAGACATGTTCACTGACGTAACTGTCATCAATCAAGTCAATATCGGAAGTGACCACAGAATGGTAATGAGCAACATCAAAATGGACGTCAAGGCCGAAAGGAAGAAGTTGATAAACAAGAGACCACCAAGTGTAGATACCACACAAATAGGAACAAAAAAGGTAGAATTCCAAATCGAACTGCGAAATCGATCGAGACACTACAATAACTAGACGACATCGACACCATGAGCAAAGACATCACTGAGATGATCCAGTTAAGTGCGTCAAGTGTAGCCAAAGCAATGGACAGGCAATTAATGACGAGAATATCGTCACCGACATGAGCACTAATGAAGAAACGACGAAAAATGGTGGATAACGGCGACCGTAAAATACAAATAGAGTGCGCAGAAATATGCAAGATCATCAAACAGAAAGCGAAGGAGGACATCAGGAAGTACAAACCAGAGATCATATTTGATGCCAACGATTATGGCATCAAAGAGCGTGAAAAGAAAGCCAGAAGAACACAGGCACTAGGCCGATATAAACTTATTACACTTCTAGAAAAGCAGAGTAGATAAATACAAGACCAAGATATGATCATGGAACGAATAGAGGAATTCTACACCCAGCTATACGACAGTGAACAGAGGACCATAATTCACACCGACCCAAAAGAGGGACCAAAGATAACGCCAAGGGAGGTGGAAGCAGCGCTAAAATATGTGTGGGTGGGTGGGTGTCATTGCGAACTTACGCGGGGTTCACAGTAATGGATTGATGCACTAGTATGCATTTTGTTCCTTCTGCAATACAAAATATAAGTAACTGTAAGATTATTACATCCAAAAATAATGTATATTACTTTTCTATTGCATCTAGTATTGGAAACATACCAAGATAACTGGTTTGTTTGCCCTATAATGTAGTGACAGCACCGTAGCTGCAAACGACGGCTAAGCCCTCATTTAAGCGAATACTTGTTCAACGAAACAACGCAGGATTAGCAAACCAATTACTAACTATTGGGATGTTCTTCTGCACACCCACCCACCCACACACACACACACACACACACACACACACACACACACACACACACACACACACACACACACACACACACATACACACAAGGGCTTGGTTTCAGTTACGCAGGCAGACAATTTTGAATGTTAGCGTCGAGCTGGATGGAGCTAAAACCTGTACTGAATTCAAAGCAATTTAATCTCACCCTATAGCCTAGTTTGATTTGAGCAAAACTTCTTAATGTGTTGTTGTACCCAAATTTACAACAACGCAATTATCTGTGTGTTTGTGGTGTTATTAAAATAAAATGTTTTCTATTGACATAATTAGTATTTATTCAACTTGTGCCCATTTAGATACCTAGGAAACAAGCAGTTCATATTCACCAATAGTATAACAGTGCCCAAGCAATAGTACTACTTACCATGATAGCAGAAATTGTATTAATGTAATACCAAATGTAATAGAAACCGTTAATCGAAACAATAATAGATTTTCTGTACACAACAGAATTCATGCCAGACTGCGAGTCAGGTGTGTCATATTCCTGTATATATGTAATGCGTGCACAGTTCAGTAATTTGTCTCTTCAAGCAGGTTCCAAAGTTACCCTTGAAGATGTCGCGGTGTTTGGCGAATGCTGTCCAGCCGGCAGTGATCCTTCTTTGAATCTCCGTGCACATGTCTTGGTTTTTGTCTCTGATACTGTATCGCTGTCCCAGATAGGGATTGCACAATAATTACGCGTGGCTGTCTTAACAAGCTGATCGTATCCATAATGTGACCTTAAAAACGTGTCCTTGAATTGATTAAAGTCCCCACTTATAATGACACCACAATCTGGGCTACGTCGCAAAACTATGTCCAGACTAGTTTCTTAGGCTTCATTTTAATCCATATCACTTCGTGTTCAGCTTCTTCAATATCATGTAACCAATCATACTCAATGGTCTCGGCCACATAACACGCCACTCCTCCGCCTCCTTTATCCTTTATCTTTGGTTCACAACCGAAGCCTGCCAACCAGACAGATTCCGTCGACATGTAAGTCTTGAACCAGGTTTCTGTGATATACACGCAGCCCACGTTGTTCGTACGTGCCACCGCGAGCAATTCATCTGATTTCTCAATAATTGTGACAGAGCGTTGAGACTCAGAATCACTGGTAAGCTACACCTTGGATTGATCGCAAGCGTGATTAAATTGTCTGCATTCACATCTGTTGTTCTGTGTTGTGGTATGCTACGGCAACAGGTGGTTATAGATCGAATATTGAGAGCTCCGTATTCCGTACATGGCATGACCGTGTTATTTCGGCCACTTACCTAGTCCCTTTTCCTATGATGTTTGCTCTTTGGCCACATACAAAACACGACACAGCATTCTCATGTCGACATGTCGTCTGGGTGACGTGATTTGTCTCACCACACTTGTTACACTGGCCAGCAATACGCACGTAGCCAGCAGTTGCACGGTCCCCGCATTAGAAGGCGTACCTCGGTCCTGTTTCGGTGGTCGTTTCCCAGTCGCACTCGGCCTATTGCGGCTCCCTTTCGACAATGGATGACCAGAAGTCTGATACCGTCACTCTGGAATGCTGACGTGTCGCAGGATCCAGCACGAAACAAGAAGTTTTTATCGTTGTCAACGAACCGGGCGCCCGTGTCACTACACTTATCTCCAAGGAAATTTTTTATTTCCTTAATATTGTCATCTTGTGTCCCTGTTGTGTCGGGCAAGACACTGCTAATCGTCACTCGGTTGATGTTCTCTATTGCTTTGGTGATGAGGTCGCTGAAGTCTTTATCCGAGTCTTCCACTGCCACACACGATAGTGAGTTCGTCCGCCTCTTTGCACGCCTCGCCCCACTGGACAGCTACTAGTATGTCCTTTTGAGTAGCTCTGTATGCCTTACTGCGTGGTTTCTAACTTGTCACTGCGGCGAAGGATTTCCGCTCAGTAGGCGCATGTTTTAAGCTTGCCACGTCCGATGATAGTTTGTCAAGCTTGTCATCCACCATTCTTATTTGGGTGAATGCATGTCATTCTCACTATCGCAAACTGTCATTCAAAAAAAGAGTGGCTACAAATGTGATTGAGACGTGCGTGCTTGTGATTTCGCAATTGTTACAGTTTAATTTGATTAAGCCAACACCTACTAGTAATTGCTGTGATGCGTTTTGTCGTTAGTAATGGTGTAGAGACAAAATAGCAAAGTCTCTCGATTACGTGACATAACTACATTACAGAACTGACAAATTGGGTGCTAGTCAAACGTGGTTTATTATTTTACTTTGAAATGACCGATAATGTCCCTCTGTCTCAGAAAACACAAAGGAAACGGTTAGTCGGCAGTAAAATTTAAACGCGCGCTAACTACTGCGTACAGATAATTGCTGCAAGGCACGTTCTACTACGCGGTCCGCATTTACTCGAGCAATAGGATTCTACTCTGCACTCCGTGTCGTCACACAAAACTGTTGCAGTGTTGCGCGCGTTTTTGTCAAGATAAAGAACGGTGGACGTTTGAGTAATCATTCGTTGAACTATCGCATTCGAAAAACTAAACATGTGTGGTCGCGGCAAAGGAGGAAAAGGTCTTGGAAAAGGTGGCGCTAAGCGTTATCGCAAGGTTTTGCGTGATAACATCCAGGGTATATTACCAAGCCGGCAATCTGCCGTCTCCCTCGCCGTGGTGGAGTCATGCGAACCGCGGGTCTCATCTCTACGTGTACTCAAGGTCTTCCTCGAGAACCGTCAGACAAACAAAATTTAAAGTTGAGACAAAATGTTTGGTGCCGGAACAAGATAGGCGAAATCCACTCTTGCTAACAAATAACATAACAGAAAATCAGTTCAGGTTGATTGTTCAAGGTGAAAATGCGCATCATTTGAACAAATCTTTATCATTACAAGTTCGAACAGTCATTGATAGAACTATTTCCAGACATGCCCATGACACAGTGCATGGTGTTATTAATTTAGCCAAATTTCTAAAACAGGTAAACACTTCCAGGGGTAACTGTATCACGAAAGGCATATATCTGGTTCAGGCTGGAAAGGTCAGCCTCATTCCAAATTGGGAACAGCATGGGCGGGCATTTGTTGCATCAGAAGACAAGAAACCATCTGCAAATTATCATTCTTATTAATTAAATACAGGTAGTGAAAATGTACTTACACAGTTGAACACACAGGTTGCTAAGGTATTCCATGAGGTCGTTGCCCAGTACCTTCCTGTTCCGGCACCAGATGATGGCGTTTTCATTGCTATTATATTCCTTACGATATGCACTTGCTTATGTTTCATTCACACAGGATAGCCACATTTCTGTAAACATTTGCATGCAGTACTAGCGACTACAAACCGTTGCCTTGACCGATAAAATTATTAGAGTCTCTGGTCAGTGAAGGCTTTCCCTGTAGATTTTAATCACCTCGTTGATCTTCCTCCTCTGCCAGTTCTCCTCGAGGTCGAAGATTTCTACATCTTTTATCTGATACTGGTGGCATGTGTTCAACTTGTGCTCGCTTATCGCTGATAGAGGTTGGTGACACGATATATGTTTTTAAATTATGTGCCCAATGCCCTCGCTGTTTCTCCTACGTAATGTTCGTCGCATTCTAGGCATTGGATGTCATATACCACCCCACACTTTGCTGCCTTGTCTGTCTTGTCTTTTGGGTGTACCAGCAGGGACCTCAAGGTGTTGATCGGTTTGTGGTACACTGGTACGTCACAGGACTTGACAATCTTTGCCAATTGTTCAGACAGCTTACTGGTATAGGGTAAACATATGGCATGTTGTCTTCTGTTGGTTTCTTTGGTCAGTCATGCTCCAGCTTGATCGTAAATTCAGTCTGCTGAAGAAGGCCACGAGATGCGGTCGAAATTATACAGAAAAAAACAAAGAGTTTCTTGAGATGTTAATACACCCAACGAGGAGAGTGATGACGCATGAATACATTTAAAAAAAAGGTATATCATCAGTACAGACGCGACATACACAGGACTAGTGTTTAGATATTTTCGTCGCTCTCGTCACTGTCATCATCTGTCCAGATGTCCGAATCTTCACCGTTCATCGCTCCGACGACGTCCTCGGCATCAACGGGAGTTGCTGACAAAGATTCCGGCAGTAAACTCTCTTGGAACCACTCCAGCTCCAAACTGCCTGACTGTCCATCCACAGCCAGTGGGTCTCGCCTCGCAAGTCGGGTCAGGCTGGTCGGCCCTCTTCCACATCCGTGCAACAAAGTGTGCTCTCATGACGTGGTTGGTAAGAGTCTTGCAACATGGGGGAAAGATGCACATTTGATTTTCCGGATCTTGGCCAATGACTCCTTCTCATTCCCACTACTCTTTCTGATGAAGGCTCTGTACCTCGCTTCGTTGACGTCGATGCATTTAAACCCATAAAGGGAGCAAACGAATGACGTGATGGCTGTTAGGTCGACTGCTTCTGAGGTCAGGGACCTCAGTACCATCACGTGTTGATGCACTACATCCGTTTCCACTAGTTGGAAAGGTTTCACTTTTCCCTTTCCAAAGAAGCAGGATGTGAAGTCATATCATGTCAAAGCATGCACACCCACGAGTGCATCCGTGAATCTATGGTTTCTCTTATCAAGGGTGACAGCTATATTTGTTACATCAATGTATCTACGGTTGTTTCCAGATCCATAATCCTGGATGATTCATCCCTGCTGACCTTCCGACAAGCCAGAGAAGAATGACGAGTATATCTGTGTCAGTTGACCTCACCAGAATGTTTCTGGTGGAGACGCTGCTTGCATGAAATACAATGAGTGTGTCGACCTCCTCGTGCTGACCTTGGAGGTGATTCGGTTCCTCTTTTTGTACAAGTTCTTCCTCGTTGGTCTTCGTCGCCATGCATTTACCACCATGTTATACGAACAGGGTCATCCTCCCTGGGATTGACCCGTAGTGTGGTTTCTTCCATTCCTCCATGGGGAAATTGGCAAACCTTTCCTTGAATGCACCGTTCTTGAGGAACTAATTTTTGTGATGTCGGGGGATGGTTCCTCCAATACATGGGGTCAACGACTTTGGCCCTTTTTACATAAATAAAAGCTCTGGGCTCCCGGTCTATTCGCGTTTAGGGGCACTCACTTCAACGAAAAATGGGCACATGAGCTCGATATCTGACATATTAATGTGATACATCAAATTAAGATAATATATTAAACTATTTATAGATAGAACGACATCGTAGGGAGTTTAATGTAACCTTGTGAAAAAATACAACGAAAACAACTTATGTTTCGTTCCCATACTTGTGAAAGTGTAAGTTTGATGTCGTTTTGTCAAGATAATCTATTACATTTCTACTTTTAACATACGTAAAGAAAAGCACCATTGTTGGTCAAGCTCATGTGCCCCTAGAGCTTAGAAGACACCCACCCTCCAATTTCGAACGTTCGGATGTTTCCGAGCGGCTTCGGCAATAGCCATCGACTACTATTTGTCAGTGTTACATGATGATCAGCAGAGGGCAGCACCATATCACGGGTTTTTTCGTTTAGGGGTACAAATTTACACCCCCAAAAATTGTACGTGAGACCAACATCCCACACACACTTTTGTTACATACAAGTTAAAGCTAATTTAATCAATTTATTACATCCTGAATTGCATTGCTAGCAGTTTCTTGTAACATTATGAAATAATATAATAAATGTGTTCTGATATGTTCTGTTTTAGCATAATCATTTATACATGTATAGTAGACCTGTACTACAATTTCTCGTCTTTAAATCATAATACATATTACTCAGTATTCTTGCCACAGAGTATGATTATATTAATTAAACAGTTTATTGTTCATCTTAGAACAATGGCATAATATATTAATGAAGGAAATTTTTCATATAATAATTGAATTCAAAATAACTCGTCTCGTTCTAATAACTATTTAATATTGTTGTATTACCTTATTGTTCCATCTACAAAACTGTAATACACATTTGATTACTGGGCTACTTAGCCTTCATTTGATCGATGATACACTGTGCTCAGTGCAAATTACCTGTGTAGTTCACCTTGGTTAATTAATTAATTGATTATATTTGTAATCAATTAATAAATAGTTGTATTGTCTACAAAAAAGAACACATACTAACTGATGAATTCCTCAGCTTTCGATTGTTACATTACACACTATGATTGTTGTAAAATAATCCATCTTGTTAGTAATTAATTATTTTTGTTATATTAATTCATTCATTCATTAATGTATTGTTCTGTCTACACAAATAATATACATACATTGAATGCTGAACCACGCATTTTTAATTTGCTATATTACACTGATCACTACAAAATGTTATCTTGTTCTATTAATTAATTAATATTGTTATATTAATTAATTACTGTATTTTTATGTCTACTCGAATTGTAAGTATATGTTGATTGCTTAGCGCCTCGGCTTTTTTTGCTGTATTAAAAGCAATAATCACTAAAACATTCATCTTGTTTTTCCCTGAAAATCATGCTAATTTATGGAAATTATGCCAATACAAATTAGTAAAATATTAATTTTGATATATTTGAAAAGAAGGACTACAAATCTATCAGTCTGCCAAATTTAATCGATAATCATTGAACAGAACAGTTTTTATTATAGTTTCAATAAAAATATGCACGCGTTTTGGTGCCATTTTCCAGTTCACTAGTACTGTACAAGAGATAGGCTTACCATCTTCACAAATTCGTATCTCAAAAGGTACTTTACCGATGTTGACATTGTTTTCACTTTTCCCTTTCTCCTGGGTTCTGCCATATGATGAAAATATAAAACAACATATATCCGCAATTTGAAATTTTCATTGACATCCCTATTACTACTTAGGGTCGAACTCTTGAATGTAAGCTTCGTACTAGTTAATTTCACACCTATTTCTATTGGTATGACCGAGTTGGTGGGCAACTACAGATATAACGAATACATTGGTCGGTTCCGATCAATTCGTTATGTCCAAAGATTACTGTACTTTGATACACCCGGTGGAAGGTTGCTTCGGTCTAATGACGTGAAGCGTTGTGGTGGTTCTGGGTTGAGGTATGTTGAACGTGGGAAATGGGAAATCGTTGAACATCAATGTGTGTTGTGGTTAGCTCACCCCGCCTCGGCAGTATTGCCAATAAAGCTTGTTTTTTTAAACTGGTGTTTTTTTTACTTTTTGAACATTCTACGGGGTCGTATCTTCCAAGTTGCGAATGTTGTTACGGGCTTACTGAACACGATTTGGTGGGCAGTATACCTTCAACATAGTTATTATAGTCTTAAGAACATTTAATTAATTAATTAATTAAAAACAAGCCTCCTTGTAACTTCAACGCACCAGAAACTGAACGTGTTTTGACGTTAAATTGAGTGTTGACGCTGCTGATATGGGTGCATGATGTCGTCTTTTCATTCACTTGACAGGTTCAACTTGTAAATGAATCTGCGGTTGAAATCATACGCACGCATTCTCTCTGCCTCCCCACTCCCCTCTCCCTTTCCCTTTCCCTTTCCCTTCCCCTTGCCCTGGCGCTTTCCGTCTACCTATCTCTCTCTATCCGTCTCCCCCTCTCGATCTCCCTGCCCACTACCATCGAATTCACATTTCGAATCCACCTTGAATCATTATTGTGTTTTCCTGATATGTATATATTGTTTATATAAGTGTGTCTGAGAGATAAGTTGCGTTTGCATATGCAAGCTTGAACAACCATGTAAGGCCGTCGTCGATAAGCTGGGTGGAGCATGTGTGATATTTTAAGGGTGAATGCCACCGGCGCAACACTGCCACTGATACCTTGATAAGCGTGCGTCGCAGGCACGCGATAGCATCTACCAGCATAGCACGTGTGGCGATATAGCGATAACAGCGAAACCCCGATCGCTGCTAGATTCGATATTCACAACGGAATTCCGTTTAAAATAAACGATTGATTTGTGCAATACAATATTGATTGCGTGTCCTTTCTTACACAACCCCAAAATGGATCAACATGTGACGCAAACTCGCGGTTTCAGGCGAGATTACGACGTTCATTTGAATTGCCCTGTATGACCCAAGTCAATTCGCATGCCGATGGTTATCGTGGGCGCGACCGATTGTTCGCTGGTAGTCTCTTCAAGTTTGGCTGCCGTCGCTAAGTCGCGCAGTTGACGTCCGGGGAATCTAGAGCGCGCTCGTTGCCTGTGGGCGCGTGGAGATTACAACAGCAGGTATGCTTCAGGTATTCGCAGTTCTCTGTGCGATCAGCGAGTGGTCATCGGAGGGTCGTGTGCCAAGCGACTTGACAACGCCTGGATCAAGTGATCATCGGCGTTAATCGAGCAGAACGACAATGTCGGTGCTAGACAACGGGGACGATGGTCAAGTTGCGGAGCAACGCGGACACACACCGGATAGTGGCACCGGCTCAGTGGGTACTCGAGACGTGTTCTCGCCAGCCGGCCCCGGCGCGATGTCGCTGTGCCCCGACAGCGACGATGCCGACTCGGCGCTGGAGTTATCCGTCGATGCCGGTCCCGTCACCCGGCTGACTGTCTGGATGGAAAGCAACGTGCGTCTCCACGGCACGCGAACGGTTGACGAGTCATGTCGATTGACCGGTCATCTCGGTCCGCTGGACACGAGACTGACCAGAGTGTACGGGATGCCGGGCAGGCGGTTAAGACGACCCTTCAGTTTTAGCGCTGTTGAGCACAGTCTCAGTGGAATGGATAGCACCGTATCGGCCAGCCGGGTAAGTCAGACGGGAGATACAATATGAAGAACACCAGACAGGTCGTATCATACGGATACGGATTTATATTTTTGGGGAGAGATCGACTGAAATAGGAATGTTACACGAGTCGTTTACCGCTGTCAACATTTCCTACAAAGTGTACTAATTCTCAAATCCCTCCCCCTGAATTATTAGTATACTTGTCAATGGAAATTGTCCAGATTGAAAGTCGTGCGTGTGCGTGTGCGTGTGGGTGTGCGTGTGCGCGTGCGCGTGCGTGTGCGTGCGCGTGCGTGTGCGCGTGCGTGTATGTATTTTTCTTCATTTCACCCTGGGGCCCCTGTAGGATGGGAATCCTAGGAGAAAAAGGGTGTATCTGAACAGCAGCAGAAATTAACATTTGTTCTGTCATCGTTAAAATGTGTGTGGAATACAACTGCTATTTATCTGGAGTAGAACTATTACTATTATACTTCTACGCTGGCCTAATGCCTCTTAAATACTTGATGGGTTCACTCACAGTAATCCGTTGTCGAGTTGGCATATCTGTAACAAACGGCCCCGGTATGAGCTTTTGTTACCAGTCTGCATTCCTGACAAACAACGATACATGACGACGCCTTTGCGGTATTAGTTTGACAAGTGATGGACCAATGGCATTGAATGAGTTCTGCATTTAACAAAAGATTCTATAAGATAAAGTGTACGTGCAGAGAACTAGAATATAGTTAGTTATCTAGCCGTTAAATCAGAAACCAAGAGTACAGACAATAACTGCATTCTTTTGTAACTTGAAACACCAAAACATAATAGAAGCGAAGATCGTGCAACTTCGCGTCACTGTCCTAAAACCGACCGAAAGAAAACGGGTCGGGTAAAATGGAAAAAAACGTTTCCGGGGTGACGGCAGGTTGGCATCATCTGACTGCAATGCCAAACAGACGACAAAGAGGACAAGAACAATAATTATGCCAAGTGAATGTCAACAACATACCAATAAGCTGACAGCAATATGTCGAGAGGATAACAACGACATGCTAAGAAGACAAAAAAAATATGCCAAGAGGATGACAACATGTCAATAAGAAGACAAAACAGTATGCAGAAAGAATGACACAAATATGTCAGGATGATTATTTCAACACGCAAATAGAATTACAACAACATACCAAATGAGCAACAACATGCCAAGAAAACACAACAAAACGACAACAACACGCCAAGAGGATGACAGCAACATGAATATCATTAAAATAATAATTATACCCCATATAAGATAATTAAAACTGACGCGGTTGGGCGGTTTCGCAGATAAGCAACGTTGCAATAAAGTAATGAAACGTGCCAGTCGAGCCTTCTGGGATCACTGCCTCTAGTCCAAACCTCTTTGGTGGATATGCATATACATACATACGACAGCTCGATTAAAGTTAGATTTCAATTGATACATTTAGTGATTTTACTATGTTAATTAGATATATGAGTTACACCGACAACAATTATTTTCTAGATAAAGCCTCGTGTATGTGTCAATGGAAATAATCAATCTTACGGGGCGGTGCCAAACCGTGTGTATTGGTATGTGATATTTTGTAATCATTTGCAATTAAATCTGATGCCCATTTTATACGCAGAGGTATTGTTGACACAATTCACAACACTGACAATTTGACCAACCCCAAATATCCAACATTTAAATTCGACTTCCCACAAAATGCACTGCATATCAAATTCTTCCAGTTCACAACGCTTTGATAAATTATGATTGGACATTGTTCAAGTGTTTAAGACTACTTTAATCTAAATGAAAGCTGCGGATACATAGGAGATGAACTTCGTGTTTCTTAGAAGCGTGAAAAGGACTGTGGGCAATATGATATTATACTGCTCGTTAATACGGCTTGCAGGCTTGCAATAACGTGAAAAATCATTCAGAATATTTCAGTGTAGGCCGCGCATCCAATGGTATATTTATAAATGGCATTGTTAACTTTACAACGACACTGAACACAAATTAACATTTTGTAAATTAGGTTGAACCCGCCAAGTTTACAATGGCAAATCTTCAAACTGCGATAACGTGAAAATTATTCAAAATTGGTGTTTACACCAAGCGATATATTTGCAGGTGGTAATATTATTTTAACGATGACAGAACAAATATTAATTTCTTCTGTTGCAACTTCAGATACAGCCTTTTTCTCCTAGGATCCCCGTCTCACAGGGGCCCCCGGATAAAACTAAGAAAAGTACATACATACACACACGCACACACGCACACACGCACACACACACACACACACACGCACACACACACACACACACACACGCACATGCGTGCGTGTGTGTGTAATAACGGGTTATAAATTGTAATATTTAATTTGTTTCTTTCTCCTTTCTTTCCTAGTTTTATGTATAAATATGCTTATGTATTATAAGTATGTTTGTTACAAATATTATGTGTGTAATAATTACGAAACGTGGCACTTAAAATTATTAGTTAAATTGTCTTATTATATATATTATTATACACACGCACACACATATACAGTATATATGTATATATATATATATATATATATATTTATATATATCCATATGTATGTACATTACATACACACACACACATATACAGTATATATGTATATATATATATATATTTATATATATCCATATATATGTACATTACACACACACACACACACACACACACACACACACACACACACACACACACACACACACACACACACACATATATATATATATATATATATATATATATACATATATAACGCCGTTATCACGAGAACCACCTTTAGGAAAACGATATATATATATATATACAAACACACACACACACGCACATATATATATATATATATATATATATATACAGAGGAGTTTTGGTTGCCCGGAAACCCCAAACAAAATCCTCAGTATTGTATGATCCATATGATCCCGGGTACAACCCTGGGGGTTGTACCCGGGGGGTTGGTTGCCCGGAAGCCACTCAAAATGTCTGCAATGCTGTATGATCAAAATTATGGCAATGTACGTGAGTACACGAAAGGAAGACGGTAATACCCATAAGCTCGGGAACAGGGTTAGTGTCATAACTTGGTTTTGAGACAGCGAGAAGCTGAAGTTACAGCGGCGTAGCGGCGAAAAATGTTCAACAGCAAAATAAAATGTAAAACATTCATGCATGCATTCATTCATTCATTCACAATGAAGATTTTGATAGATTTCTGACTGAAAAACGTCGTAAACGTAATCATCAAAGTGTTGTTAAAATGCCGTGAATTTGTGTATGATATATTCTGGCTGTAAGTTAATATTACTGAGAAATACCTGCTCGATGCCAGGACTTATTAAGTTTGTGTTCAAATATGTTGTTTTTGTTGCCGAAAGCATTTAGAGGCGGAGCCTGTTTTGCTGTTTCGGACTTTGAGTCGAGTCTTTTGGGGCTAGGTCATCATAAAATAATAAGGCAGGTTATCACAGAACAGTAACTGAAGTAAGTAGGTCTAACTCCAGCCTTCCATTCGATTACTTACAACACAGCTCATAATGTATGTCAAAGTAATTTATAATAATACTCGTCAACTTCTAACGATGTTTATCACTACACCTTTTAACAACTTCTTTTAGTGGTATTTCTTCACAATTGTATTTTACTGCAATTGACTGTTTCCCTCGGTACGCCATAGAATTGGTGTCGCATCGTTGCAACATGTATTTTTCAGTTGCCTTTATTTACTGACACGACATGTTGAACAAAGGCTGACATTATTTCAGCACACCAACTATTGTTCCAGTTTCCATCTTGATGATCATTCGTGCCAAGTTTAACGAACGCTAGGCGTCCAAAGGTAATAAAGCGTACATAATAGGTAATAAAAATGAAACACGCAAAACATACATGACTGCCAAAACGGACATTGTTGACTTAGCAAATAAACACGGTTACGCAATAAGAGAACAGCGTTGGTAATGTTCTGGCCGGTTTGTGGAACATCCTTACACACATTACGGTATACCAATAGCATGATTCTGTTGTATCAATGGATGTCCGTTCTCAATGGGTTGACATGTGTGCACTGGTTTCGTATAAATTTGACCACGATCTTGAGTCTGAGATACGACTACACACACGATCGTTGTATGCACTGATGCCTCCGATGAACCCCCACACAAGAGCTCTTGTGTTCCGCTTCGGTTCAGTGCCAGCGACACGCCTTTGGTAAAAGCGGTGAGACTAAACACCAGTTGTAGGTCTATTCATGACGCTTTTTGCGAAGGGCAAAACTCTACAGGATTCCTAACAAATTGTACAAGTATTACCCACTCAAGAGATACCTGGGTGGAAATATGTCAATCAATGCCCCGCAACGTTTTTTGAATATTTAAAGTGTGCGCTCAACACTATATAATCGACTTGAGGGCAATATCTACAGAACGTTTATTATTCGACACAACCTCACAGCTTTAGGGGTAATCTCAGAAATGTTCATGATCAAATGTGAGGTCATGTTTAGAAAATTCGATGTCTTTATAACAAATCACCAAGTGAGCAGATCAAAGGTCATAGGTAGATACTATCTACTTACTTCTCTTTTATATACAATGCCACATCAAAGACTGCTGGTTGTAGTAAATGCCCATGGTACAAGAAATGCACATATTTAACAGTATATAGAAAAACTGGCTAACAGAATGCAACGGTTAGTTGCCCAATTGAGGCGGCTTCACACTAAAAATCACTTTTTGTGAGGTACACAATGATCACTTTTATGATCAGTCGGAATCGTTGTGTGCAGAATTAAGCAGATATTAAGGGTTGGTTCAGTGTTCCAACTGGGAATATGAAATATGAAGTGCAGTATTGAAAGGTTCCGAACACCACAAGTGTTTAGAAATGTTACGCGTATAAATAAGTGTATCAACGCTGATTATATAATTGAAAGATCTTAGTTATAATGAATGTAGTTTAAAGACGATCCCAGACAAAGATATTAATAAGAGTTTAAATAGAATATTTTAGGCTATTGAATGGTTATAGCAGTAGCAGAAAACTTTGAGTAAACGAAGTGGCGTTTATAAGTAAAAACGGTGTAGATCGGATATCACAAAGTATTCGTTCTCGCAGATAACCAATGGAGCACATTGTCTACTTTGATTGTGTAAATGCTAGCAGTGTATATACATTAAAAACAAACTTCGCAAATAATTTAGAAGGACGGGTTACACACATATATAAAATGTTTGACTACCGATATGCTAAAGGCTTCCTCCTTTTTCATTTATCATCTGATATTTTGCTTTGGATGGCAATCTTATAAATCTTGTTAAGCCGACAAAGCAGTCATTACAAAATGGGGGTCCCGATCTCGTAATTTCAATGTGTTCGTTGTGACATCTACTGTTGCATTCCAGTCAACTATATTGAAGGCTTTTGACATCCTTGGCTATCTGACAAATTTATGGATGAATAATCTGCACACACACACACACACACACACACACACACACACACACACACACACACACACACACACACACACACACACACACACACACACACACACACACACACACACATATATATATATATATATATATACATATATAACGCCGTTATCACGAGAACCACCTTTAGGAAAACGATATATATATATATATACACACACACACACACACACACGCACACAAGCATGTTAAGTCAGTAAGAAATATAGTTTTATTTCGCCGTCATCTAAAAACGTATCTTAATAATACTGCATATCATCCTTAGTTACATAGCAATTCCATCTATCTGTTGACTTTTGCTCTATAGATGTCAATGAGAACGCGTAATTTTTTGGATTTGTTGCGTCACAGAGCTCGGTTTTTCCGAGGACATTGGTGCCAAAGAAGTCATTCCATTATTATGTTTACTACTGTTACTAGTATTACTATTATTAGTAGTATTATCAAACATTGAACCATTTCGTTCTTGAATAGTTCCTGTGTGAAGAACTGCAAATGTATGTAATAGTAGCCGGACTGACTTGAAACAGTTAATTACCATTGCACTAACCATATGAAATTGTTGATGACTTGATTATAAAACGTGCCTCACTAAGCTATCATTGTTTGTCCGCTGTTCAAATTGTATCTTGTGTTTGTCTTTGATAAGATATACCCGCATACACTCACACACCCATACATGCACGCACGCACGCACGCACACACACATACATACACACACACGCGTGTGACATTATATATAAATCCAAACCAAACTCTTTCGCGGTAGCAAATTACTCAATGAATTACAAATATCATTCACCTAATTCAAATTAGTCTGGGAAACAAGTTAATATATTATTAAATTGTACACACATGAATTTGACTATTTTAAATATAATTAAAAAAATTGTTACTGCCACGTTTCGTGAAGATAATCAAAACAATAATTTATATACAACTGACACATTTTAGGCTCGACACCTCTTCCAACGCGGTACATCAGGAGAATTCAGCTGGTCCGATCGCCGACCATCTTTGTTTACCATAGACAATGCGACAGTGGCGACTGGTGACAGCGTTGACCGACTATCAATCCGTCGCCCCGCCAGCTGGCACGATGGGATCAGCGAGTCGCAGCTACGTGGCGCCACCGTCAGTATGACATCACACAGCACCGGTAGTCGTGGTGGCGAGAGGCGGGCTCGCCTGGAAGAGTGGACATGCGGTCTGGGCGTGACGAAGACCGAAGAGGTGCGACCGCCCGCCAATAAACCTCCCCATCGGCGTCCGTTCACGACCATCCTGGAGGAACACAACCCGGATTATCCCGCGAGAATCGCTCCGCTTCTTGCTCGGACGCGCGCAGGAGACGACATCGCTTCGTCCGGATACATACGCCTGGACAATTCGAACCACGTCCTCGTGGCGGGCGACTCCCACGGAAAGGTGTTCCCGCCGGGGCGATCGTGTACGACGGCCGGCCGGACACCAAGTAGCTTCTCGTCCGGGTATCTGCGGCCGCGCCCCGCGCCCATCACACATCGGGCTTCGACCTCGGCGAAGACAGACAACCTCTACCGGTCACCGCGCAGTCCGGACGCTATAACGACCCGATCCGACGGGGTGGATCTTGCAAAAGGCAGCATGTGCAGCGACTCGCGTGCTGGATCGTCTCAGTACGACCGGAAGTCGTCGACGGAGGTGCGGCTGCCCATCAGGACCTTCCCGAAGAAGCGAACTGGTCTCGACCGACGGAAGTTCATCGCTGCTGCTGTTGGCGTCGGATGTCTGATTTTCGTCTTGGCCACCGTCATCGTCGTCTCGGTTATGACACGTGAGTACCACCATCAGGTTATCACCAGACTTGTTGCGTAGCAACCAGGTCCGTCAAGCTTACAAAATGGTTGACGAACGTGTGAATCTGTTGGATAATCCGTGTCAATTTTGTTTGAGTTCTGACAAAGTTGTCTAATTCAGCTGTATTAGTAAATGCTGATCTGGCAGATGTCACACAGTTATGTAAACATTGTAGGTAAAACAAGCTATAACGCATGTCAGGCGTATCATTATTGTGACGTCAGTTTCTGGATCCGTCAACTGATGGAAACAGTTCGTCGTAGTTTGCATATCACAATTATGCTCGTGACTTCCGTCGGGGTTTGCCTTGATAACAATGTCGACAACAGTAATATATGTGCATTTCATGACTAGGGAGCCATGACATCAGACAGACCAAACATTCTCCCTCATAGTTGTCGCTTTAGAAACTTTGCCTAATGTTTCGGTTGTAAAGGGGCCAGAATTTAGTTTTTAAATGTACGACGGAATGTCCGAATGCTGCACGTGTTCGGAATTCATTTTTGATGGTTTGTCGCACATAGTGCCAGGCAATATACTTGTAATGAATAGGTCACTTACATTAGGCGTACATTGCCAAAGTGTTATTGCAAATCGTGTGGTTATACAATTAGCAAATTGAATTTAACACATATTCCACGACTCTGTCAGACTGATCAACGTACATTACACAACCAGAGTTGTCGCAACTACTGCGCGCGCCGTCGTAATCGTAACATTTTCTTCCGAAACTGCATGCGCATGCGTCCCCGTTGTTAGTGGTTTGGCGTGAATCCGACACCTTTTTGCCGCGCTGAATTTTGTTGAGTTCCTGTAAATTGCACAACTGATCCCCTTTTAAGTCGAATAAACACATTATTTGCACCGACAGTTTAATAATGTACGCCTGGCGTAAGATGAGTTTATCTACAATTTCCTTAGATATATACGTTTAGTAAAATATTAGGATGTTATGGAACAGACCCGTATTTAGATCCTACCCTCTACAACAGAGACTTCACTGCAAAACATCAATTGGCATATCATATTGAACTAGATGCACTCAAGTTACGTCTAAAACATTTCGACCCAAAATAGATTACCCCAAAAGCATATAGTGGAGATTCCCATAAAATTACACTGTGTAGGCCCCCCGGGCAACTGACCCGTCTGCCCGGCCCTAAATTCGGCACTGATTTGGAAAGGGAATTCGTTTCCAATGTTTCTCTCTCACGTCTGTTCAGTAATCATCATCGTAGTCTTTGTGTGGGTGGATTTATTGGCTGTCGTTGACGATTATTCCCAACCAATATGTTTAACCGGTTCGATACAATGGTCGAGGTTTGCGTCATTCTAGTCCCTGTGTCAATTTTGCGTTTTAACTTAACCATGGTGTCGTCAGGGTGAACATTTATACAAAACAGGTAATATGCTTTTCAACCGGGCTTGGGTGTGAGCCAAACGTATACGTTTGTTTAAGTCGTAGATAACACAAACCAAAAGAGTTGGTTTTTACACATTTACTTATCATGAATCTTACACTGAACTCTTGTAATGTTGTAATGCTTTCAAATTGTATTGTAACCCGGTTAGTTTAAGTGGTTAGCATTGACGTCGGAACGTAGTAAATATTCGGGGGATTGAGACTCACCAAAAAACCTCAAATTGCTCCCCATTGAGTCTCTTTGAGTGGGTCGCCAATAGTCTCCATTTACTGTCCGAACTTTACTTTATTGTAACGCTTACTCGTAACAGATGCGTGCGAGACAAATACAAAAAATGTCGTGTGGTGAAATCTCATTCGGCTTTTCAAATTTACACAACAGTTGACGTAAATTGTTCGCATCGCATACTTTATGCATTTTTTTAATTTAGGTATTTATTTATTATTGTATTGGAAAGTCATAGTATGTTTGATGCCGCCGAAAAAGCGTCACGGGCGAACTGCATGGGCACACATCGGTGCCGTTTTCTATTCAAAGTACACTTTAACAGACACATTTCTCTATGTGAGTGAATGAGTGAGTGAGTGAGTGAGTGAGTGAGTGAGTGAGTGAGTGAGTGAGTGAGTGAGTGAGTGAGTGAGTGAGTGAGTGAGTGAGTGAGTGAGTGAGTGAGTGAGTGAGTGAGTGAGTGAGTGAGTGAGTGAGTGAGTGAGTGAGTGAGTGAGTGAGTGAGTGAGTGAGTGAGTGAGTGAGTGAGTGAGTGAGTGAGTGAGTGAGTGAGTGAGTGAGTGAGTGAGTGAGTGAGTGAGTGAGTGAGTGAGTGAGTGAGTGAGTGAGTGAGTGAGTGAGTGAGTGAGTGAGTGAGTGAGTGAGTGAGTGAGTGAGTGAGTGAGTGAGTGAGTGAGTGAGTGAGTGAGTGAGTGAGTGAGTGAGTGAGTGAGTGAGTGAGTGAGTGAGTGAGTGAGTGAGTGAGTGAGTGAGTGAGTGAGTGAGTGGGTGAGTGGGTGAGTGGGTGAGTGGGTGAGTGGGTGAGTGGGTGAGTGGGTGAGTGGGTGAGTGGGTGAGTGGGTGAGTGGGTGAGTGGGTGAGTGGGTGGGCGGGCGGGCGGGCGGACGAGCGGATGAGCGGTGAGCGAGTGAGCAAATGAGCGAGTGAGTGAGTGAGAGCGTGCTTGTGTGCGTGCCTGTGTGTATCATATACTGCAATAATTAATCACCACTGATTAACTTGAAATGTGTTTTTAGTTTATTTACAAAATAGTTATGTCGTATTCATCAAACATGAACAAGCGTTGCTCGAGATGCCAATCAAATGTCGGTGTTCGGTCGAGGAAATTTATTTGCGTTCTGTCGTAAACAACTGCGACCGAGCTGCTGCCTCGTCACGGGCCGGTGATTGCACGCTTGGAGCCCTCGTTAAATCTCGTTTCTCCAGTCAGTCCGAACTCTTTGTACCCTGGCTGCATATTTCTTTGTGGAGCGGTAGGCATAACCGATATGATCGACCATGGCGTTTGTCCCTCCCCGCCCACGCGCGTGAAGCGTTCAACCACGATGTACTTATTGAGTGGAACCTATACGTTCACTAATTCCATCACTATCTGTACTTGGGTGAGCTCATGTGTGCACCTGAGGGAAATTATTCATATTTGAAGCTTGCCGCAACAATGTTGAAAATACCGTTATCTGGATTGAGTGTTACGTTCGCTACCACGCCCGTATAGATGGCAACCTGTCAAGGCATGACTGACTAGCTGCCAGGAGCTTACATCAACCAATTCATACCAAAACCCTACCTATGATAGCGCTATCACAGAACTATGCAAAACATAATAGTTGAAAGTTTCCTCTGACGCTAAATAAAATCGGCGAACGACCATTTTCTTGCGCGACTCCAAGAGCGTGAAATTAACTGCCGCTCTCAGTGCGCCAATGCGCGAGTGTTAACCAGTATGAAGTTGTACTCGAGACGCATCTTTTTAGAATGTCTTAACATTCGACGATCGTAATTAATTAATCGTACATGTATGTTTTATTATTTTTTTATTATAATTAATCTATTGTTATTATTTTAATATTTTGTATCTGTTTATTTATTTATCTTTTTTAACTTTTTAAGACAATATAGTTGATTTTATTTAGTCGTAATGATAGCATATTTAGCATATCAGTTGTTTTAATATGTATGGTTTTATTTATTCGTGATAGCCTTTGTACAGCGCCCAAGAAAAATTGTCAGACGGGACGCTATGTAAGAAATGTATTATCGTTATTGTTATTATTATTATTAATAGTAGTAGTAGTAGTAGTAGTAGTATAGGCCTATACATCTTCCTTTCAGTGAATCCCCGTGGCGGCGTCGAGCGTGTTGGTGGAGACAGAACGGAGACGACAGGCGTGACGACGCATGCTGCGAACACACCGGAACGTATGGAAAGTCAGTGTCACTTTCTCAAAAAGTGTATTACGTGATTGAATTTATCCCAGAGGGTTTTATTTACGTTTCATTTGTCAACACGTCTGAGGGTGGTTTCTGGGGTAGTTATCGCGTCGCTTCGTATTCAATATTTTCAATATTATAAATAAAAAGAGCACGTAGCCACCACCGATGAGGTAATACATAAAAGCCTACTATATTTGGTTCTGTGGGAGTGCTTGAATATGTTCTATCTACATTATACCATGACCTACGAAGCTGTATGTGACGATACCCAAATTGCGGACGAGAATAATAATAATAAGAAGAAGAAGAAGAAGAACATTTATATAGCGCCGTAAATCTAGATAAATCCATGTGTATTTATATATGAAGAACATTAATAAGTCACGTAAAATTCATAATATTAAATTAGTTAAAATAAATGACAATATATGCATAAATTAAAAAAAATACAGCTAACGATGATCCTTAAAATTAAAGGTATATTGATAATAAATCAGGAAAGATTGTGTAAAATTAGTTTAAAAACATGTACAAGATAATAAATAATTACACAAAAACAAAATCAATAAACTGACTAAATTGAATGGTTGCGCTTATGTTGCGTAAGCAACCAGGAAAAGATGGGTTTTCAAAAGTCTTTTGAAAGTCATAAGGCAACATGTTGTCTTCATCTCGCTTGGAAGTGAATTCCACAGCACTAAATGTTTCGGTCGTGCCAGGACACGACTGAAACGTACAACGTTTATCCGTGTTCATTTTTAGAAATGGCAAATTACATCAGCAGGAAAGTATACTCGAACTGTTACATACTGGCACGGATTATTATTATATCAACAGTGTAGACTCTATTATACCTTAACAAATGTGTTCCCTAGCGATTTTTCAAATGAATTGTTTTAAATGGAAACGTCAGAATAAGGTATGTTTTCACAAGCATTTCACTCGTGTTGTTGCAGTCGTACTGGGCGAGATACGATTGACGAGGGTCATCTACTCTGCCGATCTAGCACGTCACGACTCGGACGCATTCGTGAATCTCGAAAAGCAGTTCTGCTCGCCGGTAGGTACTAAGCACAGTCTGGCTTTTGCGCTAAGCACAACCTGGCTTTGGATATTGCTCTAGAGCAGCTACGCTTTGTTCATGCTATTTTGGGTTTGCACAAATTCCAAGTGTGTTGCAATTCAGCTGGTTCTTCATTCCAAAGCTTTGCAGAATAGTAGGCATTATTATGTGTCCGGTTGCACGCTCTCCAACGATAGGTTGCACGCTCTCCAATGCTACGTTGCACGCTCTCCAATGCTACTTTGCACGCTCTCTAATGCTAGGATAGGTTTGCTTACTTATGATATTTTCCTGGGATTATAATTGAGGTTGTGTACGCATTAGTGTGTATATTCTTGGTCATACGTTCTTATTGCGAACATTATTTTGATTATTTTGATAACTAAATATTGGATTGGACACCAGAATGTCATGAATTTCTTTTCCTTTGATGCACAAAAAGTTGGCAACATAAATGTATGATCCTTGTCATTTGTTTAGAATTTCATTTAACAGGGTCAGTCATGTATACTGAAACACAAATATCGTTCTGAAAGACTTTATACCGATCAGCGCGTTTAAATGTAATGTTAACGGTGGCTTTAATTTTCAGGGTCTTTTAAAAAATAACAGCCTGATTCGCCAGTTTCTGTCTAAAGATACAGATAGTGCCCTAACTAGGGCATCGAATAATAAATCAAGTAACGCTACAATTACGTTTATATGACTTCTTATGGTTTTGTTATCTAGGTGCTCGACTTATTCCACAATGCGTCACAAGCCCTTTGCATACGCTGCGAAGTTGTCGAATTCAGGTACGTTGTTTTAACAACTAACACATACCAGGCAAAAAAGCCGTATATTTCTTAGTTATTGATAATTTATATATACAGGAGTAGGACATGTTTATATCTGCATTATGGCGTCAGTGTCATAAATCGTTTATTGTAAACGTCTGCTACCTTTACAACCATGTTCTTCATGTACGTGCCTCGTTCTTCCCGTTTTTGTTTGTTTCTTTCTTTCTTTTTCTTTTACCGTCTTTCTCTTTGTTTCTCCTTATTTCGCGCACACACACTTACATACATACACCACACACACACACACGCACGCACATGCACACGAACGCGCATGCACAAAGAACACTCGAGCGCGCACCCTCGAGCTTGAAAGCTTTTACCTTACCTTAGGATACCTTAGGACTGTTCTGTTCGCAGGATCCTCTCGGTTCCTCAATGATCAGATCTTCTTCTTCGGGGTCTAGTATTAAGAGTTTGTGTTTTCCGGTTCCAGTGTTTAATGTTAGTGGGGCTTCATAGTCGTATAATATCTCCTGGGTTGACCAGAATTTATCAAGGCGGTTTTTAAATGAATTTTTTGATTTTGCTTGTATTACTGAATCAGGTAAACTGTTCCATGGTTCAACCACTCTAAGCGGGAATGCATTTTTTCTTATGTTTAGTTTTGCTCTTTGGTTGAACAGTTTAAGGGAGTGTCCTCTATTACTGGATCGTGATGCCACATCCTCCCACTTAGGAAGGTTTGGTGCAGATTTGTTGTCGTATGTGTAATGCATTATTTTATACACTTCAATCATGTCTCCTCTTAACCTACGATATGTTAATGTGGGTAACTTAAGTAATTTTAGTCTTTCAGTATATGATAAGTCCCTCATACCAGGTAGTTCTTTTGTGGCTCTTCTCTGGACATTTTCTATGGCTATTTTATGTTTCGTCTTAAATGGATACCATATTGCTATTGCATAATCTAGGTGGGATCTAACCATAGTCTTGTATAGTGGCAAGAAAATGTATGTATCTAAGAATTGAAAAGTTCTTCTGATTACTTTTGTCATTCTGGTTGCTTTATTAACCACTTGGTTGATGTGATCATCAAAAGAAAGTTTTGAGTCAATAATTACTCCTAAATCTTTCTGTTTGTCTGTGGTGACAAGAGCATGTTTGACATTATTTGTTGCCATAAAATATTTACTTTCACCAATATTATTTTTCCCAATTTCCATGTGTACACATTTATCAGGATGGAATTTTAACAACCACTTGTCGCTCCATTGTTCTAGTATGCTTAAATCATGTTGAAGTACATCCTGATCATCTATATGTGTTATTGTTCTAAATATCTTTATGTCATCAGCAAATAGAAATGTATTTGAATTTGTTAGATCTGGGAGGTCATTAACATATAGAACAAAAAGTAAGGGTCCTAGAACGGAACCCTGGAGTATCCCTGATATTATCTCTTTCCAGCTAGACTCATCTCCATTTACTGAAACTTTTTGTTTTCTATCTGTGATGAATGATTCTATCCAGTTAATCAGTTCTTCTGAAATGTTGAAGCTTTTTAATTTGCTAATTAATCTTTTGTGTGGCACGGTGTCAAAGGCTTTTTTGAAATCCATATATATAACATCAGTATGGTTGCCCTTATCCATTTCTTTAGTCCAGTCATCTATTATTTTGATTAGTTGTAGAACTGTTGATCGGCCAGATATAAATCCATATTGTTTTTGACTAAATATATTATTTACTTTCATGTAGTTTGTAATGTGATTTCTAATATTTTTTTCCATACATTTACATACTATGCCTGTTAAACTTATTGGGCGGTAGTTACTAGCTAGTTTCTTGTTTCCATTTTTATAAATTGCTGATATTTTAGCCTCTTTCCAGTCATTGGGAATGCAGGAAGTTTTAATCGACGTTTCAAAAATTTGTTTTAAGGGTTGACAAATACTTGCTGACAACTCATTTAGTAGCCTGGCGCCTAGTCCATCTGGGCCAGGCGATTTGCTTATATTAAGTTGTTTTAACGTCAGTAGTATTATATTTTCAGTTAGTTTTAATTTGTCCATCGCATGTTTATTGTTTACTTTAGGTATGGTTGGTATAGGCCCTGACTGTTCTTTTGTGAATACACTGGAGAAATAGTCAGCAAGTATATTTGCTTTTTCTTCATCTTCATTTGTTGTTTGAGATTTTAGGTTGGTGGGGTCTATGTTCAGTTCCCCAATTCCTTGTTTGATTGTAGTTTTTGATTTATAATATTTCCAAAAGACTTTGGGGTTTTTCTTGGTCTTGGATGCTAGATTTCGTTCAAATTCCTTTCGGAGCTTTCTGGTTAGAGCTCGGATTTTATTTCTGCTTTTACAATACTCTAGATATTTTGTTCCATCCCTTGTTTCCATGTATCTTGTCCATAATCTGTTTTTACGTCTAATTAGTTTCCTTGTATTAGCATCCAGGGGGAAGTTCCCTTTCTATTATTTGGAACTATTTTTTGAGGTACATACTTATCTTCTAATGAGTTTAGTACTGTTTTGAAGATTTCCCATTGACCGTTAACATTATCCTTACAGTCTTTAAATGTGTCTTCCCAGTTAATATTTGAACATTCTATTCTCATTGCATCATAGTTTGCGACATTATACAGCTTCCTTTTTTTGTGTAATTACTTGTTATAAAGTTGCACACTATACTGAATTTGAGTACACAATGGTCACTTTTGCCCAGAGGGCTAAGGTACTCTAATTCTCCTACATTATCTTCGTCATTAGATAGAATCAGATCTAACAGGTTTGTGTTAGTTGTGCCTCGTCCTCTGGTGGGGTTTGACACGTGTTGAACCATGTAGGTGTCTCTAAGACATTCCACAAATTTGAAATTTAAATTGTTGGGGTTATTTGATTTGGTCGTCCAATGATTCCAATTTATTTCAGGGAGGTTGAAATCTCCAGTAATTACGATGTGAGAGTATTGTTGTTGTGATATTGATCTGATCATATTTAGAAGTTCTACATTATTTTCTTCAGATCCCCCATCGCTTCTGTATATGCATCCAAAAAGAAGTTTATTTTTATTCTTTAATTTGATTTCTATAAATAAGCATTCTTTGAAAGTTGTGGCTAGGTTTATGTACTCTGCATGCAGGGAATTTAGCACATATATTATAATACCTCTTCCTTCGGTATTTTCTAAATTTTTTGAGAATAACATGTAACCTTCTAAGGAAATTTCTGGTGTTGTTACAGAACATTTGGGGTTTTGGGGTTTTACTTCATTAATTGCTATTATGTGGGGTTTTAGTTCTTTGATTCTTTGTTCAAATTCATTTTGTTTGTTTCTTAATTGGTCAGCATTGGTGTAAAAACACTGAATGCTGCCTATCTCATTAAGATTATGTTTGTTTACGTTCGTTTTCCCATATGTTGTTCTAGGTGGATATGTACTTTTTATTGGCTGTTCCTTATCTTTTTATTCTTCTTTCCCATGGTGGACCCCTCACTCTGTACATGTATCCCCCGACTCGTCTGCTGCTTCCTGTCTCTTTGCTTCTTCATAGAGCTTTTTAGATTCTTCTCTTTCTTGTTTGGTTTTGTCGTGGTCAATTTTTATATTTTTGAACTTATCATTTTCCTTGATGTGATGGAACTTTCGAAGAAGGGTGCGTTTTTTGTCAATGTGCGTTACTGTAATCAGTACTGGTCTGGGGTTGTTTGCATTTTCTTTGGCTTCCCCGAGCCGTCGGATTTCTGTGATGTCAGTGTCTGTAAAGTTATTGTCTATTTCTGTGCATATTTCTAGGATTTGTTCTTTGTCATGTTGTTGTCTTGTGGTTTTTAGTTGTGATGTTGTTTCTACACATGAACATGTTCTTCAAATCTGTATTTTAGGGAGGGCAGCGTCATTGTCGGCTTTCGCATATTCACTGGTGAGCGACGCAGCTTGGATGCACAGCGCATCCTACTCAGTGGATTCAAAGGTGGTGTTGGATTTGAACGTTTCGGCATTGACATCAATTCCTTAAAAATAGGTGTGTTGCTTTTTATCATTTTATGTAGGCAGAGTTTCTGTGCAATTAATGTTTAATTAATGGTATCAGCGAATTATCATAGTATTAGATACATGAAGTCGCGCCGCGAACATGTGTCGGTTTCTGGTTAAACGAGATGGACCGAAGTCTCAATATTGTCCAACAATCAGAATCGTTAAGCGTGAGTAGATTTCAACATTAAAATATTGATTGATTTTGCTGCAAAAGTTTGCCCATATTTATAAAGGTAGAAATGACAACCACACTTTTGTGTTTTAGTGAAACTCTAGGATAATATGTAGACCCGAGATTAATGTTTTCATTCATCTTTTTGGTTTTTATAGGATTTCTTGGCGATACTACAAGCATCGGTATGCCGTCCAACACGACCTGGTCCTTTATTGCTGCAGCCTCGACTACCAAAAGAGGTCAACCCGAAGACACAACGACACAGCCAGAAGATACAACAATACAACCAGAATATACGGTAACACAACCACAAATTTCAACTAGACAAAAAGAAGAAACAACGGCACAACCAGATGTGTCAACGACACAACCAGAAGAGACAACAACAACAACACAATCAGATTATACAACAAAAGAATCAACGACACAACCAGAAATGACAACGACACAGGCATCCGATACAACAGTACAACAAATAATGACAACGAAACAACCAGAAGAAACAACAACACAACCAGAAAAGACAACGACACAACCAAAAGAGACAGTAACACAAAAAGAAGAGACAACGACACAACCGAAAGTAAAATCGACAAAAACTGACGAAACAACAACACAACGAGGAAAAACAACCACTCGATCAGATGAAATAACGACATTACAAGACGTAACAACAACACAACCAGAACAGACAACGACACACCATAAAAAGACAACACATCAAAAACACAAAGCAATGACCCCACCGGAAGTGACAACGACACAACTTGAAGAAACAACCATACGACCAGAAGAAACAACCACACAACCAGAAGACACAACAACACAAACACAAGGGACAACAATACAACAGGAAATGACAACGACACAACCGGTAGAGACAACGATACAAAAAGACAAGACAACGACACCACTACAAGCGACAACGACACAAAAAGACGAGACAGCGATTAAACCAGTAGAAAAAACGACACAAAAAGAAGAAACAACGACACAACCAGAAATAACAACGACACATACAGAAGAGACAACGCAACAACCGAAAGTGGCAACAACACTACCTTACGAAACAACAACACTACTAGAAGTGACAACAACACAATACGAAGAAACTATGACACACCCCGAAGAAACTACGACACAACCAGACGAGCCAACACAACCAGAATTGAATACGACACAACCAGAAGTGACTACGACACAACTAGAAAAAACAACGACACAACAAGAGGAGGCAACGACACAACTAGAAAATATAACTACACAACCAGAAATGACTATGACAAAACCAGAAAAGATATCAACACAACTAGAAATGACGACGACACAACCAGAAGATACATCGACACAACCAGAAATGACAACGACACAACCAGAAGAAACAACGACACAACCAGAAGTGACTACGACACAACCAGAAGATACATCGACACAACCAGAAATGACAACGTCACAACCAGACGAAATAACGATACAACCGGAAGTGACTATGACACAACCAGAAGAAACAACGACACAACCGGAAGAAACAACGACACAACATGAAGAAACAATGATACAACCAAAAGAGACAACAACACAATCAGAAGAAACAACAACACCACTGGAAGAGATGTCGACACAACTAGAAGTGACACAACCAGAAGAGATAACGACACAACTAGAAGTGACGACGATACAACCAGAAGAAACAACGAACCAACCAGAATATTCAACGACACAACCAGAAATGACTACGACACAACCAGATGATACATCGACACAACCAGACCTGACAACGATACAACCAGAAGAAACACCGACACAACCGGAAGTGACAACGACACGACTAGAAGTGACTACGACACAACCAGAAGAAACAACGACACAACAAGAAGAAACAACGACACAACCGGAAGAAACAACGACACAACCGGAAGTGACAACGACACAACCAGAAGAGACAACAACACAACCAGAAGAGACAGCAACACAACCAGAAGTGACTGCAACACAACCAGAAAAAGTAGCGACACAACTAGAAGTGACGACGACTCAACCAGTAGAAACAACGACACAACCAGAAATGACAACGACACGACCAGAAGAAACAACAACACAACAAGAAGTGACAACGACACAACTAGAAGTGATTATGACTCAATCAGAAGAAACAACGACACCATCGGAAGATATATCGACACAATCAGAAGTGACTACGACACAACCAGAAAAGATAACGACACAACTAGAAGTGACGACGACACAACCAGAAGAAGCAACGACACAACCAGAAGATTCAACGACACAACCAGAAGTGACTACGACACAACCAGAAGAGATAACGGCACAACCAAAAGTGATGACGACACATCCAGAAGAAGCAACGACACAACCAGAAGATTCAACGACAAAACCGGAAGTGACAACGACACAACTAGAAATGACTACGACACAACCAGAAGACACAACGACACAACCGGAAGTGACAACGACACAACCAGACGAAACAACGACACAAGCGGAAGAAACCACGATACAACCAGAAAAGACAACAACACAACCAGAAGATTCAATGACACAACCAGACGATACTACGACACAAACAGAATATATAACGACTCAACTAGAATTGAGAACGACACAACCAGAAGATACACCGACACAACCAGAAGATACACCGACACAACCAGAAATGACAACGACACAACCAGACGAAACAACGACACAACAAGAAGTGACAATGACACAACAAGAAGTGACTATGACTCAATCAGAAGAAACAACGACACCACCGGAAGAGATATCGACACAACCAGAAGTGACTACGACACAACCAGAAGAAACAACGACACAACCGGAAGACACAACGACACAACCGAAAGTGACAACGACACAACCAGACGAAACAACGACACAAGCGGAAGTGACAACAACACAACCAGAAGAAACAACGATACAGTCAGAAGAGACAACAACACAACCAGAAGATTCAACGACACAACCAGACGATACTACGACACAAACAGAAGACATAACGACTCAACTAGAAGTGAGAACGACACAACCAGAAGTGACTACTACACAACCAGAAGAAACAACGATACAACCAGAAGAGACAACAACACAATTAGAAGAAACAACGACCCAACCAGAAGAACCAATGACACAACCGGAAGTAACGTTGACACAACCAGACGAGACAGCGACACAACCAGAACTGACAATAACACAACCAGAAGACTCAACGACACAGCGGGAAGTGACTACGACACAAACAGAAGATATAACGACACAACTAATTGTAACAATGATACAACCAGAAGTGACAACAGCACAACCAGAAGTGACTAAGACACAACCAGAAGTGACTACGACGCAAACACAAGATATAGCGACACTTCTAGAAGTGACAACAACACAACCAGAAGTGACTACGACACAACTAGAAGATACAACGACACAACCAGAAGTGACAACGACACAACCAGAAGAGATAACGACACAACCAGAAGAAACAACGACACAGACAGAAGACACAACGTCTACAGAAATGATGACGACAACGACAGATATAAGTAAGTCCCTCAACACACTAAACCTTGCAGTCAATGTACTGCACAGTTTTAACGTCTTAATAGCACGCAATGAAAACAAAAGGCAATTGTGTGGACATATACACGTAAAAGAGTTAATACAACCAAACTATTTGCATCTACCATCAACAATATTTCGTTTGTTGTTTGCTCATAATTTATTTTCGAAGTGGGATGTTCAAGTGGAATCTCACAGTTCCAGACAGCTGACATATTGAGACACGCCCCAATGCTTGGTCAATAGGCGCGTTGAGCTTCTTTGACCATGACGCTGCGGTGATGCGTTGAATGCCCTTGTTTCCTCAACATGCATATAAATATGCCAGCTCATATATTGGTTTTTAGTATTCTCTTCCATTCAGAGTCACTCTTATAATAACTGTTATGATGCCACACTGTGCACCAGGCGGACGTAACATTTTAGTAGTTACATCGCCAAAATAAATTCGGTGACGTAAACTAGAGCAATATTCTCAGTTTGGCGACTGTCGAATTGGGAAAAGTAGGCATTGATGACGTCAGGCTTTCTACCACAATGGCGCTGTCCGTCCAATTTAAATTATGTGTCTTCAACAACGTTATTCTAGTAAACTGCTGGCGTAATAGTCTTGATTGTAGTTGTTAATGGTTAGTTTGTATTAACTCTTTTAGATGCATAGGCCATAAAAGATGCCTTTCATTCCCTTTACTGACACACACTGTTAATAGCACACTTCCACGGTGAGTTGCAAAGCAGTATGCGAAAGACCTGGAGTAGTTGAAACATGAAAACAAATACATTGAAATGTATATTTTAAAGAGACAACTAGAGGGGAGAACTACACCGAGATTTACGTGTGTACGAGGTTACTTGACACGCATGTGTTATATCAACAGAATACTCCAGTCTTGTTGACTTACTCATTGTTGTATAGACACGTCCTGGAACAATTTGTATGTTTAAGGTCATGTATAAACAATCAAAAATGTAAATACTTATCAATGTTATTATTGCCTATGAAAAGGTGAAATGTGTGTCTCAACAACTATAGTGCGCATCTCTCTAGTGATTGCATCTGGCACTAACATATGTCATAACCATAAAGTGCACAGGGGTTTACCAACCCAGGTAAAACTGTTACAACTAACCCATACTGACAGTGTATGGCAAGTCTACTAAAAAAGTATTTGTGTGCATTTTTTGACCCCAGAGACTACCTAATAAATCTAAATCTAGACTGTTTCCTTGTGGCGGCTCTCCAATCACTGTTGGATTGAAGGCTAATTCGTTCTTTTTACTTTCCAGATTCTTTTTGCACCGACGATCCTTGCTATATCTGTTATAACAAGTTTGAATACATTGTCTGCAAGGACGGAATCGCCGGGAAATACTTCACGCCTGGGACCTTTGAATGTGTCCAGCTCAGTGAATGCAAAATAACTTTTAATATTCAATAAGTTATAATGTGATACACACCAAGCGTATTGATCAGAACATCGGCCTCTCTGTTAAGGTAACCGTGGTTCGAATCCTCCTGAAGCCGTTTTGAAGACTGAATAATATTGATAATATTGTTCATTCCAGGTTGCTTCCGTTCACTCAACAGTAAACGTGGCTACCTTGCTACAGACAGTAATTGTTGTAAATGAACGATTTTTTCTCGCGCAGTAATTGTTGAATGATTCCCATAGTATTCGGGTTTTGGTTTGATGAAAGGAGATGAAGTGTACCACACTTTGAGAGGTCTTGCAGACTGGACACCTCTCAGTATATGAACATACTTCTTAGCAATCTAATTTCCTTTGCTTGCGCAAAAATACTACTGAGCAATATACTTCGCTCTTTATTTATTTATAATGTCGTTATAATGTTGCAGTGTTGCCCGCTTAATGTATAATATGGTGATCCCTAATTGTATGACACAAGACGTGGAAACTTCAGAAAGTTTCTGCTTTTGTTAAGATAATTAACTGATATACATATCATGACAACTAGCTTTGCAATTCACTATATTTTGAAATCGATGCATTTAACCTATACAGAGTTGTTATTAATGTTGATGCTATTTGTTTTTTTCCTTTGTACGTATTTGGTAACCTTTCATACATATACAGGCATATGAGTAATCTTCATTTCTCCTTCAATTGGCTTGGATTAGCTTAATATATCCCGGAGGAAGCGAGACTCTTGCAGGTCTACGACATCCGCTTGCCGCAATCTGTGACTGTGCTTGATTCCTACGCGTCATGCATTTAACAGTCACCATTCTTTGTTATTTGCATACTTGACCGGAGCTACATACATACTTATCTGCTTGAGGCATTAGCGAGACATTGGAAAACCAATAAAGTGTATGTTAGATATTAATCCTGGGGCACTGGCGCCGTGTTTTACTTGTGTCGTCTAGAACAGATTAGACAGTTGGAACCTTTCTATGGTAACATTCACTGGTACGGTTAATGGTCATTGACAACGAACATTTATTTGCTTGGAATTCTGATATGCACCTTTCATCTCTCCTCTCAAATTAATCAACGCCGTTTGGCTGTGATACACTATTGTTCGTTGACCCCAAAAGTGGGACGAGGTAAACACAACTACAGTTGACATTCCTTTAAAAAACGGGCGACCCTAAATGCAACACCCTGACATTGACCCGATAAATTTCTCTCTCTCTCTCTCTCTCTCTCTCTCTCTCTCTCTCTCTCTCTCTCTCTCTCTCTCTCTCTCTCTCTCTCTCTCTCTCTCTCTCTCTCTCTCTCTCTCTCTCTCTCTCTCTCTCTCTCTCTCTCTCTCTCTCTCTCTCTCTCTCTCTCTCTCTCTCTCTCTCTCTCTCTCTCTCTCTCTCTCTCTCTCTCTCTCTCTCTCTCTCTCTCTCTCTCTCTCTCTCTCTCTCTCTCTCGGATGATTCTGATGACAACGACGTTGACGACGACGATAATGATAATGCCAGCAACGGCGACGATGATGACGACAATAATGATGATGATGATGATGATGGTGTTGGTGGTGACGACGGCGATGATGAATTATATTCGAAACACACGGCTTATTTTACGTTAGTTAACCAAAAAGAGATCAGGAGAAGACGTATATAGTTTGTTGTTGACAGATCTCGTGCCATAGATCAGACGCCTAGGTGTGCTGGTTACCGGCGTGTGACGAGATGGTTGGCGGCAGGCCATATGTGGTGTAGGAAACACTGTTTCCTATAATTAAATTGCACCAATTCTCAAACCCTTTCCTTTCAATCTCTGAGTACATATTAAATGTCCCAAAAAAAAAATTTTCTTAACATATTTATCCTCACAAATTGAATAAAACGGAAATTCGAAAACTAGCATAAATGTTCCACACTAGCCCATCGATGTGTACCCTGTCTACAGGACTCATTGCAGCACCGAATATATTAGTATACAAGACAAGCTGTCTTGATTTGTTAAAAAATGATATACATCAAACTCGTCTTACAGCATTGTTACAACACGTGATATTTTCAAACAAATACTTTATTTTGTTGTTTAAAAACAATAAACAAGTTTTACGACGAACCGTACGAAGATCTACTGGTTGTAATTATTCACTGACCAATAACTCCTCCAATGACAAACTGTGCATACACTCCTTTTAAAACTGATGAAAGGGAATCACTAAGAACGTATACCGGAGGATGCTACCACGCCAGCTGACGTTTAAAAAACAGCTTTGCAGTGACAGGCCCACATATGTGGAATAGCTTGCCAAAGTGTGTGCGATCGGTTGGGACATTGGCGGCTTTCAGGATACAACTTAAAACCCATCTATTTCGCCTGCACTACATGCCTTAATGCAAGCACTGCTGTCACATCTAAATGACATTGGTTTCTATTTTATAGTATTGGTTGGTTTTTAATTTCATTGTTTTTTTTTTATTGTATTTTTACACCCTAATTTATTTATTTTTATTTATTTATGTTTTATCTTAGCTTATTTATTCAATTAATTTATATTTTAGCATTTAGTCAACACGTCATGTAATATGTGAAGCGCTTTGATTGGTATTTACTTACTTAAAAAGCGCCATATTAAGAAGCGGAATTATTATTATTATTAAAATGCAATGCTTGAATCGCTTAGGCACTATAAACTAATATGACATGATTCCAGGCGCGGATCCAAGGGCCTGAACGAGCACCAATGAGGATTTGGTGATCCTCAAGGGGTGCAGTTGAAAATAGTGGCGAGCAGCCTCAACGGGGGTGCCGGCGCTTCCACTTGCCAAATGCAGTTATTACAAAGCATATCTGTATTTATTTAAACTAGATTCGCAGGGGATTCACAGAGAAACCTGAAACTGGAGGCATAGATAAAGACAACAGATATAACAAGCAAGGTGTTGAAATTTGCGGATGATACAAAATTGTTTAGAAGGATTAAACGTGATGAAGACAAACAGCATTTTAAATGAATGGAACATATTTTATCCTGATTGTGTCGGTGCTAGTAGCGTGGATATGTTTTAAAATGACACATACCTTAAAAGGGCGGGATACACGTAGATAAAAAGTATTAGACTCTCGATAAGCCAAAAGGCTTCCTTGTCCACCTGCCATCTAGAGTTGTTGTTTTTTGGATGGCATTCTTGTTAAATCTTGTTAAATATCAGACTTGATAAGCTATCAGCCACGCGACCCAGATAATAAGTGTTTGTAATGACACCGAGCCGACAACGCAAGTCACGTATTTAATATATTCCGTGCAATCGGGATTTTTGCTCTAGGTGGCAAACTTGTTAAAGGCGTATCCTGCGGGTGTCAACTTTAACAGCATACCTATCTCTGTGATTATGTACTCTACTTTATCGCGTTTGTATCGCTGCAAGTAACGTAGTACGGCTTAAGTCTCTGTGCATTCATGCGTGACGAATCTGACAAAGGCATCTCGATGCATCGTTCTCTTTACGAAGGCACATTAAACTTCGATATGTTTACCAAGGATTAGTGTTGGCGCCAGACGTTAATATAACACCGGTGTACCATTCATTAAAAAATGCGGGATACTATTCACCTACAAGACTTTATCACGCGAACTCAACCTCGATTCACTGTGAAATAGTCACCCTACTGTTATCTGTTAATAATGATTATGTATTTGTATTACTCAATCTCAAACGTCCAGCATTCCCATAATCACGTTCTCATGTGGACGACTGTGAGAACAGGAACGGGAACAGCATCGGATGACACAAGGTGTCCCGGCCGCGACCGGCGGTGAATGGATGGTCAGCTAAGACTCTCTCCCGCATGGGTCGTCCGCCTTCTATCATGGCACAACGGCACCATCACATCAACAAGAAACCACCAAATTCCGCTGTCAGATCTAGACATCGGAAGACGGGGGGGGGGGGGGTGATGTTGAAGATTTTCCGCCGGAGCTTTACTACCAATCGGCCGTTGCCACCCCGCCGTTGCGCTATCGGATTGGAAGACTATGGGAGCTGTTGGAAATTGTTCGCGGCGACGCTCATAATTTCAGAATGTCACGTAACAGGGGCACATTGAAAGGGTCTAGGAGCACGCCATTCTAGCGCAGCAGACATAGCGCGGCCAAATTCCAGAGGTCTAGTCGGCACATGCCCCCACACCTCCTGGTCCCGCCTGTGTATATGTAAGGCACATTCGGCCTGCTGAACCTAAATTTGCCACAGTTTTCCTTGAAATATCTGTCCAGGAGGGTTGTTCAAGTTCAAGTGCGATGTAGCAAAGTTGTCCTACATATATAGAAAATAACATTATGTCAGTAATGCCCACTACATTGGTTTTCATCGTTACACATTACAGACATACAGACGCTCTTTGTAAACCGAATGTAATCTTTGTTTACTGATTGTTTAGTTGTCTGTGGCTGATTGCATGCGTCAAATTATTATATAAAAATCCCGTTTATCACGGTTAACTTTCTGCCAGTCCCTCTGTATAGTAAAAACAAATCGTTAAACACAACATTTTGTATTTATCAGACGCACATTTTGAGTCTTCTTTAAAAAAATGCCTGTGTATAAGGTATATGTTCAACATACCATTTATTTGTAATAAAAACAAAAAACAAGTAGTACGCAGACAATGTGAACTAAGCCAATCTATGTGAAATATAAAATAACATACGAATATTCAACAGCGGATGAAATACAATACAATACAATACAAACGCTTTATTTGTTTATGTTGCACCAATCAGTGGCATTTAATTAAATCAAGGTTACTTTAAAAATACGTCACTTTTCACATCGAATAAAAGTATAATGTTAGTACATTTTCAGTACACAAATTAATGAGTATTGTCCTTAATCGTGACATCATACATATATCCAAAACAATTATAAATTGTACAAATTACAATAACACAAAGTTAATAAATAATAATATATAGCTTTCGGCGGCCCCATTTCTACTTTCTATAACTACAATTACAAGGACGTAATACATATACATATATATATATATATATATATATATATATATATATATACATACATACATACATACATACATTAGTGAATAATCCTAGGTTGTCTTCAGCATCCAGTAGTACTTCAACAGACCCCGCAGCACGATCTCTGGCGTCCATCCAGTATTGACTGGGTGGTTGTATGGTACCCTTGATGTAGCACCAAAGTGCTATCCACGAAAAGGGTCCCATTGAAGGGATGGTTGAATGGCTGTGAAAGAACCACTTGACTTACGGTAACTTCCGTCTGTAGTTGACACCTACCTTTCGTCAATACATAGGATTAACAAACGTACCCTATTATTTGGAACTCAGTTACTTGAACAATATATAAAACGTTTCTCCGTCGCTAAGACCTTGCCCTTCCTTGCACCTGTGTCAGTAATATTCTAACCTGTCACACAACGTAAGGGCCGTTCGCATGCTCATTTTCCATGTATTGCCAGTTTGCAGCAGCGCCACATATTCCTCATTCTTGGAGACATTTAGGTCAAGAATTGAACAATTGTAGTAATGATTAGCTGCGATGTTCGTGATGCAATGCACCTTCTGGTAATCGGGAACTTCATATTGGAGCATAGGATCAACTGACTCGTGAAAGCACGTGTGGTATGATAGTTGTGTGCCGTATCCTCTTCCGAAACG
>OZ023214.1:30388223-30680723 GCA_963995525.1 Escarpia spicata | reverse complement strand
TCTTGCATGAATAGAGGGCGGGGTTCATTCGGCACGGTTACTACCCAGTTGGCGCGTTATCGATGCACGTTTTCCGCAGGCTACGTGCAACCGATTCTGAATTGTGGCATTCTACGACATTCGCTGTTTGCTTGGGCGACCTGCCAAGTGGCAGAAGACTGTTACGTAGCATACGTTTACGTTAGCAACCTGCTTCTTCACGCTACCCTCCCTAAGTTTAATGACGATGAGAGGAGATTGGAGGGGGATTCGAATCATGTTTATATAATAACTTTGAATATAAATGCACCTTTGAATTGAACTCTTTTAATCTAACTTTGTAATATATATGGGTGGTTCTCACGATAGCGATCCTGTGGTTTTGGTGAGAGTCTCCTTGGTCAGTATAGCAACATCATAAGAACTACATGAACTACGTAAATATCTACTTTACATAATGTATTACACTATTTAGTAGTTATCATCTGTTTACAAATGACACTGTGAATGTCTTAATGTTTACATATGTATAACATATTTCTACGTATACATTACTATAAGTTAATTTGTTTCGCTATTGGTTATTTGTATCGAAGTATACGAACTGACCTTTGACCAAAATAAACTATTTTAATTGTCATTGTCATTGCAACTGCTCCCGTTTTGAAACTTGGGCAACTTCGTTCACGCTGCGTTGCCTTAGTTCAGTCAGTTGTATAAAGCGGCGGATACTTATAAAAGAATAGACTTCCCATAGTAATGGCATCGCGGCTGAAGTCGAGGTGGAATGAACAGTTCTGCAGGGGGTAGACTAGGCAAATGATCTCAAACAGACTTTAGAAATCACACCAGAGGTACCTAGATCTTACAAAGTGTCACTCATTTATCAATGACCTAGGTGTCGTGTAAAGCCGTTACCTTATACCTATTCAGACATGTCTTAAAACCAATGTTTAAACAAACAATTAAGTCAGCTATACACTGAATCGAGATATCGAAATCTGAATGTTGAGATAGGAACTACAGTGTAAATTGATCTCACAAATAGCTAAGATGCTCCTCGATAGATTGTGAACTGATCGGCAATATTTTTAAATGTTATTTCGGAGCGATATGTTTAATACTACCAAAATGTAATAGCAATTGTGCATTAACAACGTACATTGAAACAAGTTTACATACGTATTAATCAAGAGGAAGTTGAAAGCCGTCACCTAGATGTCCACGTTTTCACAAAGGAGCTTATATAGTATTTTTGAAGTTTTGGTTTAGCGAGAGTCAAGCGGGGTTGCATGGAAGTGCGCTGATTATAATTATCGTCGTAAAAGATATATTCTACCGGAAGGAAGTACACGCGTCGCCGTGCGCACAAAACATGCATGGATAGGGTTAAGGTTAGGTTAAGGCTATAGATAGCAGGCCCGTAGCGTGGTTGATTTTGAAGGGTGCGGTTTTCGACCTATGATTGCAGGCTCCAAAAATATCTAACTGTACCCCCGAGACCTCCAATTGCATCCTTTGATACATCGAGCGAAACTGTTTTCTTTCGAGCAGAAATCTTGCCTCAGTGGGGGTTGCGTACATACCCATTGCACTAAAGCCTCGGGCCTGGCTAGGGTTACAGCCGACACAAAATGCATTCATACGCAGAAGTAGAACTACTTTTAAAGGTGAATGCACTCGCAGGAGATTTGACGCCTTAGCGTTTACTACACGGCCACGAGGGAGCGGGTTTGATCCAATCAACTGGATACAACTAGCCGACACCCCTCGCACCTGGCAAATGTGCAGGAAGTTGGAAAGTCCCTACTACTAATTTCTGTGCAGGAGGGATATGAAACCGCCGCCCAAATAATTATCTATCGTGGATTCATTATCGCTTAGACAGAACGTTGTCTATGTAAATGCCTTAACCCCACACTGCCACCGATGTGTCAAGGTAGGCGACTACCGTGACAACAAATTATTGAAACCTTAAAAGTCAAAGTTAATTTGAAATTAATTAGACCCCAAAAGTAGAAAAATACAACAACAAAAATGGGGCCCCATTTGTTTTATATCTGACATCGTAAGAACTACGTCAGCATCAAAATTAGCCAAATACTGTGATCAAATCATCAGCAGTCATAACAAGAGATTTATTTATTATCCAAACATGAAACTTGCATTAATTTTACAACTTGATATGTTTATATTATAGGAAGAAATATATGCGAAACTTGTGTAAAATAATTGTTAAAATTTATTATTTAAATTATTTTATTAGTAACGTAAACTATCACATTTCAGCAGCATGTCCACTATATTCAACATTTGACCCACAAGGAGTAATGTTATTTCAGTAAAACGTGGCCAAGATGTTCACGTATTACTTATCACTGTGTAAAATTAAAAACCTCATCACGTCCCATACGTACATAAATTTAGGCATTATTGCCCGGAAAGCATACCACCCCACCATATTTATTTGTAACTGCCATAGCATGGTTGTGATGGAAACCCACATTTGACACAGAAAGAGTAATGTAATTTATGTTGGCCAGTGTTCACGTACTATTGTTATCCATATAGAACGAAAAACCTGATCTAGCCACACAAGAAATTACGGTTTGCTACCTTGAAAGCAACCCCCCCCCCCCCCCCATTACGTTTTCATGCATATTGTTGTAGTATTTAATTATTAAAAACGTTGTCCACAACGTGTAATGTGATTTCAGTTACAATTAGACAATGTATTCATTTGTTATGTATCCCTCTGTATATGTAAGCCTAATCAAATCTAGGGCACACAATTAGGCTTCCAACGCTACGTTAGGCCACTTACTCAGCTAAAAGGTCCATCTTATGTTTAGCCCGGATCAAAGCAAAACGGAGAATGGTCATGAATCAAGTACATATGAACAACGATCGCTTGTACCTAACTAACCACACTAGCCAACGAAGATTGTCTTTGCAGTAGTACTAATTACACTATTGTGAAGATCCAGTGAAGCATTGCTCAACTAACCAGCCTTTTCAGCTCATTACCAAACAGAAAGCTCGGCCTGAGGGTGACTAGGCTGCCCGCGTATGCCTTCATGTCGTAGCAAACAGCCACTGTTGATTGCATAAAGATAAAACAACGGTGACCTTTTTTAATTTCTTATAATTGTAAAATATATATATAAAAGCATGGCCTTATACAGTACGGAATCCAGTCCTCGGGATTGCTTAAAGCGCTTTACACTTAAACCCCCTTGCAGACCTGCTTATTTGAACACAATCTCGGCTGTTCTGGTAAACATTCAGCCACGCTGTAGTTATTATGCAAAGACTATACGAGTTCGTTGTGTGTCTCATGTTCACAAACTGTATCATTATATGTACTATTGCATATAAGTTCTTAGAGTATAAACCATATAATAATACTTAGATATGTAAACACATCTACGGTACCAATATCTTCAAAACATTATTTTGATCACCCATGTACAGGAAGTAGACGTAATTAGTAGAATACACACTATTTTTGGCTCGTGGAGATGGCCTATTGTAGTAACACCGCTGGCTTGTGAGAATGCTCGGACAGATCATTTCTTGGATTTACTGGAATTGCGTTTTGACATGAGTATCTGTAGCCTAGGCTATGGGCGCGGGCCGTTGGTTCACGCAGCATGACCGACGAAGACATCAACGCGAACGAAGTAAAGCTGATTCAGCAAACGTCCGACCATTGCGCAGGGTTTCTGTCAGGGGTAGTGTAGCGTAGTTCCGGGTTCGAAAGAAAGAAAGTGGAGTTGATGTTCGAATGAACAGGTGCCTGTAAGGTGAGGTGGTGAAGTATAAAGTGATTGAACGGTCTCAAACACTGGATATCGCGCTATAAGAATGCACCTTTACAACTGTGAAGAGTTTCTTCAGACTGGTGAATGCAATATAATGACGTGTCGTCTCATTTTCTATGTCAGTTTTATATTTTGTCTCCGCCATTGGCATGGATGATGACAACGCATTCAGGTGCATTGCTGTTGTCACGGTTTATCTTTTAAATTCACGTTTTATGTGATCCGTGCAAAAACCTAAAACGAAATCAGTCTCAGTCGAATAGTACTGCATGCCTCACGTTCTTGTACAGTAAGGTGACGTTGTCTGTTCCATTGCCCGGATCAGCTAGAGGTGGTAATTATTAGTAGGAAGTTCGATGAAGTCTTGAATGTGGGAACACCGTGAACCCACCAGAAGCCCTGTGGTTAACCTGTGGTTAACGCGGCGGCGATATTAATTTGCATTACGCGCCCAAGATAAACGCGCACGCGGGGAAATCACCCACCACATTTGCCGACCCCACATCTGATCCGTGGGTATCTTCTGCATATATTGTGAAAAAATAATCAAAATCGGAGAAAAAATGTTGTTAACATCCTATGCGTGAATGAATTGCCTATGTTTGCAATGTAAAATGACAGCAAAAGGTCGAATATCTTAAGGAAATAGCACGTTCAAAAGCCTATATATGAAATGTTTGCGCAGATTTGCCGACCCCACATCTGATCCGTAGGTATCTTTAGCATATACTGTGAACATATCATCGAAATCGGAGAACAAAAATGTGTTAACACTATACTTGAATGATTAGTCCTATGTTTGCAATGTAAGTGACAGCAACAGATCGGATATCTAGGAAATTGCACGTTCAAAAGCCTATATATGACATGCTGCCGCAGACTGGTCATTTGCCGACCCGGCATTCAATCTGTAGGTATATGTGACATATAGTCTAAATCGGAGAAATGGTTTGGTTAACCTGCTTGAATGATTAGTCCTACGTTGGTAGTGTAGTTTTTAAATAGCAGTAACCGATTAGTTAACTTCAGACACATTATATTCCTGAAATAAAATGAGAGACCCTTTAAGGTGTAGGGAAATTTATTTAGAAACTGTACAAAACCAGAAATTGTCTCAAACACAAGATAACTGTTTTATGTGATCTCACAATTAGGGAGCGCGACTAGTGTAGTGGTTAGCACATCCACCTGGCATGCCAGCGCTCTGTGTTCGAAACCCGGACCCGGCAGGCATGATATTTGGTGTGAAAACCTGGTTCTCAATATTGGGGACTGTGTATCCCTCGTGACTAGGAAATCACGTTAATGTCGGTCCCGTCTCAATTTGGGACGTAAAAGAACCATTGAGGATGACAAGCACCCTGGCAGTGACCTCCCTCAGTGCCAGCATAGAAAGGTCAGTTTGGCGATAATGTTCTAAAAAAGACTGACTAGTTGAATGACACCTCATAAGACTATTACATTGTAACCACAATAATACAGACTAGTCAGTTAATAGAACATTGCCGAGCGCTGGAAACAACTAGAACTAAAATTACAGCATAAGAAGCATTTACGTAGGTAGACTGTATCGTGAAGGTTTCACATATACAGCTGTATGTCCAGAAGTAGGTGCATGTACGTGAACTACTAGAGCAGACCGGTCATCTGTCGGCCCGGCATTCGATCCGTAGGTATCTTCGGTCTCTTCGTCATAACATGTGAAAATATCAACGTAATCGGAGAACATTTTATAAAAAGAATTAGTCCTATATTGGCAGTATTGACCCTAAATAGTAGTAATAAATTAGATAACTTCAGTAACCAACATTTTCAAACGCCTATATGAAATGCTGGCATTTATCGGTCAGTTGCCGACATGCACACTAGTTGCCAGCATAATGTAGCACCAACACATGAAGTTTCAAGGCAATTGGAAATAAAATGTTGGTTTCATGGTGGTCTGGAAGGTAGGTTGAAATTATTGTAAAGGTACGATATATGTTACTTATTCATACATTCCATAGGAGGAGAAAGGGGTTATGGGGGCTAAACCCACCTATATTTCGAGTGGATGGTTAAGCACCACCTCCAGTATTTTGTGAATTTAAAAATATCTCCACGCTTCGAAAGTAATGCTGAAGTTCCGGTTCAGATCCCGATATACAACTCGTTCCGACTTCTATGCATGTACTTGCTGTTCTTCTACTAGAATAAATACGTTGACCATTTGCTGTCTATCAACTGTCGTTTAATAGCCCAAAACATTGTACGCAATTTGTATTTCACCCCACGAAATATTCGAAATATATGTCAACAGTCAGATGGATATGGTAAAATAATACTCGCTGTTGCCTCTCAGTATCATTTATTGCAGAGCCAGACGTCCATACCGTTGATGTGTTTGGTTCCTACGATCTTTACACCACGACATGACAGGTCTTGCTAACAACTATGTATTATAATGACTATTAACCGGTAACTGATCCTGGGTAATGGATATACGACATTCCTTTAAATGTTCGGGGGCTTCAAAGACTGAGTTAATTGGAGCTTAAATTTGCTCTACAAAATGACTACTATACAGCATCACGCTTGTAAAATCAACGGAATTCATTTTAAATATATAAATAGTTTTAATTGTGTGTTTAATTTTTGAAATTATAAATGGAGAATATTAATAACAGCAAATTTGTAAAAAGATATTCACATTAAAATTACTTTGATGTTCATAATATACAATAGTTGTTTGTCCACTTTTGATTATGACATTTATTAATAATCTTTAAAAAGAAATGTGTCCTCTTCAAAGCACATAACTAAAAAAATTCTTAAATTAAGAAAATTAAACATCTTCATTGGTGTTAGTTACTATGTAATTTACTCTGCTATTTTCACTAGATATTTAGAGAAAAATATGGATAGTACATGGCTGTGAAATAGAAAGTTTTACTATATTATCAACTAATTCATTTTGGATTCAAGAAAAATCAAAATACCATAAACATAACATATTCCACTAATTCCGATATTTCAAAGCAACAGTAAGGATTATATTACTCATGTCTGATGTAGTAGTGAAATCTGATAAAAACATATTGTAAGCGCGTGCGATGAATGTATGATTTAAATGTGTCTTTTACGCGTGTACCGATCGTACGATGTGCAGGCAATGCTTTAATTGGCTACGTATTGCCACACAAAAAAACAATTAGTGCGTTGCGCCGCGACAAAAACAATTAAATCTGTAATCTAACGCGGGCGATTGGCAACAACCTAGCGTCTACGAAAGTTCGGTATTTCTGGCAATGCAACTTGTATATTTCGCGGTCGAAATATTTAAATTGCGAACACACTGTTCATTATTTAGTAAACGCAATTTTGCGCGCTGTATGCATTCAACGTTTTCATTGTAGTATTAAGAACATAACGTTAAAAACTAGGAACATATACCGTCGCTTTAAGTGCTCCAATTTGGGTACTACACAGCATTTCTGTGACACTAACACGGTCACAAAGACTTGTCATAGTTTGCCTCCTGGTGTCACGGGTCGGTACGCCGCAGAAGACGCTTTATTCTTGCCTAGTTGTTTACTGCAAAGCTAAGTAGTTTTTAGTTCGGCAAAGAGCGTGGTTGTGCATCAAGCGTCGCTAATGGCGCTACAAATGAGCCAAAAGTTTCTCCGATGTTGTGTGCTGCAGGCATCATTTAAATTACCTTCGAAGGCTCGCTTGTGTCGGTGAAATGTCGAAATTATATTGATAATGTCATTAATCCTGGTTGTGTTAATTCTCTAAAGATATGTAATTATATTTAAACGTTGGCAACGAATTCATGGATGATGCTAAAGGTTAATGTGTTCACACCGTTGGCGCGTGCGTTGGTGCGAGTGTGTGAAGTGTGTTCGTTTTGTTTACGCATGGATGACCTTATTGGTTTGCTCAGTGTTCTTTAAATAAATAAAATTAATATTTTAATTTGCTTCACTAATTACCTCGATATCAAAGTTACGCAAGTCCACTAGTTGTCAAATGTGCAGTAGGTATTTTATCGATTTAGACCTTTACATATAAAAAAAACTATTCAGCAACTAATTATAAGTAGCGAAACACTGCCTTATGTTTATATAAAAAAAACATAATTACACATACGCACTCAAACATCCCCTACCTTTTCTTGGACAGGGGAAATCCCGGTCACGCACGGGTGGCGACCCCGTTATTGCACATATTGCTGATAAAGAATTTCCGACAATCGCTCGGCTTACAGGTATTCACGTAGGTGAAAGGACACGCAGCGTGTAATTCTCATGCATCAGTCAGTTGACGACCTCGCAACGATATTTCAGTCCCCATTCGTGAGCCGCTGACACGCTAGTGCCGCGTGAGGGCCCGTGAAGCGAGTAGCAAGACCGGCGCGCCCACACAGTGCTAGTGATTTGGAACGGGGCCGTGCGGGTAAACACACAGAATGTCGCCGGATGTCTACAGCGTTATTGCGACAATGCGATGTCGGATTCCGCCTTTCTCGCTGTCAATGTTTTGTTGGCCTGACTAACCCAGTTGGAGACGATCTTGGTAATCGAGTGACGATATTTTGGAAGGTTTAGGAGTCGCAAAATGGCCAGACACCATGACTCCATGTCGGCCGACCTCAGACGAATAAGCACTATCGAAACTTGGTTCAACTGGCCAACAATCGATGGCTCCATTTCCAGTTACCAGCCGTACTATGTTACTTCGGTCACTCCGAGAAAGTTTGGATATTCCTTATCACAGGTAAGTATGCAATGTGTTGAATGCAACTCTAACTTCTGAATGCGAAAAATCTCCAGTACTAGCCCCTCGGATAAACGGAAATTCTTCAACACTTGGCACCAAAAACAATCTCCAATACTACCTCCCTCGAAATCACCTAAAAATGCCCCCTCAAAAAACAAGGTTACCGGGCTGGAATTATACTGTGCCCAACATTGGTACGGTCTTCAGACAACCAGCACACTGCATGATATACTGTTATAATAATTCGACTCCCGTATAATAAAATTACAACAGTTCGTGACTTATGATTACTTCAACATGTTGGGGGAAGTGATTAATGAGTACTGTACTTCATTCTTCCCAAATTTACATCTGTAAATCTTTTATGTTATTGTATATAGCTTTGTAGTTTTCTTTGTTTGTATTTTACTTGGAAATATATAACTGAGTTTAATTAAATTGAAATGTATGCTCAAAACGCAGTATGCACAGTTTATTAATAACAAGAGTTTATGTATTCATTATGTTTAATTTTAAAATGGTTGTATTTCTCGCACTTCCACCACCAGTCTACCTTGTTAGATACTTGTATATCAAGTACACAGATTAATTTAAATCCAAAAGAAGACAGAGGTACTAATAACATTAAGCAAATACAATTCACATACAGAACCGCTCCGCTCACAAACTCAACATATTAAAAGTAGAAGACCTACTAAAATTACAAGAACTTAAATATTATTACAAATACATATATCAAAATATACCTATCTCCTCATTAAATTGGTAGATAACCCATCATGTCTGCATACACGATTATAACAACTGGAGAGCAATAGAACTATATACCTTCAGACCTAAACATGAATTTAACAAGATTTAACAATACTGCCATCCAGAAAATTAACTCAAGTGGACAAGGAAGCCTTTTGGCTTATCGAGAGTCCAATACTTTTTATCTACGTGTATCCCGCCTTTTAAGGTATGTGTCGATTTTATTTTTAAACATATTCACGCTACTAGCACCAACACAATCAGGAGATAATCTGTTCCATTAAGTTACAGTACTTTGTGAGAATGAGAACTTTCTTATATACCTGTATATAATCTACACTGCTCCTTTACTAATGTAACTTCATGTCCTCTGGTCCTTCTATCTTTCTTAACTGAGAAAAAAATATTTCTATCAATATTTTCATAACCATTCAATATTTTAGACACTTCTGTCTGATCTCCTCTCAATCTCCCGATCTCTAGTGTTGTTAAACCACATTTTAAGGCATATTTAGTAACTAAGATCCCTCAGTTTTGATATCATTTTAGTTGCTCTCCTCTGTACTCTTTGTAGCATATCTATGTCCTTCCTGCGATATGGCCTCCACGCTTGAATACAATATTCTAAATGAGGCCTAACTATTGTTTAGTACAGCGGTATTATTAGCTCTTTTTCCTTATACGTTATGTTTCGCCTAATGAATCCAAGGATTTGATTTCCCTTTGAAGCGGCAATACCGCACTGCTCTGAACCCTTCATATCAGCACTAATGGTTAACCCTAAGTCCTTTTCTTTTACAGTAGTACTTAGTACAGAACCTCCCATTACATATTGTACATCTTCGTTCCCATGTCCTGTGTGGAGGCATTTACATTTCCCAAAATTGAACAACATTTGCCATTTTTGAGACCATTTTATCAACCTGTCAAGATAATCTTGTAAATGCTGTCTATCTTCATCACGTTTAATCCTTCAAAGCCCTCCCCATCAACTACTACCCGTTGTCTTCTGTCAATTAGCCATTTTTCTATCCGGTTAATTAAACCATTTCCTATGCCATGGGTCTTTAGTTTAAGCAGTAATCTTTGATGTGGCACTTTGTCGAAAGCTTTCTAAAAATCTAAGTAGATGATATCTACTGGTGATCCGTCGTCTATCCACTTAGTGATATCTTCCAAAAAACATAACATATTTGTTAAGCACGACCTCGCTTTTAGAAACCCATGTTGAGATGGGTTTAACAAGTTATATTAAACAAGAAAATCCACCATGTGATCTTTATTTAGTCTTTCTAATAATTTGCAAATCACTGATGTTAAACTCACTGGTCTGTAGTTATCTGATTTATTTGTAGAACCTTTTTAAATAACTGTGTAATGTTTGCTACTTTCCATTCTAAAGGAACCACTGCCTCTTCTAATGACAAGTTGAAAACTTTTGCAAGTGGTATGCTAATTTGTTCTACAATTTCCAGTACGTCTATACGACTTCTAGATCGTTTGTTTGTACTTAATTTTTCTAATGGCTTCTTTCGATAAGTATTTCTTTCTGGTCCGTTTCCCTTGTTTTTTTCAAGGGAACAAATTTATCGACGATACACTCTATTTCACTCTTTAAGATATTCCACCATTCTGTTGCTGACTTATTTTTGAGTGTGTTGTTCCTGTCTACCTTTGCTAAATATTTCCTCATTTCCTTATATCTTCCTTTGTGAACATTTCTCCTGAACAGCGTTTTATTATTTATTTCTGATTTTACTTTGATAATAACATGTATCTAATTGTGATCAATACTTCCCAGTGGCTCACATAATTTGACATTGTCAACTAATTCTTTCTGTGAGGACAAAACTATGTCTAACACATTCTCACCCCTGGTTGGCTCTAGCACATGTTGGTTGAGAAAGGAAACTGTCTTGTACTAAAACTAAAAACTTGTAGTCCTCACTCCCCGTACTCTGTAGAGATTTCCATTGTATATGACCATGGCTAAAATCTCCCATAATAATACAGTACCGTTTGCTAACTTCCCTTATAGCGTTTTATACTTTTTCATTCTCTTCTAGACTTACGTTTGGACTTCAATAAACTAACCCCACCGTTAACGTTGAGTTTCCTGTAACTATGTTACACAAAACAGATTCTTCGCAATCGGCTTCGCTTTCTAATTTATTTCATAAGCCTGGACAGATTCTTTAACATATAAAATAACTCCACCTCCCCTTCTTCCTATCCTATCTTTCCTGAACATTGCATAGCCTGTTAGTCCCAATTCGGCATCTGATATATCAGTTGTGGCCCATGATTCGGTTATACCTATTATGTGTGGGTCAATATCTTCAACAGATTGTTGGTAAAAGACCCATCTTGTATTTATACATAGATATTTGTATTGAATATAAATACAATTGTCTGAAAGTTGAGATATTTAGTAATTTAAAGATAGGTTTTGTACGAGCTAATCTATTAGCTGAGACAAGCATTCTCACTACTTTATTTTGAATCTTAATAATACTTGAACAATATGAGTCAAATGCACCTCCCCACACTTCAATACAATACGTCAAGTGAGGGAATAAAAATGAGTAATACAAGGTGACCAAACATGATCTAGTTAATAATCGTTTGGCTTTGTTGAGAATGCCAACACCTTTAGAAATTTTACATTTAACTTTGTTAATGTGTTCAGCCCAGTTGAATTTGCTATCAATAGTCACACCAAGAAATGTCGTAACTTAACATAACCTACCATATGTTATAAATGATTTGTTTTACTTATAGATAAAGTAGTGACGAGGCTTGTGCATTTGAATGCGCATTTGAATGTTGAGCATTTGACTGCACATTCAAATGCCTCCGTAAAATTTGAATGCACACCTTAAATATTTGCATTTGCATTTGAATGCCATCCACAAACATTTGATTTGTCAAACACACAATCAAATGCGAATCAAATGCACGCGTCATTCTTTTACAGACATATTAATGTGGTTAGACTGTTTATGTAGTGGGACTTAGTGGTTACAATAATCATGTACTACTATTAAATACATTAGTCAAGTGTTTGTCTACATTACGTTGTTTCTCCAAATAAAACAAAACATTAATATATATATTAATTCAAATGCGTTCCTGGAAAATGCCATTTGCATTTTCAATTGAATTTTAATCAAGTGCAACATTTGCAGTTGCATTCAAATGTGTTGACATGCATTTGTTAACAAGCCTGATAGTGACCCATAGATTGAGAGATGTTTAAGTTGTGCCAAATTCCACTTGGCTACACAAATATTACGTCACGTGCACTACACTAAACTGCTGCATATGCCCCAACTAAATTAACTAATTCATGAATGAGTGGAACACAGTTCATAACAGTACAATAGAGCGTTTCAATATGTATACTCGCACGCATGCCTATACGCCCACACGCATACATTACACAACACACAAAAACATATCAACACAACAACATTACACACATTATGTAAGAGAAAGACAATTTAAAAAGTTTTTTGACATAACCATTATTTTATATATATATATATATATATATATATATATATATATATATATATATATATATATATATATATGTATATATATATATATATAATTTAGGATTAGATAAAGAATATGTTAGTTTTATTTTGGTTTGCGTTTTGATTTTGAAGGAGTCTCCCTTCCCCATGTAATTGTTTTTTCTTGTTTTTTGTAAAACATATACTTTGTTAATTATATATTTTGTTGATTTGTATTGTATAATTTACGTAGTTTCCTAAGTATCCTTATCATTGTGATTCTCACACCGGCGCTGTGCCATTTCAGTGGGCGAAACTACACAATTTAGACTATGCGAATACCAGTTGTAGAGGCAACATTGTCACATGTGAGGCAACATTGTCACATGTGAGGCAACATTGTCACATGTGAGGCAACATTGTCACATGTGTTACATTATCATAAAACATACTAAATTTATATAACCAAATGTTCTCAGTCCACACAATAATAATAACGTACACATTTCCACCAGTACCAAACACACATTCATTAGTGTGTCACATTACAAAGGAAACATGAAAATCAGCTACAACTGAATAATCCAGAAGCGTTGTACAAATCTGTAAAACAGGCATGAAGAAATTATAACACCAAAACAATTGTTCCATTGGTCTTTTCGGTGTATGTATCTACGTGTTAATAATTTTGAGATTTGATATGAGAGTCTAAACACAACAAGAGGGTGATTAATTAAAATTGTTGTGGTAAAGATAGACTGCTAATACACAAAAAGAGTGGGAATTAAATAAGCATGGTAAAAGACAAATAACATTGCAATTTGGGGATTATTAACGCAAAGAAAGAACGGGCATTAAACTACTATGATCATGGTCATATTACACCCCCATCCAGATGGAACTGTCCACATATATCAAGGAAAATTTGGAAGTTAAATATTCATTAATACCATTTTAAAGAGCATGTAATTGAAAGTTAATTTGAAATTTATACATAAAATTAACCCCTTTTCATAAAGTTAAATTAATTACGTTAAATTAAACTAGCTTTTCTATAAATATTAATTAATTATTTAATTTAATCTAATTTGGTAAATTAAATTACCAAATTAACAACTAACAATATAAATGCTCCCTTGCCTGGTGATGCGCATATATTATTAATTAAACATTACGTATTGCAACGTCAACGAATCTGAATTTCGGTAAGATACTGCGGCATTTTGACACCGCTTTTGTATAGCGCCAGTGTATTCCGAAGTCGCCGATTGAAGATTTGGCTCGTGTAAATTGTGTCAGTCGGCTGTCTGAGTTCACGTCCTTATGTTTTTTTGCACAATTTAACAAATAACATATTACCTGTTAACGCTGCGCGGCTTGCATAGAGCGATGACAAAAGGGTACATTTATATATTTATCACCCGGTTCGCCCTTCGGTCTTTGTTAGCAACTACATCTATAATATTATAAAACAGTTCGTTCTCTGTTTGTTTGTGCACCCACAACTCCGTCAGTTTTGCATGTATCGAGCTGAAATGTTGCATGTGATCTACCGGGCCCATTGAGATGGTTAGTAGATTTAGGCATTTTCAAAATTCGTCGGTGGAGAACTTTGGGGGCTCAATATTTCAAAAGGCTGTACGTTGAGTTCCAGCCGCGGAATTTAATGTTTTTCTATACAATCGTAAAGATAATTTTGCAATCTATAAATATGTTGCTGGATGTATCCAGAAATTTTGAATAATTTTAAAGTTATTGACGTTTGAAAATCCTCAGCGCTTAACATGCATCAAGTCTACCCGTCGTTGGTCACATCCGCACGCTTACAAGTAACGCCATTTTTCGCATTTCATATATTTCCTATAGATGGAGCTATCTGTCATTTTTTATTTAGCGTCGAAATTATCGCCCGTCAAGTTAGTGTATTATAAAAAGCGAGTGTAAAAATGACATTGGATAATTGGGAATACGATATATCTATATTATAAAACAGTTCGTTCTCTGTTTGTTTGTGCACCCACATCTCCGTTAGTTTTGCATGGCTGAAATGTCAACCCAGTATCCGCTGTTGCTGGTTACGTCAGTTAGACGGGTGAACGATTGAGATTTATATTTCTGGCAAAAGGTTGTCTTAAAGGTGACATGAACAGGTTGAAATAAATGCTATAGTAACTAGAATATATATAAAATCAAGCAAATAAGAATGCTTCCTCACACACCGCCTCTGAAATGTTGAGTTCGGGAGTTTCCATGAGTGTGACGTCATATATGTCATAGAAGCTGGCGGCTAATCGAAGTTGTGAATGTTATTCAGCGGTTACCGCACTGTTGTCTTCGATTAATGGCAACCAGTCATTGTATTTTGGATGATAGCTATGGAAATGCTTCGGCGAAGAGTTGTTTGTTTTCGATCGAATGCCAAAGACAAAAACTGAGAGATTTATAAACAGATACATTGACTGAATTTGATGACCGTCTCATCGGCAACATCGCCATCGATATCGCAACTTGAAAGTTGGACTCGCATCTTCTACGACTTTGTCATTGTGATCACGTTGACAGTAATTGTTTCGTGAAGGATACAGCAGTTTGTGATTTTTTTACGTAAATCATCACACTAAAATGTGACTTGTAAACAACCTAGCACATTTACGAACCTATTTTGATAGATATAGCCACTGATGAGCAAATTGGTGTGACTAATTACACAGAGATTTGATATTTCACAAGTGTACTACGGACTGTGAACACACACAAATAACAGTCGAACAAAAGCAATGTCTGCTCCCGAAGCTGTCAGCGCAAAATGTCGACTCGAGCGTGTCGATCCCGCTTGTCAAAATACACGTTGTACTGCGGCTATTGTGATGAATATAGGTTCCTGTTACTGAACATGGGGTCGCTTTGTCATCTCTGGATGACATCATCGCAGCAGCCCAACCAAATTATTTAGTGTTTTAAAAAATAAAGCCGCCTTGTCGTCAGAAGTAACTGAAATCTCTGAATCACACAATGACAGAGACAGAGACAGCGCCACGCTTGCACAATTCTGTCACACAACGACATTGACAGAGACAGCGCCACGCTTGCACAATTCTGTCACACAACGACATTGACAGAGACAGCGCCACGCTTGCACAATTCTGTCACACAACGACATTGACAGAGACAGCGCGACGCTTGCACAATTCTGTCACGCAACGACATTGACAGAGACAGCGCCACGCTTGCACAATTCTGTCACACAGTGACATTGACAGAGACAGCGCCACGCTTGCACAATTCTGTCACACAGTGACATTGACAGAGACAGCGCCACGCTTGCACAATTCTGTCACACAGTGACATTGACAGAGACAGCGCCACGCTTGCACAATTCTGTCACACAGTGACATTGACAGAGACAGCGCCACGCTTGCACAATTCTGTCACACAGTGACATTGACAGAGACAGCGCCACGCTTGCACAATTCTGTCACACAGTGACATTGACAGAGACAGCGCCACGCTTGCACAATTCTGTCACACAGTGACATTGACAGAGACAGCGCCACGCTTGCACAATTCTGTCACACAATGACATTGACAGAGACAGCGCCACGCTTGCACAATTCTGTCACACAATGACATTGACAGAGACAGCGCCACGCTTGCACAATTCTGTCACACAATGACATTGACAGAGACAGCGCCACGCTTGCACAATTCTGTCACACAATGACATTGACAGAGACAGCGCCACGCTTGCACAATTCTGTCACACAATGACATTGACAGAGACAGCGCCACGCTTGCACACTTCTGTCAGTTGCGCGCATCATGTTATTGCTATTACAATATTATACAGTTATACGTATAAACGTTGTATTTGACGTTGAAAATAATCCGTGTGATTTTGTGTAATGTCATGAATGTATTGTCCGTTTCCAATAAAACTCGATGTTTGGTCCGTGAATCTGAAATTGTCGTTTGTCACCGGCGACAACGACAGTCTCAAAATGTTCCTTTTTACATCGTCGCCATCATCGTACATGTCATAAACTTTCCTGAGTGACGTCTATTGGCAATGGTTCATCGCTGTAAGCGGCAACAGTACTACAAGTCCTCACATTTGCGACACAATTCTCTAAATCGCCGTGTCTTCCATGTTGCCAGTGGTGAGACAGATTTGGGCTATGGCACATATTACGTCACAGTATTTTACCAAGCGGCAATCAGGAATACTATTTCATTCGGGATTTCATTCGGAAATCGGTCAGATAGGCTGATTTTTACACATTAAACTGCGTGTATATATTAACCAAGGAACCTGTCAGGTATTACACCTGTCTAAATAGCATCGTGTTAGTATGTTAGTTACGTGGTTAAAACAGAAAATGTATGTTCATGTTACCTTTAATAACTAAACCAGTGACCAGTTACCATTTATTAATGCGGGCACGCTGGAAACAGTTGGGATGGGTTTGGAGTGTCTGGTACATATGACTGCCTTTTCCCCGGGCAACGCCGGGTAATTCAGCTAATTATATAATATAAGAACAACAACTGTGCGCACATCCCCTGTACCAAATAATAACTATTCGTTTGTGCGTTCCAGAAGTATAATAAATGTACATTATGTGCCAAATGTATCACTGTTTGTGTGTGTGCATGCGGCGTACGTGCGTGCGTGTGTGTGTGGGTGGGTTGTGTGGGTGGGTTGTGTGGGTTTATACTGCAGCTCATTCCATAAATTTCCAAAAAATTATTATTTACTTTTTGTACGTGATACAAAATGTTCACGTACAAGTGCAACGAATGTGTAAAATAACATTAAATTAGTTTTGTTAAGCATGACGAATATACAGATTAATCATGATTTCTAAATAACTGGGTCAGCTGGCTTGGTATTGTTGCAGTGGTCCGATGTCTCTAGTGACACGCCCAAGAATCACAATCTCGGAGGCTACTTGATTAGGTTCGTATTAGTCTCTACGACCAAATTATCTTTCATGATATGTCGAAGCAAGCATTAAATGTTAAGGACCCTAATGGTATATTTATTATTTGACATTTCTAGAATTATACGTTTGTCTAGATATATTAAGAACAATTAGGTCACTGATTTCTCTGTCCCTGCAGTTGTGCATTTTGGTTGCAAAACCATTGCGTCGATGGCATAAGCTGGTCAGCATCCTGTTCTAGGTCATTAAACAATTCGAAGTTTGATTGTCTAAAACGAAATTGATTTTGTTTTGTCTCGAAACGTTTGAAAAAGTCCAGTTTTATTTTCATCTATATACATTTTATTTAATACGTTACGTTGAGAAATGCATCGCAATCGTAACTGCCATTCTCATCAAGCTTTCCTATTCTCGCAGGAGTCCCGTGGAAAGACGAATGAGAGAGACTCGGATCAACGTGGATCAAGTAAGTTATAACTAGGATTGACTATTGGGCATAATTATACTATTGCGACAGTATTTACGATAGCTGTATTACTATTGCAATATTGTTGCGATACTGTGTCGTAATTATTGCGATAGTATCGCGGTAGAATTATGAACCAAGGAAAAGCAGTCCCAAAAGAAAACCACTCCCAAGCCACAATGTGTCAGTGGCGTTATTGCGTGGCTTAACAGGCGGTTGATTCCCAAAATGGCGACTCTCCGACGAGCGTCGCTATGGTCGGCGATTGCTGGTGCTAGGTCAGTAGGCCATACATAAGAAACAGTTCAAAAAGAACTTGAAAACAAACACACACTTATTGTGAATATTGTTTTCGTGTAGCATAAGTAGCACTGTTGATCTTTTGTCAACTATCGGCTCAATGGCGATAACTATTGATGATAAAATTTTCTATCGATAGTACATTATCGTCACATCGACTATCGCGATGAATCAATAGTTCGATGCAGCGTTACACTCTAGTAATAATATTATAACTTCAGGCTTTGTACGGTAGAACTATGCTTGTCCAAGCTATCACGATATAGAAAATAAGAAACGAAAAAATCACCACATGACCGGCGTGACATTGTTACAGAATGCGAATTACCCGTTTTCACGGGGACGTGGCGACACCAATAGATTGAACTCGAATCGTATTTTACCACAATCGCAGCCGCCACGTACGTTATATCTACCCGGTGGTTCAAATGGCGATTCAAACAGGAGCAACACCGAAAGGTATGTATTAGTGTTATTTATTTAAAAAAATAAAGTATAGTGCCATCGAATTGGTGTTGTGATGAATAGGTCTGCAAGGGGTAAAGTGAATAGTACTAAGAGCGGTACCCTGCTAAGTAAGAAATCACCTTTTTATCGAAACCGTTACTTGAGATGACGCAATCTTGGCTTTAAATCAGGCCCGTAATGAAGTGTGTTTTGGAAAGAAAAGAAATTGCCTGTTTTCTGTAGTAAGCTATATCCACATTTGTTATGGAAACTAACATAGTCGTTATTGTCTTCGAATCCGTCAATAAATCGTCACAGTGAACAATCGATCAAACAATCGTCAACGTGAACAATTGCTCAATAAATCGTCACGAATTGTTCACTGAATCGTCATAGTTAAAAGATACAGAGGAGGGGATTTGTATGGAGTTGTAGCTCTGTTTGAGGCCGTTTGCTTCGCACGGGGACGTTGTAACCGTATCTGTATACGACAAAATAGAACCACGTGTTTATTATTTATTCATATAATTTGCAGCTTTCGCCGATCGACCCATGCGAACGTCTCGAGGCTTCACTCTTGCCTAAATCGTCTACCTGGTCATCGGTACAGACGCCGCGGCGAGGCACCAAGTTTACACACCTTGGCTACATATCAACATCTGCGGCAAACTAGCACTACTGGTAGCCCCGTGACTAGGTTCGTAGCAACATCAATCTGTAGGGACAACTTCGATTTTCCCGAAATCAGGTGTTAGTGTTTGCTGTCTATGGTATGTTAATTACAGTCTGTGTCCGTCCGTCCGTCCGTCCGTCCGTTCGTCCGTTCGTCCGCCTGTCTGTCTGTCTGTCTGTCTGTCTGTCTGTCTGTATGTCTGTCTGTCTGTCTGTCTGTCTGTCTGTCTGTCTGTCTGTCTGTCTGTCTGTCTGTCTGTCTGTCTGTCTGTCTGTCTGTCTGTCTGTCTGTCTGTCTGTCTGTCTGTCTGTCTGTCTGTCTGTCTGTCTGTCTGTCTGTCTGTCTGTCTGTCTGTCTGTATGTATGTATGTCTGTCTGTATGTCTGTCTGTCTGCCTGTTTGTTTTTCAGACGAAGGATACACTTTTCCGCTCATAAATATATTTAGATATATTTTGTTTGAAGGTAATATAATTAATTTTGAAGGTAATATAATTAATTTGGTAATAAATACACACTCGTTGTTTCCTCTCGTGTGTTTCAGCCGGACTGACGGTTTAGACAGCCGCGTGGATTGGGTCCTTCATCAAATATTAAAGGTAAGTCGTGCTTCCGGCAACAAGACAAACATACCATGTGTGTGTACTGTCCCGTAAGAGGAATATAACGTAAACGGCTAAATTACGTTACATTAATCGTGTCATACATGATACATAACTTGACACGATATTCGAATTCCACAGATAACTGAACAAGCACACAGATCTCAGTATGACTTTGCCATCAATCGTGCGTTGCATCAGTGAGCCATCGAGACCGTACATAATACTGCGAAATATCAAATAATATCAGTATGCTTAACTAGCAGATCGAACAGTTTAAAGTATCGACAGTTTAAGTTATTATTTAGCAAAACTACCGCCTTTCTGTGAGCGCCAAGAACGTCATTGCCTAATAACTGGCAAAATACCGAGGGAACCTCAATTAGAATATTCTACAAACAGTATATATATATATAATATATATATATATATATATATATATATTATGCACTCGCACGCGCACACACATATAAAGCAGACGAGTTACTAACGCACTAATATATTTAGCACTAGACAACGGGTAGTCGTCAAAACGTAAATAAACTCGACCGGTTTGACGCCGTTGCAGTATCCTGACTACCCAAGCCACAGCGAAAGTAGCGTGTCTCGGCGGAACAACAACAATTCGGACACCGGGGAAGAACGCTCTGCCTCGTGGTCTCAGTTCCACTTGGCCAGCTCAAACTCAAGCGAAAGGACTGGGTACAGATTTATTCATTTATACATTTAAATTAAACATCCAAATAGGTCAACCATAATGTTAGCAACTAAATCAATGTAGCTTTGAACTAGATTTACGCACAATCTGGCGCTTGTTTCCTGTTGGAAAATGAACTTTTATCTACGATGATTTTATGCAATGCATGTAAAAAATATTGCAATCACAATGTAATGACATATTGTTCCAGTGTATACAATGGCCGCCATGATCAGTCGAGGAGTGACAGGACTAGCAGAAGTATGTCCCATGACAGTGACAGTAGTGACAGGCCTAGGTTCGTACCAATGATTTTTGCCAATGAAAACGTAGTCTGAGTGAGCCAGGTGCACTCAGAATGGTCAATAAAAGATACCAGATTCGCAGAACATTATTACACACACGCGCGCGCGCACACACACACACACATGAACACACGAACACACACGAACACACACGGACACACACGGACACACACGGACACACACGAACACACACGAACACACACGAACACACACAAACACACACACACACACAAACACACACACACACACACACAAACACACCCACACAAACACACACAAACACACTCTCCCTCCCTCCCTCCCTCCCTCCCTCCCTCCCTCCCTCCCTCCCTCCCTCCCTCCCTCCCTCCCTCCCTCCCTCCCTCCCTCCCTCCCTCCCTCCCTCCCTCCCTCCCTCCCTCCCTCCCTCCCTCCCTCCCTCCCTCCCTCCATCCCACCTCCATCCATCCTTACCACCCTCTCTATCACTCTCTCTCTCCCTCGCTCATCCTTCACACAAACACACACGCAAGCACGCACGCACGCACGCACACACACACACACACACACACACACACACCTGTCTTTTGTACATGTGTGTTTATTGATTAACACTCATGCTTGCAGTAGACGTCCATCGATCCGTGTCGTGCGGTCGAGGCGCCCACCTGTCCCTCGACACAGAAGCCGTAGCCGGGCATCAAGTTTACACGCCTCGACTACATTTGAACACCTATTGCCCAGAGGCACGAACAGCAGCGTTGGCTATGGGTTCGTATCAATGTGGACGAGCGAATCCCGTTGAGCAAAGTCGTTTTTTTCTGGTGCTTGCAGTGCATGGTAGACATGCGTGTGGCAAATGGTAGATACAACGGAACCTCGTGGTTCCAATAATCCAGAGTCCTAGGTTTCCAGACATAGTTTCGGGAAGGGAATTTTCAGAAAACCCATTAATCCAAAATCTCTCTCTCTCTCTCTCTCTCTCTCTCTCTCTCTCTCTCCTCTCTCTCTCTCTCTCTCTCTCTCTCTCTCTCTCTCTCTCTCTCTCTCTCTCTCTCTCTCTCTCTCTCTCTCTCTCTCTCTCTCTCTCTCTCTCTCTCTCTCTCTCTCTCTCTCTCTCTCTCTCTCTCTCTCTCTCTCTCTCTCTCTCTCTCTCTCTCTCTCTCTCTCTCTCTCTCTCTCTCTCTCTCTCTCTCTCTCTCTCTCTCTCTCTCTCTCTCTCTCTCTCTCTCTCTCTCTCTCTCTCTCTCTCTCTCTCTCTCTCTCTCTCTCTCTCACTCTCTCTCTCTCTCTCTCTCTCTCTCTCTCTCTCTCTCTCTCTCTCTCTCTCTCTCTCTCTCTCTCTCTCTCTCTCTATCTAAGTATCAATATATCAGCTTTTCGATCAACTTATAAGGGCATCTTTTCATTTAGAATATAGACGCCAACTGCGTTCATTGCGTTATAATTGTACGCGTTGGTTCAACTTGGTTGTAAAGGCAAAGGTCAACGGTATTCAGAGATTGCCGACAAATTAAAATAATGTCCGTTTGGCATACGTTACATTTAAATATTTTTACTACAGAAGTCACACCGGAAGTGACGTGTCAAGGCGGAACAACAACAGTTCGGACACAGGAGAAGAACTTTCCACATCGTCCTCTCAATTCTCCAGGGCCAGCTCAAGTGGTAATTCAACGGGAAACACTGAATTTAGGTTTGTTCGTCTTGCCTCTAGAGCTACGGTGTTCTCTTTTGTTAGAAAATCGTTTTTTTCCAGTGCACTCTGCACAAACTTGCAGATTATGTCTTCCTGCCCAGTCACTCAATAGTTTGTATATGAACAAGCTCCGTACAAAATAAACAAAGTGAAGTGGGATGATAATAATAATAATATTTTATTTTGTTAAGCGCCACATCCAATATTGTTCACAGCGCTTTACAACAATATACAAGTGTATGTTAAAAATAATGCATTTGAATAAAAACAATAGTTATTATATCATAGATAAAATGAACTAATAATAATAATAGCAATTAAAACAATAAATATAGTAGAAGTAGAAAAGGAATGTGATGTATTATATCATAAAATAAAATTGTTAAGATAATTTTTATATATATAAATAAACTAAAATTAATGTAAACATCAATAAATTAGGCTAAAATGTATACGAAAAATAAATAAATAAATAATAAATAAACGTTAAACATCAATCAGCTATGGTAAAACAGTGTTGGTAAGGGTCCGAGTTACATATACGCTGCAGTGAACAGATGAGTCTTCAACACAGATTTAAATGATTCCAGTGATGTTTTGTTAGTAACGCTTGACGGCAGAGCGTTCCACACTGTTGCCGCTGCGTGAGCAAATGTACAGTCACCGGCTCTGCTGCGTGTTCTCGGAACAACTAGTGCGTTCGAGTCAGCAGACCGAAGACGTCTGGCTGGCATGTAGACACGCACGAGTTTCTGCATGTAGACAGGCGAGAGGTCTTCGTGCAGCGACTTGTACGTAAGTACAGCGATCTTGAATGCAATACGCTGTTGAATAGGTAGCCAGTGCAATTCGCGAAGAATAGGGGTCGCACTTTCACAACGAGCCTGTCGAGTAATAAGGCGAGCGGCAGCATTCTGGAGTCGCTGCAATCGACCGATGTTATTGGTTGAGGTTCCGAACAGTAGAGAGTTGCAGTAGTCCAAACGGGATGTAATCATAGCATTGACTACGCGTTCCGCTGTCGGTTGAGTGAGGTAACGGTGAATCAACCGGATGTTGCGCAGGTGCAGCGAGCAAGTGCTGATAGTACGTGACACTTGCATAGTCATATCCAGGTGTCTATCAAGGTGGACGCCGAGATTTCTAACGTGATCAACTGCACAGATTTCATCTGTCCCGACGCGCACACGGAGCCCACTTACGATGGCAGATGCTGATTTGGGGACAACCGGTAGAATTTCTGTTTTGAGGCGTCCAACTTGAAATATATGAAGCGCAGTCATCATACTGTGATTCCTGTACTTTAACATTACAAAAATAAGGGTTTGGGCGACCTACATTGTAGTCTGAATCAAGCAAGTCTAGACGTATATTAATTACTATTAAAAACAGTGTTGTGATTGTAATATCGTATAAAAAACCTAACAATCTTTATAAACCATTGCAAAACTGTTTACTAGATGGTGTATTCGTTGGGAGTGCAATTTATGTAATAGATAGATCATAGTCTCTCTTTTCTCTCCATTTAGTGGTATCCGATACAAAAATCGAACGGTTACCCATTTTACCAACGATGTTTGTTGCATCCAACCAAACTACAACTTGGTGACATTGTGATTTAGATTCGATCTAAATCTCAATGTCTGTAAATCTCGATTTACGTTATTTCTTCTTTTTTAAATTACTTATGAAATCATCCCACCAGAAAGGCATACATATTCCATATATACACTTGAATAAAAAAACCTGGCACTTTAACTAAACGTTTGTAAAATATATGAAATGGTTTCAATTCATTTTACAATGATATGGGGCGTATACATTCTACATTTTTTATTTGAAGCTGAACATGTATAAAAGAATCTTTCAGAAATGAAAATGCATTGCCAATTAACGATGTCTTTATACTATGATGGTTGTAATGTGTACATGTCTGTCATGATTTAGTAAAAATTTACGGTAACGTTGCAGTTTGCCTATCATTCGAGACGACCGCCATGATCATTCCGGGAGTAACACTACTGGCATAAATGTGTCCTTTAACAGTCGCGGCACAAACAAATTAAGGTTTGTACCAATGTCTAAAGGTAACTGTAATATCCGCCATTCGTGAATTCTAGTTCGATCTCGCTCTCTCCCCCCCCCCTCCCTCCATCCCTTCCTCCCCCCCCCCCATTCATCCTTACCACCCTCTCTACCACGTCCCCCTCTCTCTCCCTCGCTCATCCTTCACACACCCACACACACACACGCGCGCGCGCATGCACGCACGCACGCACGCACGCATACACACACACACATTTCTAACGGCCGACCATCTGCGCATGTTGATTATTTCCACCTTGAATTTGCACTGGATATTTCTCGATGTTTTCTTTTGCTCCACTGCCTATTTCCATGAATGTAATGATACCTATTCGTATTCTTAAACTGTGAAACCTTCATAATTGTTATTGTATCGACTCAACGTGATATTCCAGCGCGAGTGACAGTGAATTCACATGTGTTGTGCAGTAGAAGTAGTGACAAACCAGTCATTTGTTGAAACATATCACTACCTACTTGCAGTATACCGAGTCGCCTGCCATACCAAAGCACGTCGCCGTCTGTGTCGTCTACGTCGTCGGCCGACGTCGAGCCGTTCTCCGTGTCCGTCGGCTCTCGACACCGCACCATCGTCTGCGTTCTCCTCACATTCGGCGTCCTCGTAGCGGCAGCAAGCATTTCTTTCCCGGTCTATTTTCTACGTGAGTTACCCAAATGGACTCACAGCCGCCTTTGTGTGTGCTTGCTCACCCATTCACTCACCCCTCATCCACTCACTCACCTACTCACCCACTCACCCACTCACCCACTCACCCACTCACCCACTCACCCACTCACCCACTCACTCACTCACCCACTCACCCACTCACCCACTCACCCACTCACCCACTCACCCACTCACCCACCCACCCATTCATCCACTCACCCCTCATCCCTCGCTCACCCGCTCACCCGCTCACCCGCTCACCCGCTAACCCGGTCGCCCGGTCGCCCGCTCACCGCTCGCCCGCTCGCTCGCAACGCTTGCGCACTCGTCCATTCAACCACTCATTCCCTAATCAACTGACCCATTCATCCAATCAAACATCCCATCACTCGTCCAATCACGTCTCCACTCATCCACTCATCCACTCATCCACTCATCCACTCATCCACTCATCCACTCATCCACTCATCCACTCATCCACTCATCCACTCATCCACTCATCCACTCATCCACTCATCCATTCATCCACTCACCCAATCACTTATCCACTCATCCACCTTCCCACGCATTCACCAATCACTATTTCTACTTATTTACTCAACAAATCAATCAAGCAGATCAGTCATCCATTCTTTCACCCAATTATTTATTTACTCATTTACCCACTTATTCCTTATCCAAAAACGTTTATTATCACATTCGTGCTGCGATAGAATTATAATGTACACATACATAAATGGGGTTATTGCTCTTATTTTCAGGGCAGATACTTACAAACGACACCACCCTAGCACCAAATTCGACAACATCAATCCGTTCAAGCACCACGCCAGCATCTGACACAACAACAACTGTCAGCACGCCAGGTTTCCCGACGGAATCGACAGCAACGACTGTCAGCACCGACAATCCTAGCCCAACAGAAGGTGGTCCAAGTACAACTACACCCATCATATACGGTAAGACTATCGCAGCTTTCCATAAAACTCTTAGATACATTTATTTGAAACAACAAATTCTTCAAGCTGTCGAATTGTTTCATGTAAAGAGAATTGTACTTAAGATATAAATAAAAAATAGCAAAACAATCTGCCTTATCATAACATTTAGATACCTTACAAATAATCGCCTACGATGTTCTTGGTCGTCGAACTCTGACATGACGGTCGCTTTCTTATTAACTGGTGGCGATTTATTGGTTAGCAAAGTGTCAAGATGATCTCGCTACCCAGGTTCTAACAAGTAAGCTTTATCGTGTTCTTGCAGAAACGCTCGTCACTGGTACATTTCGACTTACAAAAAAGACCTACACTAGTGACCTGGCAGATCTCTCGTCGGACACTTCGCGGCAACTCATATCAGAGTTCTGTTCCGGGGTATGTGTCGCTATATGATTATTAATGCGAAACAAATAAGTTTTACAGCCCAGTTCCCCAATAATGGTGTAGTGGGCCCAGATTAGTCCCGTGTCATAAGTTGACATCTGCGTGCTGTGCGTGCGTGCGCAAGCGCAATGAGTTTTTTAACCTTCCTTTTGACCTGTGACATGACCTTTGACTACAAACTGTGGGCCGTTCCAAAAGTACCCAGTTTAATTAGGTGTATGTTCGTTCTTCTTTTTTTCCTGCAAATAATTCTACAGTTATTACAGTTATGCTTAGGCTATTTATTTTACAATATAGAATATTAAACTTAAATATATTACTAGGATAAATCATCCTAGAAGCAACGCCTAATTCTGGCACGGTCTTAGTGGGCAGTCACAGGACTGCGGCATACGGTCGGTTCGTTACACTGGCCCCAACGGTAAAGTGAAATCTTGCTAGACAGGGAGACACGGCGTGGGTGGCTATTGGTGCTTGACTATTTTACTGTAATAAACAGAGAACGCGGACCGCAAACAAATGGTATTCCTCCTGTTTAGATTGCATTTGCGAATGATGATAGTTTTAAGCGATTGTATATGTGTTTGTTTAGCTGCACAAACGTCTCTCCATTGTGTGAGAGACGTCGCGGAACGGTCTCATATCGACCGTCTTTTATGTTTACCAGGTGAATAAAACGTTCAAAGATAATCCCGGGATGCATTACGAAGGCTGTCACGTGGTGCAATTCAGGTTCGTCATCCGGTTGTGTTTTCACATATTTAGCAATTTCAGTCAGTAATATCGGGACGCTATTTCAGTGGCTTACGATGTTACTGTGGTAGCTTCAATTGGAAAAATGTTGTGGTCTTGCTTCATAATTTTCAATTTCATTTATGTATATCGTTTATTGAATGCAACGATGTAGTATTTATCAGTCGTGTATTTTCAAAATTAAAATTGGCAAGTATCGTGGGTAATGCTAGTTTCATGTGTCTGAGGTTACACCTAGTCGTTGCTATGTGGGTTAATGTATTACAGATACACCGTTGTGATGGTACAAAACGCAACTAAATAGCAACACGAACGTGTACCGTGTCTTAACTATGCTTTGATTTCTATTTTCAGCAACGGAAGCGTCATAACTTACTTCGAGCTTCGCTTTGGGACAACGTTTGATGACAGCACACCGCTAAACAATGTATTAGCTAGAGCCAGTGGGCTTCAGCCACTCGGTCCGACTTTGACTGAAATAGCATTTACAAGTAAGAATGTCAGAGTAAATTACATGTAAAACAGTTCCGGTTACTTGAGAAAGAATCCCAAAAGATGTCAACAAAAACAGTTTACAAAAACATATGCTTTGAAATAACATAAGTTTTCGAATTAAATAGCAACTCTCTTTTATAATGTATTTCCAATCAAAAAATGCCAGTTTAAAAATATACCATTATCTTAAGTAAATACGTTAACTACAATGGAAACTACGGAACTTACACATCTACGATACATAAACATAAGCACGCATCACCAGGTAGATTCTTATACTATTGTGCCTACGTTTAAGAGTGGAAGAAAGAAGTATCGGCTTTATGAAAATTCTATTTTTATGTTTGTTAGCAGAGATACAGTCACAAAAAAGCAAGTCAGGTGTACCAACAGAGTCAAGATTACCGACTGTCAGCACGTCGGTAGTACCAACAGAGTCGATAGCACCGAGTGCCACCACGTCAGGTGTACCAACTGTGTCGACAGCATCGACTGTCATCACGTCAGCAGTACCAGCAGATTCGACAACATCGACTGTCATCAGGCCAGATGTACTAACAGAGTCGACAGCATCAACTGTCAGCATGTCAAGTGTATCTACAGAGCCGATAGCGCCGACTATCACCATGTCAGGTGTACCAACAGTGTCGATAGCACCGACTGTCACCGCGTCAGGTGTACCAACAGAGTCGATAGCACCGACTGTCACAACGCCAGGTGTACCAACAGAATCGATAGCACCGACTGTCAGCACGTCAGGTTTACCAACAGAGTCGATAGCACGGACTGTCACCACGTTAGGTGTACAAACAGAGTCGATAGCACCGACTGTCACCACGTCAGGTGTATCAACAGAATCGACAGCACCGACTGTCATCATGTCAGCTTTACCAAACGAGTCGACAGCACCGACTATCAGCACGTCAGGTGTACTAATAGAGTCGACAGTACCGACTGTGATTTCGTCAGCTATACCAACAGAGTCGATAACACCGACTGTCAGCACTTCGGGAGAACTAACAGAGTCGATAGCACCGAGTGTCACCACGTCAGGTGTACCAACAATGTTAACAATGCCGACTGTCACCTCATCAGCTGTATCAACAGAATCGATAGCACCGACTGTCAGTACATCGGGAATAACAACAGTGTCGACAGCACCGACTCTCAGCACGTCAGATTTACCAACAAAGTCGACAGCACCGATTGTCGCCACGTCAAGTGTACCAACAGAATCGATAGCACCGACTGTCAGTACATCGGGAATAACAACAGAGTCAATACAACCGAGTGACACCATGTCAGGTGTACCAACAGTGTCGACAGCACAGACTGTCAGTACATCAGGTTTACAAACAGAGTCGATAGCACGGACTGTCACCACGTCAGGTGTACATACAGAGTCGATAGCACCGACTGTCATCACGTCAACTCTACCAAACGAGTCGATAGCACCGACTATCAGCACTTCAGGTGTACCAACAGAGTCGATAGCACCGACTGTTACCACGCCAGGTATACCAACAGAATCGACAGCACCGACTGTCAGCACATCAGGTGTACCAACAGAGTCGATAGCACCGACTGTCACCACGTCAGGTGTACCAACAAAATCGACAGCATCAACTGTCATCATGTCACCTATACCAAACGAGTCGACAGCCTCGACTATCAGCACGTCAGTTGTACTAACAGAGTCGACTGCACCGACAGTCACCACGTCAGGTGTACCACCAGTGTCGATAGCACCGATTATCACCACATCAGGTGTACCAACAGTGTCGATAACACCGACTGTCAGCACGTCAGATATCCCAGCAGAGTCGATAACATCAACTGTCAGCATTTCAAGTGTATCAACACAGTCGATAGCGCTGACTATCACCATGTCAGGTGTACCAACAGAGTCGATAGCACCGACTGTCAGCACGTCGGGAGTGCCAACAAAGTCGACAGCACCGACTGTCACCACGTCAGGTGTACCAACAGAATCGATAGCACCGACTGTCATCACGTCAGCTGTTCCAAACGAGTCGACAGCACCGACTGTCACCTCGTCATCTCTACCAAACGAGTTGACAGCACCGACTATCAGCACTTCTGGTGTACTAACAGAGTCGACAGCACCGACAGTCACCACGTCAGGTGTACCACCAGTGTCGATAACACCGATTATCACCACATCAGGTGTACCAACAATGTCGATAACACCGACTGTCAGCACGTCAGATATCCCAGCAGAGTCGATAACATCAACTGTCAGCATTTCAAGTGTATCAACACAGTCGATAGCGCTGACTATCACCATGTCAGGTGTACCAACAGAGTCGATAGCACCGACTGTCAGCACGTCGGGAGTGCCAACAAAGTCGACAGCACCGACTGTCACCACGTCAGGTGTACCAACAGAATCGATAGCACCGACTGTCATCACGTCAGCTGTTCCAAACGAGTCGACAGCACCGACTGTCACCTCGTCATCTCTACCAAACGAGTTGACAGCACCGACTATCAGCACTTCTGGTGTACTAACAGAGTCGACAGCACCGACTGTCACCACGTTAGGTGTACCAACAGAATCGACAGCACCGACTGTCAGCACGTCAGGTATACCAACTGAGTCGATAGCACCGCCTGTCACCACGTCAACTTTACCAAACGAGTCGACAGCACCGACTATCAGCACTTCTGGTGTACTAACAGAGTCGACAGCACCGACTGTCACCACGTCAGGTGTACAAACAGAGTCGATAGCACCGACTGTCACCACGTCGGGAGTACCAACAGAGTCGATAGCACCGACTGTCACCACGTCAGTTGTACGAACAGTGTCGACAGTACCGACTGTCATCTCGTTAGCTGTACCAACAGATTCGACAACATCGACTGTCGTCACGTCAGATGTACAAACACAGTCGATAACACCGACTGTCAGCACGTCGGGAGTACCAACAGACTCGATAGCACCGAGTATCACCACGTCAGGTGTACCAACAGTGTCGACAGTACCGATTGTGATTTCGTCAGCTATACCAACAGAGTCGATAACACCGACTGTCAGCACTTCGGGAGAACTAACAGAGTCGATAGAACCGAGTGACACCATGTCAGGTGTACCAACAGTGTCGATAGCACCGACTGTCATCACGTCAGCTTTACCAACAATTTCGACAATGCCGACTGTCACATCGTCAGCTGTATCAACAGAATCGAAAGCACCGACTGTCAGAACATCGGGAGTAACAACAGAGTCGATAGAACCGAGTGACACCATGTCAGGTGTACCAACAGTGTCGACAGCACAGACTGTCAGCACGTCACGTTTACCAACAGAGTCGATAGCACGGACTGTCACCACGTCAGGTGTACAAACAGAGTCGATAGCACCGACTGTCACCACGTCAGGTGTACCAACTGAATCGACAGCACCGACTGTCATCACGTCAACTCTACCAAACGAGTCCACAGCATCGACTATCAGCACTTCAGGTGTACCAACAGAGTCGATAGCACCGACTGTTACCACGCCAGATATACCAACAGAATCGACAGCACCGACTGTCAACACATCAGGTGTACCAACAGAGTCGATAGCACCGACTGTCACCACGCCAGGTGTACCAACAGAATTGATAGCACCGACTGTCAGCACGTCAGGTTTACCAACAGAGTCGATAGCACGGACAGTCACCACGTCAGGTGTACAAACAGAGTCGATATCACCGACTGTCACCACGTCAGGTGTACCAACAAAATCGACAGCACCAACTGTCATCACGTCAGCTATACCAAACGAGTCGACAGCACCGACTATCAGCACGTCAGTTGTACTAACAGAGTCGACTGCACCGACAGTCACCACGTCAGGTATACCAACAGAGTCGATAGCACCGAGTGCCACCACGTCAGTTGTACCAACAGAATCGATAGCACCGACTGTCAGCACGTCAGGTGTACCAGCAGTGTCGATAGCACCGATTATCACCACGTCAGGTGTACCATCAGCGTCGATATCACCGACTGTCAGCACGTCAGGTATCCCAGCAGAGTCGATAACATCAACTGTCAGCATTTCAAGTGTATCAACAGAGTCGATAGCGCCGACTATCACCATGTCAGGTGTACCAACAGAGTCGATAGCACCGACTGTCAGCACGTCGGGAGTGCCAACAAAGTCGACAGCAGCGACTGTCACCACGTCAAGTGTACCAACAGAATCGATAGCACCGACTGTCATCACGTCAGCTGTTCCAAACGAATCGACAGCACCGACTGTCACCTCGTCATCTCTACCAAACGAGTCGACAGCACCGACTATCAGCACTTCTGGTGTACTAACAGAGTCGAGAGCACCGACTGTCACCACGTCAGGTGTACCAACAGAATCGACAGCACCGACTGTCAGCACGTCAGGTGTACCTACTGAGTTGACAGCACCGCCTGTCACCACGTCAACTCTACCAAACGAGTCGACAGCACCGACTATCAGCACTTCTGGTGTACTAACAGAGTCGACAGCACCGACTGTCACCACGTCAGTTATACCAACAGAATCGACAGCACCGACTGTCACCACGTCGGGAGTACCAACAGAGTCGATAGCACCGAGTGTCACCACGTCAGTTGTACGAACAATGTCGACAGTACCGAGTGTCATCTCGTTAGCTGTACCAACAGATTCGACAACATCGACTGTCGTCACGTCAGGTGTACAAACACAGTCGATAACACCGACTGTCAGCACGTCGGGAGTACCAAAAGACTCGATAGCACCGAGTGTCACCACGTCAGGTGTACCAACAGTGTCGACATTACCGATTGTGATTTCGTCAGCTATACCAACAGAGTCGATAACACCGACTGTCAGCACTTCGGGAGAACTAACAGAGTCGATAGCACCGAGTGTCACCACGTCAGGTGTACCAACAGTACCGATTGTGATTTCGTCAGCTATACCAGCAGAGTCGATAACACCGACTGTCAGCACTTCGGGAGAACTAACAGAGTCGATAGCACCGAGTGTCACCACGTCAGGTGTACCAACAATTTTAACAATGCCGACTGTCACCTCATCAGCTGTATCAACAGAATCGATTGCACCGACTGTCAGTACATCGGGAGTAACAACAGAGTCGATAGAACCGAGTGACACCATGTCAGGTGTACCAACCGTGTCAACAGCACCGACTCTCAGCACGTCAGGTTTACCAACAAAGTCGACAGCACCGATTGTCGCCACGTCAGGTGTACTAACAGAATCGATAGCACCGACTGTCATCACGTCAGCTGTACCAACAATTTCGACAATGCCAACTGTCACCTCGTCAGCTGTATCAACAGAATCGATAGCACCGACTGTCAGTACATCGGGAGTAACAACAGAGTCGATAGAACCGAGTGACACCATGTCAGGTGTACCAACAGTGTCCACAGCACAGACTGTCAGCACGTCAGGTTTACCAACAGAGTCGATAGCACGGACTGTCACCACGTCAGGTGTACAAACAGAGTCGATAGCACCGACTGTCACCACGTCAGGTGTACCAACTGAATCTACAGCACCGACTGTCACCACGTCAGGTGTACCAACTGAATCTACAGCACCGACTGTCAGCACGTCAACTCTACCAAACGAGTCGACGGCACCGACTACCAGCACTTCAGGTATACCAACAGAATCGACAACACCGACTGTCAGCACACCAGGTGTACCAACAGAGTCGATAGCACCGACTGTCACCACGCCAGGTGTACCAACAGAATCGATAGCACCGACTGTCAGCACGTCAGGTTTAACAACAGAGTCGATAGCACGGACAGTCACCTCGTCAGGTGTACAAACAGAGTCGATAGCACCGACTGTCACCACGTCAGGTGTACCAACAAAATCGACAGCACCAACTATCATCACGTCAGCTATACCAAACGAGTCGACAGCACCGACTATCAGCACGTCAGTTGTACTAACAGAGTCGACAGCGCCGACAGTCACCACGTCAGGTGTACCAATAGAGTCGATAGCACCGAGTGCCACCACGTCAGGTGTACCAGCAGTGTCGATAGCACAGATTATCACCACGTCAGGTGTACCAACAGTGTCGAGAGCACCGACTGTCACCACGTCAGGTGTACCAACAGAATCGACAGCACCGACTGTCAGCACGTCAGGTGTACCTACTGAGTTGACAGCACCGCCTGTCACCACGTCAACTCTACCAAACGAGTCGACAGCACCGACTATCAGCACTTCTGGTGTACTAACAGAGTCGACAGCACCGACTGTCACCACGTCAGTTATACCAACAGAATCGACAGCACCGACTGTCACCACGTCGGGAGTACCAACAGAGTCGATAGCACCGAGTGTCACCACGTCAGTTGTACGAACAATGTCGACAGTACCGAGTGTCATCTCGTTAGCTGTACCAACAGATTCGACAACATCGACTGTCGTCACGTCAGGTGTACAAACACAGTCGATAACACCGACTGTCAGCACGTCGGGAGTACCAAAAGACTCGATAGCACCGAGTGTCACCACGTCAGGTGTACCAACAGTGTCGACATTACCGATTGTGATTTCGTCAGCTATACCAACAGAGTCGATAACACCGACTGTCAGCACTTCGGGAGAACTAACAGAGTCGATAGCACCGAGTGTCACCACGTCAGGTGTACCAACAGTACCGATTGTGATTTCGTCAGCTATACCAACAGAGTCGATAACACCGACTGTCAGCACTTCGGGAGAACTAACAGAGTCGATAGCACCGAGTGTCACCACGTCAGGTGTACCAACAATTTTAACAATGCCGACTGTCACCTCATCAGCTGTATCAACAGAATCGATTGCACCGACTGTCAGTACATCGGGAGTAACAACAGAGTCGATAGAACCGAGTGACACCATGTCAGGTGTACCAACAGTGTCCACAGCACAGACTGTCAGCACGTCAGGTTTACCAACAGAGTCGATAGCACGGACTGTCACCACGTCAGGTGTACAAACAGAGTCGATAGCACCGACTGTCACCACGTCAGGTGTACCAACTGAATCTACAGCACCGACTGTCAGCACGTCAACTCTACCAAACGAGTCGACGGCACCGACTACCAGCACTTCAGGTGTACTAACAGAGTCGATAGCACCGACTGTTACCACGCCAGGTATACCAACAGAATCGACAACACCGACTGTCAGCACACCAGGTGTACCAACAGAGTCGATAGCACCGACTGTCACCACGCCAGGTGTACCAACAGAATCGATAGCACCGACTGTCAGCACGTCAGGTTTAACAACAGAGTCGATAGCACGGACAGTCACCTCGTCAGGTGTACAAACAGAGTCGATAGCACCGACTGTCACCACGTCAGGTGTACCAACAAAATCGACAGCACCAACTATCATCACGTCAGCTATACCAAACGAGTCGACAGCACCGACTATCAGCACGTCAGTTGTACTAACAGAGTCGACAGCGCCGACAGTCACCACGTCAGGTGTACCAATAGAGTCGATAGCACCGAGTGCCACCACGTCAGGTGTACCAGCAATGTCGATAGCACCGATTATCACCACGTCAGATGTACCAACAGTGTCGATAACACCGACTGTCAGCACGTCGGGTATCCCAGCAGAGTCGATAACATCAACTGTCAGCATGTCAAGTGTATCAACAGAGTCGATAGCGCCGACTATCACCATGTCAGGTGTACCAACAGAATCGATAGCACCGACTGTCACCACGTCAGGTGTACCAACAGAATTGACAGCACCGACTGTCACATCGTCATCTCTACCAAACGAGTCGACAGCACCGACTATCAGCACTTCTGGTGTACTAACAGAGTCGACAGCACCGACTGTCACCACGTCAGGTGTACCAACAGAATCGACAGCACCGACTGTCAGCACGTCAGGTGTACCAACTGAGTCGATAGCACCGCATGTCACCACGTCAACTCTGCCAAACGATTCGACAGCACCGACTATCAGCACGTCAGGAGTACCAACAGAGTCGATAGCACCGACTGTCACCACGTCGGGAGTACCAACAGAGTCGATAGTACCGAGTGTCACCACGTCAGTTGTACGAACAGTGTCGACAGTACCGACTGTCATCTCGTTAGCTGTACCAACAGATTCGACAACATCGACTGTCGTCACGTCAGGTTTACTAACTCAGTCGATAGCACCAACTGTCAGCACGTCGGGAGTACCAACAGAGTCGATAGCACCGAGTGTCACCACGTCAGGTGTACCAACAGTGTCGACAGTACCGACTGTGATCTCGTCAGCTATACCAACAGAGTCGATAACACCGATTGTCAGCACTTCGGGAGAACTAACAAAGTCGATAGCACCGAGTGTCACCACGTCAGGTGTACCAACAATTTTAACAATGCCGACTGTCACCTCGTCAGCTGTATCAACAGAATCGATAGCACCGACTGTCAGTACAACGGGAGTAACAACAGAGTCGTTAGAACCGAGTGACACCATGTCAGATGTACTAACAGAATCAACAACAACGACTGTCAACATGTTAGTTGAACCAACAGAATCAACAACAGCTAATGTCGACACGTTTGCATCGTCGTGGACAGACACGACACTCGTGTCAAATGACGTGTCGCAACATCCAGACGGTAATTCGGTAAATGAACCAAACGATCAAACATCCACAACGTCGGCTCCATCTCCATATTCTACAACAACGGTTTCTGAAAATTCAGGTAATGTTCGTTATTTATGGTTTATCTTATTAATCTATTTCTAATAATATTAACAATGGGTTTAATGGAACGCAATTATTATTATTATTATTGATCAATAAGGGATATGGACCATTTTAATGTTTTACAAATATTGTTCATAATAGCATTTGAAATCCAATCCCTTTCCTGGGCATTTAGACGAATTGCGGGCTTGAGCTGTGCATGGATAAACATTTGCGGGCCTGGATTGGGTCTGGGACATGTACTGATATAATACAAATATTAATTATTAAAATAATAGTCAAACACCACAGTCCTGCAGCTAGGTGGGTTAACGTGAATTAAAATGTGAACACCCTCAAATTTCATCTAAGCAGCTGCAGCAGGACTTCACACACCGTCTCCTGCTATGTAAACTCATGGGATACTAAAAACACAATAAATCAGTTTTACTCCAAATGTCAATGACTCCGAATTGTAGTCAGTCAGAGGTGACTGATACAGACAAAACCACCTCTGAATGTAACCAACCAATCAGCTAACACTACATGCCTCTTAATTAGTATTTTACTATATTTTAGTTCACGAACAATGACAAGATGGTAATGTGTATTTAGTAATGTTAAAACACAAAACAATACCTATGTATTAACGTTTTTTTTACAGTGTGTGTTGTGTTGCACTTTATTATGTATATTAACATTTCGTAAGCTGGCAGCTCGTGCTTAGCGGGCCGCGGGCTTAACCGTCTTTGGCTTGCTGATATGGACCGGGTCTGGGCTAAAAAAAATGCGGGCCGGGTCGTGCCTGGGACAAACGAGAACAAACACGTGCGGGCCAGGCCCGGGCTTAGGCCTAAATTCTAGTTTGCGGCTCGGGCCGGGCCTGGCTTGAGATATTGTTGCGGTATTGACTCTAACTGCTAAGTGCGGACCGGACGTGAGCTAAAATACTAGGCCCGCGCAGGGCGCTATCATACGTATCCACACTAGCTACTTGTCTAATCCTAATCCATCCACTAAATAAAGTGTTTTGTTTTACAGGGTCGTGCATGGATTTCCCGAATGGCATGTGCCACCAATGCGTTGGTCGGAATAACTACACTGTTACGCTATGCCAGAACAAAATCATATATATACATACTATGCCTGTTGCTCCTGGAACGTATTGTGTGCAAACGTCGCCATGTCTCATCGTTCAGTGCGGGCACAGACGGACATATTGGTGGCGACTGTCAAATTGTCACAAGAATTAACAAATTCAACAATAACGACTGTCAGCACGTCAGACGAACGAACAGAATCAACAACGACGACTGTCAGCACGTCAGATGAACCAACAGAATCAACAACATCGACTGTTAGATGGGTGCGTGAGTGCGTGAGTGCGCGAGTGAGCGAGCGTGCGTGCGTGCGTGCGTGAGTGAGTGAGTGAGTGCGTGCGTGCGTGCGTGTGTGTGTGTCGTCATTTCTGGTTCTGGTCTTTGTAGTGATTTAGGGTCATAACATATGCTCTTTTCGTTCCTGTGTGCGTTTGTTTTTACCTGAGCGTATATAAATGCATTTTAATTGAATATGCCGTATAATCGGTTTCATATGGGACTTTAGTGATGTAGTAACGTGGTAGCGTTACGAAGTCACCGGCTCCGTGCAGCGTTAATATAACTTAATATAACTTTATATGTGGCGGCCCGTGTACAATACTTAATCGAAATAAATATATCATATGTACAAATAAATATATCATATGTACAACTTAATCGGAGCTCGCCTGTTGGTTTGTTATGCTCCTGTTGTTGTAGTTGTGACGGGCGGCTGGCGCCATATTGTTATCGTCAGCTGTCCGTTGCCAAATGAATGGGTAAACAATTATAATAATTTCTTGAGAGGTAACTATGTACAGAACCATAATCACCAAATGTCAGATAATGTCAATCATCCCTGGACATATTGACACGGCTACCTTTGTAGTTACACGTCCACGGTGACATTCACGCAATCGCAAGCACACGCGCACGCGCACGCGCACGCGCACGCGCACGCGCACGCGCACGCGCACACGCACACGCACTCGCACGCACAGCACAGCATACACACACACACAAAGAAACACACGCACACGCCGTCACACACACGTGCGCGAGCGCACACACATACACACACAGTAGCATGCAAGAACATTTACAAAAGCACTTTCTATCTTCATTGTAAGTGCACGAACATCTCAAACGTCCACCAATCGTATGGCATATAAGCTGTCTACTTAATGTCATGCAGAAAGAAAGGGGGTATTGTTTTAACAAAGAACAACATTGTTCATTCTGTTGTGTGCTCGCGGCGCATGGTCGCAGTACGGTTACTCTGTCGGCGACTCTCGGTAGATTTGAGCACGTCGAGTCAGCCGTCCGCGGTGATGTACTGTTTCGGCTGAATGGTGGGCACGACTGCGGTCGTTCCGCAGTCTTGCCCCCGAAAGGTGCCCGGTACACCGATGTCACACGCAGCCCCGGGACGCCGACAAGTCACACCCAAGTGCGTACGTAACCTGAAACCCTGTCTTTAGCAACATACTCCTATGGGTGTTTACTCAAAGGTGGCCGTCTACCCTGCCGTTATGTAACTGTCATTATTTTAGGTTAGTAAATTGGAGCAGCACGACTATTATTATGACAATCGACATATCTGGCGGCAGTTATGTTTGGCGAGTGGTGCATTGTTTATAATGTATCTATTAACAAGGTCACCCTGAAATGCTCAATCACATTTAGTAACACACACACACACACACACACACACACACACACACACACACACACACACACACACACACACACACACACACACACACACACACACACACACACACACACACACACACACACACACACACACACACACACACACACACACATGTTACAAGCCCCGCACCCTTTGGCTGACGCGGCGTTTTCTTATTGGTCCATTTAGAACTGACCAGGAAGTCCAGACGGGCGTATCCTTTAGTGGTGTGCTACATTTCAATCAACAAGACAGCAATAGATGGCACAATAGCGGGTACGCGCACGAGGAATTTTGTCCGGAATGACGGCGATCTTCCGGGTCGTGAGCCTGCTAACGGTTTGCAGGCTAGCCGGGTTGCCAACACTTACATGGGTCAGACAGCGTGAGAGAAACGGCTTGAGGCGATACGTCGTTGCGACGCCATGATGTTCCACAAGACGTTGATTGCGATTAGTTAGTTAATACATTGAGCAAGAGGAAACAAACTGGGTGGTGTTTATAGTAATACCGTGGCTTATCTAAGAAGCCTCACTACTGCTGTAATTTGTTTGTATGTTTTATGCATGTAAATTTTGTGTTTTAAGTCACCTATGAGATTCATAAAGTCATCGTCCGTATGAAAATTGGCTACCAGACTACCTTCACTACATTCCTTCCAACAAGCTGAGAGCACCGTTCATCTTGCGGCTCCAGCCCACCCGATCAGACTTTAAATGTATGTGTTATTGTTTTTAAGTACACGTATTATATATTGCACTATTCTGGTCTACACATTTATTATTATTAATCCTTTCATATGCATGCACTCATTGCAATGCATACCGCACTAACACTCCTGTGTTAGTCCCAGAAGGGGCTGTTTGGAGAAAACAAACTGAAGACTGGCAGGTTTAGAAACTAGTTATGCACACAAATGCATCTTTGAAACCCCATACCTGTCATGGAGTCAGATGCCGGCTGCACCAGTTCGTGCCAAGATTGTGAACAATTGCCATGCGTCCGCTAATAGTTGGTGAACGTTTCCTCCCTGTCATCTCATATTCACACCCGTCAGTCACCAACGAGACGATCGCCGACGTCTAGCCTACGTTTAGATGACTCATCAAATATGTAGTACACGTGTCACGTGGTACGCATTCTACGTATCCCGTTGTAATGCGGATTTCTTGAAATGGAAAAGCTTTCAGAACTCAGAACTCAGAATAAATTTATTTGACCTATAAATACGATACATGTACAATGAATAACGTAAGTAATAGATAAGGTCGGGAGACTCCCATTAACATATTTAGCTTTGTGTTCATCATACACGTATACAATATTATATAACTTTGTGTTCATCACACACGTATAAAATATTATATACCTTTGCGTTCATCATACTAATTTAAAATGTCATATAGCTTTGTATTCATCATACACGTATAAAATCGTATATTCCTTTGTGTTCATCATATACGTATAACATATTATATACCTTAGTGTTCATCATACAAGTATAAAATATTATATAGCTTTGTGTTTATCATACACGTATAAAACATTATATACCTTTGCGTTCATCATACAAGTATACAATATTATATACCTTTGTGGTCATCATATACGTATAAAATATGATATAGCTTTGTGTTCATCATACACACGTATACAATATCATATACCTTTGTGTTCATCATACACGTATACAATATTATATACCTTTGTGGTCATCATATACGTATAAAATATGATATAGCTTTGTGTTCATCATACACACGTATACAATATCATATACCTTTGTGTTCATCATACACGTATACAATATTATATAGCTTTGTGTTCATCATACAAACATAAAACATTATATACCTTTGTGTTCATCATACAAGTATAAAAATATTACATAGCTTTGTGTTCATCATACACGTATAAAATATTATATACCTTTGTGTTCATCATAAAAGTATATAATACTATATACCTTTGTGTTCATGATACAAGTAGAAAACATGATATACCTTTGTGTTCATCATACAAGTATAACATATTATATAGCTTTGTGTTCATCATACACGTATAAAATACTACATAGCTTTGTGTTCATCATACACGTATAAAATATTATATACTTTTTTGTTTATCATACAAGTATAAACTATTATAATTTATACACTTGTGTTCATCATACGTATAAAATCGAATGACAAAGTTATTGCAGTCGTATGGAAAATGCGTTTGACACTAGGCAGCTGCGATCTGCAACAGGGAACGAGAGACACTTCCGTTTGATACTAGGCAGCTGCGATTTGCAACAGGGAGCGAGAGACACTTCCGTTTGATACTTGGCAGCTGCGATCTGCAACAGGGAGCGAGACACTGGTTTGATACTAGGCAGCTGCGATCTGCAACAAAGAGCGAGAGACACTTCCGTTTGATAATGGGAAGCTGCGATCTGCAACAGGGAGCGAGAGACACTTCCATTTGACACTAGGCAGCTGCGATCTGCAACAGGGAGCGAGAGACACTTCCGTTTGATACTAGGCAGCTGCGATTTGCAACAGGGAGCGAGAGACACTTCCGTTTGATAATAGGAAGCTGCGATCTGCAACAGGGAGTGAGAGACACTTCCGTTTGACACTAGGCAACTGCGATCTGCAACAGGTAGCGAGAAACACATCCGTTTGACACTAGCCAGCTGCGATCTGCAACAGGGAGCAAGAGACACATCCGTTTGACACCAGGCAGCTGCGATCTGCAACAGGGAGCGAGAGACACTTCCGTTTGACACTAGGCAGCTGCGATCTGCAACAGGGAACGAGATACACTTCCGTTCGCGCCCTATATCCCCATCCCACGAATCACCCTGAATGATTTTTTTTAAATATACGAACCACCATAATGGGCCGGCAAGGAAGCCTACAAAGTTTCAATCCCATACAGACGAAACTGGCGGAGATAGGCTGGGACATGCATATATAAATGCATGCATGCGTACGTACGTACATACATACATACATACCCAAACGCACACGCACACGCACACGAATACATGCACACGCACACGAGTACACGCATACACGCATACACGCATGCACATACATACACATACACATACACATTCACACGCACGCACGCACGCACGCATGCACGCACGCACGCACACACACATATACATACGTACGTACATACATACGTAGATACAGACATATACATATAATTATATGTCCAGAACGACAGAAACACACACTGCGTTTTATAATACAAACGTTCTGCATCTGACTCTTAATCGGAATTTAAACAATTTTAATCGATGTCAACAAAAATTGATTGGTTACCGTATTGCTGCTGGTCTCGCCGTATATATCTCATTACACGCACGAACGTAATTTGCCTTTAGCAAATTTCTGATCGGAGTTTACTTCCTTCTTTAACTCAAGAATACAGTGCATTTGCTTGTTAGTTTTAGATCATTTAAATAAATAAATAAATAAACAAAAAGTACTTATATAGCGCCCAATCAATTAAAATTGCCCTCGGACGCTTTACATACATGCACACGTATATAATAGTATTTTACATAAAAAGAAATGCTAACTAAGAAATAAATATGTAAAAATATAACATTACCTTAAATATAGTTACTAAAAAGAGAGATCATTAAAAAAACGTTTAGATAAATTAAGACATTCTTAAAAACTACTATAAATACATTCATTTATACAAGAAGAATAACCATAAATATGTTAAGAAACTAATAAAACAAAAACTATATTTATCAATAGAAAGCACATAAAATGTCCTCGTCGGTGAATTATAAAAACGCTTGTTTAAAAACGTGAATCTTCAAAATTGTTTTAAACACTTGTAATGATGTTGCTGTCCTGGGTGTAGGAGGCAAATTGTTCCATAGAACCGCCGAGCAAACCGCGAAACGGTGATCACCATGAGTAACAGTTTGTGAGGCCGGTACGAGCAAAAGGCGAGGCTGCGAGGTAGATCGTAGAGTTCTGTTGATGGTACGGTAGCCAATTAACTCACTTATGTAGTCCGGCGCTAGACCATTCAAGGCACAATACGTAAACACCAGCATTTTGTAGGTCGGTCTCACATGAGCGGGTAGCCAGTGTAAACGCTGCAACACGGGCGTGATGTGTTCGTATTTCCTCGTGCGAGTAATTAGGCGAGCGGCACAGTTCTGCACCCTTTGTAGACGTTGCATCACCGTGTGTGGGAGACCATAAAGAAGTGCATTCCCATAATCTAAACGGGATGTCACTAGTGCGTGAACAAGTGTCTTGCATGATTCTTCCGTCAGATGTGGCCGAATTCGCCCAATGTTTTTAATATGATAGTAGCAGCTTTTCACAGTGTTGGCAATCTGCTGTTCCATTTTCAGGTTGCTGTCAAATAGCACACCCAAACGGCGCACGCACGATGATGGTTGAATTCGATGGCCGGCTACTGTGATGTATACATTGGCAGGCAGACTGCCGCGTTTCTTCGCAGGAGAAAAAACGATCGCCTCGGATTTCTCTGTGTTCAGTTTTAACTGGATTCTAGTCAACCATGCAGCCACTTCCGCAACACACAATTCCAGCTTAGCCAGTGCCGCCACAATTGATTCATCTCGTTCAACCGTGAGGTAGATTTGAATGTCATCAGCATAACAGTGATGCTCCATGCCGTGTTTAGCAACAATATCTCCGATAGGTTTGGTGTACATGCAATACAAAGTAGGGCCCAACACCGACCCTTGGGGGACGCCACACGCCAAGATTGACTCAACCGACTCGGCACTTCCTACTGCCACTTTCTGATACCGTTCGCTAATGTATAATTTCAGCCACGCAAGCGCCTTATCTGTGATACCGAATGAGTGTTCAAGTCGATTCATCAACAACTCATGATCGACTGTATCAAACGCGGACAACAAATCAAGCATCACGAGAATTGTTGTACATTTCCTATCCAGTGTCGCGGCAATGTCATTCTTGACAGGGAGTAGAGCTGTTTCTGTGGAGTGTCCACGACGGTACGCAGACTGAAAAGGGTCGTGCAGAGCATGTTCATCTACGTGCGTGCAAATTTGTTTTGCAACGACTTTCTCAACCAATTTCGACACAAATGGCAAGTTCGACACTGGCCGGTAGTTGCTCAAAATGTCTTTATCCAGCGTAGGTTTTTTCAGGAGTGGTTTAACGATTGCATGCTTGACGTCAGCAGGTACATTTGTTGAGGTGAGAAACGCATTTATCGTAGCAGTGATTAGTGGAACTAACTCATGCGAACATTGTTTTAGCAGCCACGTCGGTACTGGATCTAATTCACACGACTTAACCGGAACGGATGCAACTAATCGTTCAACGTCCGATTCAGTGACTGTCTCAAAGCAGACTAGTGGGACACCACTGAATGCCGCGTCGTTGCTCATAGCAGCCAACGTAATGTCCGAACGATCCTCACCGCAGTCGACGATGTATTTTCTTATGTTAGAAACTTTCTCAATAAAGTGATCACCAAAGCGTTGTGCCATGTCCACCGGACACACATACGATGGCATTGTCGTTATGCCACCATTGCCCATGAGGTTTCTTGTGATGCAAAATAGTTGTTTTGGTCATTTTTGCAGTTGGCGATCTTAGCTGTGTAGTAGTTTTTCTTTGTGGTAACCAGCATGTTGTTGAAGACCACACATTGAGCGCGATACGCCTGTCGATGTACCTCAAGACGAGTTTGCAGCCATTTCCGCTCAGCTCGCCGTCGACGCTGTTTCTCGTTACGAAGCTCGTCAGTGTACCACGGACAGTCCGGTCGCAATGTTATGGTCGTCTTCCGCAGTGGGGCATGTTTGTCAACAAGCCGACGTAAGCCATTGTTGTATGTGGCAACCATGTCACTAACGGATGCCTCACTGTTTATGTCATGTAGCAAAGAGGTAATGTCACGTTTGAAATCAGGAAGACGTATATGACGCAATCGTCGAAAAACTATCACTTTACGCATTCGAGCAGGCTTTGTGGCATTTACACAGAACATTATATGGCCATGTGATCACCGGATGGATTCCCATGTGTATCACATAAGCACGGGTCATACACACTCGGTCGTGTAGTAACTATTGCACTGTTGTTTCGAACGATAACTACATCCAGGAGGTGACCTTTATTGTGCGTGGCATCTGTAATGATTTGGTTCGTGCCACGGTCAGCGAGCGTCTCAGAAAAATGCCGTGCGTCAGGATCTGATATAATGTCAAAATGGAAGTTCAGATCGCCGGTAATAACGATGTCATGCGGGTCCAGCAGCACGGTGTCCAAGTATGCTGACCACTGCTCGAAGAAAACAGACGTTGTAAAGCCGTTTCGTTTAGACGGTGGCGGACGGTATATAACACCCAATCTGAACTTGGCGCCACGTGTCGTAATATAATAGTCGGCATGTTCAAAATGGGTAAATTTTGGCCTTTTATGACTTGATGACACATTCTCAACTTTCATGCCTGACTTATACATTAAGCCCACTCCACCATGTAATGTGTAGCCAGATGGCACAAGTTCTTTTATCACCTGATTGTCAGTGACTGTTCCAAGCCAAGTTTCTATCAACGCTAATACGTCGATGTCCCTGGAAATTACCAGGTCTGCCAGCGACAAAGCTTTATTTCGAACTGACCGAGCGTTGAGATAACACATCGTCAGTGGAACGTCACATGCATGATGTTTAATGCAGTGTAAATTTACCAGATGGGCTGAATAATTTGCTCTGACAACATTTGCAGCTCGTGTAGCATACTCCAAATGGTCAGTAATCCTCGTTGGGATCGCGCGCTGTTTGCGCGTGCCCCTCGTTTGCCACGCAAGGTTGGACGTGTCGCAGACAGTCCTAAACGTCTTATTAAGGAATATGTCGCATCCGGCAATCGGGGAGTGACACCCCTGGAGTCAGGCCAAAGAGCCCGAATGAAGTACATCGTCGCACAATTACAGCCTGCCAAGTTATGTAATTCACGGGCGTTGTCGACCACCAACTTCGTCAACGTCACGGATGGCTGACGACATTCATTTATAACATTTAAAAATCGTAGATAACGTACACTGTATTGACGTATAAAAAGTGTACCGCGAGAATCACTGTAGTTTCACGAACAAACAATGGTATTTGTGATCCTCAGTGCAGCGTAAATCCATTGAAAAACACGACAATTTCCAGAGAACAATTTGGCCTGCTGCCTGTTAGGCGCTTCCATCAACAACTTCATTGTTTGTTGCAAGCGAATCGGTAAATCTACTAAATTCAACATTAGTTAAAAGTTTACTACTTTAACTGCATGCCAGTAGTCCTACTGGAGCATTGGGTTACAACGGACCCAACCATTTACATATAAGATAGCTACGCTTACGTATTAGGCGTTGAATGCTGACCTTCCGCCAGTCTACGTAAATCTTTCAAGACTACTTAAAAGATGCACCTGCTCATTATAGCGCCCACTTGAATACCGCACCTTTTCTTTAATTATATTTTTCCATTGTGGGTCCAACGCCTTTAGTTATTCTCGTTCAGTCGTCCATTCATACATCTTTATAGAGCTATTACCCATAACACCACAAGTGAACAACACAATTGTTCTATGAAAAAGATCGCCCACAAAAGAGATAGGAATCATTTTGGAGTATAAAGTAAACTTGTTATTGTTGGTACTCATCTGGATCGTAGCTTATGCTATGCGAACACTGTTGTCTGTAAAAATAGCCAGTAGGTTGAACTTGCGTAGGTACGATTTGATGTCGTAGGCAAAAGGGTGTTTTAGTGTCGTATTAAGCATCATCAATGGTATAATAATTATAATATATTTTATTTTAAATATCGCGCCAGATCCAATTATAAATTGTTCGTGGCGCTTTACAACATGTAGACCCAAGATAGAGGTAATAATGATGGCTAAATAAACATGCATTTTCTTAAAAAAACAATTCTTATAAAATTAATATTAGTAAAATACAAATAAATACAGTAATTAAATAAATATACTAAAATAATTATCATAGCTACAGTTCTATGTAGAAGTAAAACATTGCAAATTCATTTATCTGAACTAATGTACATGTAGGTATAAAATAAATATATAAATAGGTCAATTAATACATAAGATATATAAAACTAATCAATGCACATACTAAACTATGCCACATTGGACAAGAAAGAGAGTCGAAAAAAATGAGTCTAAGACAATCAGACATGTTAATGTCATTAGGCAAAGTGTTCCACAAAGTCACCGCGGCGACCGCAAATGAACTGTCCCCAGCTTTGACATGAGTTAACATGTTATTGTTGGCAGAGCGCAGTGCTCTTGTTGGTTTGTATGGGCATACACGGCATACATAGATATTTCGGGGCATCGCCATGCACAGCTTTATATGTAAACACTATTAGCTTAAAGTCGATCCTGTGTGCAACCAGTGAAGAATGCACAACAAAGGCATGGCGCTGTCACTCCGTGGGCGGCGTAGGATCAACCTAGCAGCAGAATTGTGCATTCTCTGCAGTCGAGCGATGTTGTTAACAGAAGTGCCGTATAGAATTGAATTGCAGTAATCAAGCCGTGATGTAATAATGGCGTTGACGACACGTTCCTTTGTCGTTGTTGGGAGATAACGACTCATCTGGTTGATTATGACGCAGGTGAAATTAGCATACACTGACGATGTTTGAAACTTGCTTCTTAAAATCGAGGTGGCGATCCATAACGACACCAAGGTTACGAACACATATTGAGGCAGTAATCGTAATATCTCCTACGCGTATCACACTGCGCAGCGGCAGTCTTTGGCACTACGGGAAGATATTCCGTTTTATTGTTGTTCATGCACATGTAGTTTGATGTCATCCACTGATTGACAATATCTAGACACTCCTCCATACGTTGCTGAGTAGCAGCCAACGCAGTCACAGTGAGGTCAAAGTGGCAGTACAACTGCAGATCATCCGCATAATGATGAAAACAAAGTCCATACGCCCTGATTATGTCGCCAATGGGTTGTACGTACAACGAGAATAACAAAGGACCCAGCACCGAACCCTGAGGGACACCCGATGTCACGCAAGTTGTATTCGATGACGCATCACGAATGACGACACGCTGGTTCCGGCCCTGCAGATAGGATTGCAGCCAGCCAAGCGCCTTGCCAACAATGCCGTAACGCAACCGAAGGCGCTGGATCATTATCTTGTGATTGATTGTGTCAAAGGCCGCACTAAAGTCAATAAGAATTAGTGCCGTGCCTTGTCTATTGTCTATAGCGGCTTTCATGGCATTTGTTACACAAAACAGTGCGGTTTCAGTTGAATAATTATTTCGGTAGGCTGTTTGGAAACAGTCCTCCAGTCGCTGATCAGAAATATGAGAGATGATCCTTCGCGCAATAACTTTCTCTATGACTGTTGACAGATGGCTTAGGTTGCTGACTGGAAGGTAGTTGTTGAGTATGTCCTTGTTGAGTAATTGTTTCTTGAGCAATGGCCGGGCAACTGCGTGCTTAAGCAGCACAGGCATGACTGCATCCTCGAGTGAGGCGTTTATAATATGTGTGATGATAGGCACGATACTTTCCATCTTGTCATTTAGTTGCTTAGTTGGTAGTGGAACAAGTGAGCATGTCTTATCCGTAGTGCCAAGAATATTATTGATTTCGGCTGTAGTTGTTGGCCCGAACACTTGAATTGGGTCAGTAAAACAAGGTGACTCGTCCTCTGTCGGGTCAACGGCAATGCGGCATTGCAACTTAATAAGTAATTTCTCGATCTTTTCTTTGAAGAAACGTGAGAATGTATCACAACCTTCCTTCGCTAAGCCGAATTCAGGAAGTTGCATTTTGTGTACGTCGAGTGATCTCAGAATGCGAAGCATGTTCTTGTTATTAGCGTTCTGTAATTGTCCGCGATAATACTCGGTTTTCTTACTGGCTATCATTGTAGTGCAGTCGTCGCGAGCGGCGACATATAACTGGCGGTGTATTTCGAGTTTCGGCTCATTATTATTTCCTGCGTGCTTACTTTTTACTGCGGACACAGGGATTCCCCATTGCAACGTAACTAGGTCAATTCTACGTCGACGTAGTTACGCGAATGTTAAATTGTTCTCGTGAAACCGGTCGTAAGTCACACCAGCTAGTTGCACTTAACTACGACCAGTATAACGTCTAGTTGTGCGTAAAGTTACGCCGCTTCATGAAACCGGCCCCTGACATTTTATGTAATTTTTATATGCTACTTTTAAATCATATTCGTTTACCTTATTATTTAATATTTCTATTTAATATGTTTTAGGTCATTTAATGTATTTTATTTATACTCTACGATTGTCAGCGCCTTTGAGCAGATTTGTCATCCAGACACAGGGCGCTCTATAAATGCTTTATTTAAAAAAAAAATACAATGATCACAATAATGGCCCTTCTTGAATCCAAACTGATTGTATGTTGTGTCAAGGTAGGATTCCATAAGTTCAAGTAATACAATTTCAAATATTTTCGAAGCAACTGTGACTAGTGCTATAGGTATGTAGTTGTTAACAACACTAGTGTCACCGGACTTGTTTTTCACCAAGGGTATAATAATAGTTTTCAGGCAGATATCCATGTGAGATAACACCTGTCTGCATGTATAAAATGTTCTGCAGATAGCCCATCATTACCACATGTTTTACCAGACTTTAATTTTGTATATTTACATCTGAAGTGACATTATTTAACAGATATTCAAAATGTGTTTTCCACATGGCGGATATGGAAAAGAAGCTGTATCTTTAGTATGCATGGATGTAGCCATGGCATCCGCTCGAACCATTTCTTCTCTTTGTTGACATTGTTTGAGCAAATGTTTAAAATGTAACCTATAATTCTTCGCATGAGTTCACATATTGAACCATGCTTGGGTTTTCCCATATTACGCCACATAATATAGGAACTTCGCAAACATAAACATTAATAGACAGTAGCGTTGTGAGCGTGATTATTATCAATTAATTTATGTAAGTTCCCGGGCTTCAGTACCAGTTGGGCTGATTTGAATAATCAGAAACAAACAGTGACCCACTATTTTAACGTAGTTCTTTACCCAAAAAAATATAAGTTTGTACATACATAAATGCACACACACAGGGTGCAATTGGAGGTTTTGGTGAGTGTTAGCCCCCACCCCGCGTCCCGAATATTCACCACGTTCCGATGTCGCGCTTACATTTATCCGGGCGTTAAATAATATCCGGGTGACGTGTCTGCGCGTGCGCGTATCTAGGAGAAAGTATTTAGCACCAACTACGACTGTCGCGCTTTCATTTATTCGGGCGTATGTTCATATAATGTGCGATTCAACAGAGTTAACGTGCGAGACGAATTCATACGGGCTAGAAGTCGATTGCTGGCTAGCGCTACAAGGCAGTTGAAACATGCGAAGAAAATTGCCGACTGGACCTATAATGGGAAAGTGGTAATCAAGACATTAGCAAACACGATCAGGGTCATCCACACGCAGGAGGATATAAACACTTTACGTTGAACACGTGGCCTGCGACCGGGAATCGGCCCCTGTATACGAACGATATTTTGTTAATGTTTTATTATTTTCGTTACACGAGACTGCGCAACGTGAGTTACACTGAGCGAGACGTGATCTACGCAGCGAGGTCAATTAAAAGAGAGATAAGTCCTCTTTACTGACTCTTCAGACTCCGGGATAATATAATGTAATGTCAGTTAATATTATCTTTAATCGTTTTAAGTTATTATCTTTTCTAGTTCTTTCTCTACAAGCTGGTTTTTTTCTCTTTCTCTTCTTCTCCTTTTTTCCTTCTCTCAAATTACAATATCTGTAAAGCTGACGTAAACACATGACAGCATTACGTCGACTTCTGCATAATGTTAAACTGTATTTTCTACTTTGATTCAGTGATTACATGCAAGTGTTATTGCAGTGCCATCAGATATATTGGGAATATTATCAATGTATCTGGTGACATTCCTAGCTAGTTAGGCTGTTACTACATGCTGAACAATCAATCTACTTAAACTGCTCTATCTAAATTGCAAATGACTTGTTGTACTCTCGACTTTCAGTTTCTCTGTGGACTCTTTTCTTGTGATTTTAGTAACATAATATTTAGTGTTAGTGTTTCCTAGAAATATTAGCTCCAGCTCCTTGTGCACTGATGCACATCCCGTTAAACTGAAACTGTAATTTATGTTGTTTTCTTATGAAAATATATTTTTTATAATTGTCTTTGAGTTGAATGCTAGTCATGTTGTTTTGTACATTTGTTAGCTGAAATAGTTGTACAGCTAATATATAAATACGTATGTATAATTTAATAATATATTTTTCTCTTTTTTATTGTCAGAAAAATGGATTGACAAATATGATGTATAAATCTGAAATGAAAGCACTGTGTTAGTTATTGCACATGATGTAAATACGGTAGCTTCTTCACAGAATCTTTGTTTTTTGTGAAATGTAAACCTGTATTCATATTACTATATATACACAGAAATAACGTTCAAGTATGTATATGTATGTGTGCGATTATATGTGTATAATTAAATCTTATCATATCACAGTAATAATGGTTAATGAAACAAAATGCTTAACCTTGTATTGCACTATGTTTTACTGCTGTACTTTATATAAACAAAAACTTTAGCTTCTCACTGAACTTATCTTAATACATGTATTCGTTCTGTTGCTGTGAAATGCATTAGTATGTTACTACGAATACTCAGGTAATATATCTATGGCTTGTAAAACCGTTTTAATACTGTATGCTCTACACCTCTCCCATGACAAGGTCTTCTTGCATTCATTATGCAAATCATTCTTATTTTATGTTATTTTATATATATATACCAAACTACAAGATGTCTATCTCAAACTGTTTTCACATTTACATGTTTAATAATCAATCTCACATTTACGTTCAGTGTATTACGTCTATAAACTTACGACAGGCAATGCCATAAATATATTTCATTATCGGTATATGCATATATCACAATTTGTTGAACACTCATTCACACATACAAATATAATAACAAATACATATGATAAATACCAAATTATATAAAGGCATGACATTAGACGATACGTTCCTCTCCTTTTTAGGAGGTATTAATAACAATGACTTAATTAACATCTTAGACACAAATGATGTTGAAAATTATGAACCTCAACTAATACGTCGGTCATCATATTATGACTTTGATAAGTTTAGCAAACTTACACAGATAAACACTACGCGTTTTAGTATCTTAAGCACTAACATTCAATCAATAAATTCAAAATTTAACGAACTGGAAGCTTTTGTAGAAGAGCTAAGTAGTAAACATTTTAAATTTAATGTCATCTGCTTACAAGAAACTTGGAAATCAGAAAACGATGACCTATCACAGTTTTCCTTACATGGTTATGACTGTTTAGCTCAAGGGAAGACGTGCTAAGGAGGGCTAATAATATATGTTGACAACAAATATAGATCAGAGGTTATATTAAATGTAAACATGTACGAACAGTGGGAAGGGATGATAGTCCAAATAAATGGTTGTAATCTATCTAAGAACATAACCATTGGAAACATATATAGAACAATGCTAAGGAGGGCTAATAATATATGTTGACAACAAATATAGATCAATAACCTTAAACAATAACCTTAAACAAATACATTAATTTAATAAATTAAAATGTCTTAACAACAACAACAACACACGCAACAAAAGTACAGAATCCTTAATAAATGAAGAACTTTTTAAAGTTAATGAATGGCTAAACATAAATAAATTATCTTTAAATAAAAGCAAATCAAAATACAAGATTTTTCATATGCCTAATAAACGCACGCAGACTCTTACGCTTAAAATAGATAATATAAATATTGAAAGAGTAGATGAATTTAACTTTCTAGGATTGACTTTAGACACTAACCTAAATTGGAAAAAAACACACTGAGAAAATTTCAAATAAGTGCTCCAAAACAATTGGCATAATAAACAGATTAAAATATGTATTACCTTTAGATATAAAAGTGTTGTTATATAACACATTAATATTATCTCATATCAATTATTGTACCATGGTTTGGGGATACCAAATAAATAGAATAAAAAAATATAAAAAAGCCGTGCGAACAATAACCTTAAACAAATACAACTCACACACGGAACCACTTTAAAAAAAACTTAGACTACTAAAAGTAGAAGACATATTCAAGTTACATGAATTAAAATTTTACTTTTATGTTTTGTTATGTATTGATATATGTAGATTTAATGTGGCCGCAGCTTGTTTGATGTTGGAATAAAGGAAGATGGATTCATATATAAAAGGTTGGTAAGGGGCATATTTTATTGCCAATCAGTATGCACATCAATGCATACCCATAAAATACACTGTACCCGTATATAAGGAATTGTGTACAAGAAAGTGTTGCTGTACACAAATAAACAATCAGTACAATACATACACAGTGCATCAAACTGCTAATCTACGACATCAAAGGTGAAGGGCTACATGCCGCCCCTCCAAACTCGATATAATGAACATTATTATAAGTGTACAACACATCGTAATAAACACACGTCGGTTCCTTGTACTTAACCATCTATGTAAATGAAGTGCCACAAGCAGTGGTGGAGGAGAGGAGGAGGTGGTCAAGACAGAAATATAAACGACTTACTCTGATCGATTCGAAATCGGACTGGGAAAGATTGAAGATCTTCTCCCATGATACCAAGCAGTGGGCTAGTCCACAAACCAATAGGGGTGGAAGGTTAGACTGACACAATCCATAACGAACATAAACATACTTTTGGCTGTGCCAAGAAGTTGTTATTTATGTTTTTGTTATGTATTGATATATGTAGATTTAATGTGGCCGCAGCTTGTTTGATGTTGGAATAAAGGAAGATGGATTCATATATAAAAGGTTGGTAAGGGGCATATTTTATTGCCAATCAGTATGCACATCAATGCATACCCATAAAATACACTGTACCCGTATATAAGGAATTGTGTACAAGAAAGTGTTGCTGTACACAAATAAACAATCAGTACAATATATACACAGTGCATCAAACTGCTAATCTACGACATCAAAGGTGAAGGGCTACATGCCACAGGCAGTGCTCATAATGAGGAGTGACCCCCCCACCCAAGGCCACAGTGACCGTCAGTTGCATTAATAGAAGGCAACAACTCGCAATTAGATTAACAACTACAATTACCAACCTAAATGCATTAGGCATTTACTAACTTGTCTATGCGAAGCACAATCCGCAATTATCATTGAATAATAAAAAAGTACAGTTGATCACAGTATTGTATCAGCCTGCCACTCAGCCCCGGCTGAGTGGCAGGCTGACACACCTGACAATTGGTATAGATCAAAGATTCAACAAAACATAAGAATTACACAGTGTACAGCATAGACATAGTTTTTTTTGTTTTTTGTTTTTGTATTAGCCTGCCTCTCAGCCCCGGCTGAGCTTGGCGGACTGACATGTCCCACGTTTAGTATAGCATATAAGCCCAATATTCATAAATCGTTACAACGCAAATCTTCTGCTAAGTAAGGACCAGCCTATCGCTTAGACCCGGCTAAGCTCAACAGACTGGCACACGTTACAAGTGGTATAGCTCCAACCTTCAACAAAACATAAGAATGACACAGTGTACACCATAAACATACAGCAATTTGTTACGTATGCACCTGTCTGCCCCTCAGCCCCGGCTGAGCTGGACAGACTGGTACGCATAACAACTGGTATAGACCAAATATATTCGAACAAAAGAGGCATCAGCAGCAGCACCAGGGAAAAAGGGAATAAATGACTGCTGATATAAGATAGTTCATAACTGCATCATAGGGATTCGGATATATCGACGAAAGGCGGCAGATTTCCATCTGCCCATAGATTGTATCTGGACATCTGTGAATCCTCGTGTTGCTGCAGTAGTTGCTGCACCTATCCTAAATGAGTGACACTTATAAAGACTAGGGTCATAACCAGCGTGGGAAAGACAAGCAGTTAATTGAGAAGCAAAATATGCTCTGGAAATGGGGGTTCTGTCAGGGAAGACAAAGAGTGGTCCTGCTGATGAGCCACGAGTGTTTATATAGCGACAAATATGTGCCACAGGACAGTTCTTAGACTGTGAATTTATTTCTAGGACAATAGGCCTGCCAACTTTCTGGTGTTTAGCATGTCGGATTGTAAGTTGCAGGGATGCTTTACTATCACTATGACGACCAGGCACTATTATTACATCACCCCGTTGTATGACATGTTCGGTCAACCCTCCAGACCGCACAGTCATTTCACCAATCCTTAAAAAAACATGGAAAGCTAAGAGGAACATTGCTGTTATACATAATTGAGTAAACTTGTCAGTGATTACAACTTTTGAAGCGCTGACAAGATGACCTAGGATATGTAACTCAATTGGCCTTCTGGAATCCATTGTGCTAGATGTCTTCTGAACACCTACTAGAAGTTTCTTAATGTAAAAATTATCTGCAGGATCTGCTAGCCCAACTATTTTATGACTATAAGAAATAGCGGACACAGTGGACAAAATTGTTGACGAAGCATAATTGGCTGCAAACAGGTGTGTAATAAATCCTGCAAGATTCGTTCGTGACACAGGGAAAAACTTTTTGCCAGGACAGACAGATGATAAATATTTACGTAACATGTTGACACTGCGCCTATATGCTGCACGTGTCGTAGGTGCTAGTGACGCTCTGACGAGGTCCTGTTCTAAGCTAGCAGCACTTGTGGCTTCAGTGGATCGGGGATTGCTACGGGAGTGCGGTCCAGCCAAGGTGCTATCTGTCTGGCTTTTCCGATCTGCAATCCAGAAAGATGATCGGCTATGACATTTTGGTATCCCGGAACATGGCGAGATCGAAAAAAGATATTGTGCCGCAAACAGGCCAGCACTAACTTTCTGACGAGCTTCATAATGGGCCTATTCTTGGAAGTGGTCTTATTGATGATGTCAACGACCCCCGAATTGTCAGTCATGAAAATTATACAGTGATTAGCCAGATATTTGCCAAATAACTCTGTCGCTAGAACTAAGGGGTACAGTTCAAGAAGGGTTATATCGGCGGAAGTAAAGGGCTTGTGCCATGTACTCGCTATCCACTTCTTCCCAAAAACTACTGCAAAGCCCACATCACTGGATGCATCTGTATACAACTTAATTGTGTGAGATGACAAAAACCTCTGTTAGAGGAACATACTCTTCCCATTAAAAGACTGAAGAAAAATCTGCCATGCATACAAGTCTGCACGCGCATCACAGTTTAGTGTGACGTAGTGATGCAGCCGAGTTACGCCAATTGTTAAATTTAGGAGACGGCGTAGAAAACTTCTTCCTGCTGAAACAGCTAAGCAAGCATAGGAGAGCAGCCCGGTCAAAGATAACAAGTCCCTCAGAGTTACTTTACGACAATTTACCATACGATTCACTAATAAAGTAGCCTTGGCTAATTTGTCATCAGGTAGACGAAGCTGCATAGTAGTGGTGTCAATTTCAATTCCATATACAATTTGACATGTTGAGGGAGGACACCTCTTTCCCTTGTTTAGTGGAATACCAATCTCATGTGCTAGACGCTCAAAAGAAATTAATGAATTTCGACAAGTTGGCTCATTAGCTGGACCCACAAAAATATAGTCGTCGAGCAAATGCGTGACTTTGGAAACATGAAAATATGTCTGTAAAATCCACTGGACAGCTCGACTAAAACGTTCGAATGTCTGGCAACTGACTGATGAACCCATGGGCAATACTTTGTCGTGGTAGAACATACCTTTCCATGTAAATCCCAGTAATGGATAATCTTGAGGCCGTATTGGAATGAGTCTAAATGCCTCCTGTATATCTGCCTTAGCAATTAGACAATTTGGGCCACATGACCTGACTAACTCAATCACTCTGTATAATGATTCATATTGCACAGTTGTAAATTCTCTGGAGGTATAGAAATTAATGGAATCACCTTTCGGAAATGATAGATCATGGATGAGTCTGACTTTTCCTGGATCGTGTTTTGGAACCAAACCAAGGGGAGAACTTTGAAAATTGTTTCAAATGGGCCTGCTACACGACCTAAATCAATTTCATGGCTGATTTTTTCATCTACTAGAGTGGGTGCATGCAATGCTGATTGATGGTTGCCAGAAACACGAATGCATTGGGGTCCTTCATAATGAAGAGAGAAGCCCAAGGAAAAGCCCTGTAATAGAATAGATGCCTCTGCTTGGTCGTATGTTGACAGATAACGGGATAATACCTCACTGTTTATTGTGGTTGGAAGGGCGCATTGCACCTGTGCGTCCAACCCCTTGGGGGCGGGCTGGGCGTACGGTGCATCGACTCGTGGGGTGTTTCCCGGAACATTTGGCACATGCGTGTTTGAACTGACACGCAGGTCTGAGGCAAGAGCCAAATTGCTCGAATTGAAAACATTGGCCTTTTTGAAAGCCTTTGCTGCTGCGGACATAGGGACTCCGGCTGGTGTTGCCCCGAAAGGCATAGCCCCCTGATTTGTTTGAGGTCTGCTCGAGGCAGCGAAACCTCAAATCCCAGTTCACCTGCCCATAACTCAAACGGTTGGCCCCCATCTCCCTGCGATATGCTTTATCGTAGCGATACCATGCCAAGCCCCCAAACCTGCGTGCCATTTCAGTGATATCTGCCATGTGCTTAAACAAGCCTGGAGCTAGCTGTGGTGATCGTTCAGTGAGGACAGCCCCATATACCGTGAATGCTGCCACCCATTGATCTATAGTTTTGATGCCTTTGCTGTGGGATGGCCTAACTAGAGATAAGGTGTCCTGATGGCCAATGGGCTTTACTTCTAAAGTTAAACGCTGGTGCTGCTGCTGGAACACATCATCCTCATCCTCCTCATCATTTTCACTAGCCAACAGCTGGAGATTCACATATTCCCCTCGCCTAATCTTTGATTTTAAAGCGTCCGGCAAACTAGCCCCCAGCGGCTTGTTAACTACATTATATGTCGGTAATGGGGTGAACAACTCACCACCAAGCAGGCCGCTGAGGACTGCGTCAACATCCTCAGCATCACTATCGTCAGAAGACGCGTCCGCAGCAAGGTGCTGACTGGACGTCGATGGTGTCGCCACAGGTGCCTGACTCGCCTGTCCCGCTGGACGAACGACCGGTTCCCGTAATAGGCGGCCCGACTGCTCGAGCTGTCGCATGACAGCGGCTGCGATAGCTTCCGCCATGCCACCCGATGTGGACAGTGTTGCCTCGGTGGCAACTTCCGGAGTAACGACATCTGGGGCGGTGGTGTCGGATCCTGCTGTCGGCCCCCCAGCAGCAGCTGTTGCACGACGACGGATCGTTCCTGTCTGCGTTCTCGTCCTATGGCGTGATCGTTGTGGTGGCATCTGTAACATTGCACCAACGCCACAGGAAAATATGCATCAAACGATAACTTCTCACTGTGTAACATTGTACCAATACCTGGAGGTATATTTGACAATTTCAGTAGAGACACATGTACTGATAGTGAGATGCAATATTGGTTCATAATGAAAGCATCCATTATTCTGCCAGATGTCGACGAAACAAATACTGGTACCTCTCAATCACGAGGTTATCACTCAAATATCTAATTTGAACCAGAATCTGTTTCGCAACAACTGGATAACATTATCCAAACAAAGTGGACATGTTGTACAACGTATATCGACACGTATATATAGTTGGATGGATCCACCAATTACAAAAAGCAAGTCCTGATACCTCTCAAACACGAGGCTGACAATCGACAATACAAGTTCGAACCAGGAGATGCTTACAATAAAAATCCAAACAAGTCCTGGTACCTCTCAACCCCGAGGTTATCACTCGAATATATAATTTCGAACCAGAAGCTGTTTAACATGCATTGAATAACATCTCCAAACACAGCTGAGATGTGGTAGCAATGGAAATCACTGAGTGGATCCACCAAATGAATAAGCAAGTTCTGGTACCTCGACATCTAGAGGCTGACAATCGACAATATCATAATTTCGAACCAGAAACTGCTTATCTAATAAACACGAACACCTCCAAACTTGTAATGTAGTTAATAATTAACTTTACTTAAAATATCAAGGAACCAATTTAACAAACTGTCACTAGTGTGGACACCGGAGCCATGCTCCCGCTATAGCGCCCTACCTACACAAGTGAAAGTTCGTATTAGTGCACTGTAATCAATACTTTCTAAGTTTCGGGATGTGCTCATACTCGTATGCACGATTCATAGCTAATTACAATTAACACATAGTCGATGCTAGAGCCAACCTACGACAAAGTTAGCCTGACAGATCAATGCTTGCTTACAAACAGCGCCGCCCCGCGGATAGAACGGAAGTACAGTCGTTCCCCTGCCGGGCCAACATGTACTCCATCATCGCTAATCAGGGATTTGTGGTCGAGAAGCATACCGCGATGTTTCCAAAATTGGATTTTTGGAAAAAATGAAATTAAACGCCTCAATTCGGCGTTGACTTCGTCAACAAGAATGTTGTAACGAGGGCGAAGAGGGTACTTGACTGCCGCTGCGGTGTACGAGCGCGAACCGGAAGGGGGGTATCGATAACATAATTGGCAAATGGCCACCTTAGGCTTAGGCTTAGGCTTAGCGAAACCGTCAACTTGGATCAAACGTCGAGCGATGTTCAGAAGATCTTTAGCCAGCTGACCTGGATTACAGTCGGACTTATTGAGGTCATTACCCCCTAGCTGAATAATCGCCTTGGTTGCGTTTGCTCGGTATATTCGTGTAGCAGCGTCAGTGAGTAAATTTTACTTTAAATACATCCATAAAATGTTACCTCCTTATTTACTTAACTGGCAAATTATCCCAAGTGTAAACATACATAATTATAATACTCGTGAAAAAAATTATATACATACTTTTAGAACTAAGCATGAATTTGCAATGAAATGTCTCAAATACAGCCTACCACATGCCATAAATGACACCCCCGATATAATCAAAGACAAAATATATACTCACAGTTTGCGAGGCTTCTCATTTTATATAAAAACACACTTGTTACACAAATATAACGATTCATGCACTCTATCAAATTGCTACACATGTCAACAGAACCATTAAATATAATACATTTGATGCTAGCTTCAGGCAACCAGCACACATACAAACTTACATTCTCACATAAAACAAGCACTCCCCAAAAAACATACATGAGATAGACACCTTGTAAAATGACCACATAAATTATCACGTAAATAGGGTGGCTCCTATGATAGCGACAATGGTGTCTTAATAGGAGTCACCGACCCCGATTGAATAAGCTATATGATTAATATCTATGGTACACCAATACCATAATAGCTGCACATGCGTTTGTATGTATTTTCCGAATAGTATGTTGAACATATAATGATATTCGTTTATGTATGTCTGCATAATGTTTATATTTGTTGTTTATTACAGCATAAGTCAAAAACAAATTAATTGTGTACCTATATGAGGTCAAATAAACGTTATGTTATGTTATGTTATATAAGTATATACTCTAACTATAACGCTTGTATTACGACAACAAACGAAACATATTTAACTACTGGATATTATTTATCATGATCTACTGGTGCCAAATATTATGCCTTACATATGCACATAAACATCACCCGGATAAAATTTAACGCCCGGATAAATGTAAGCGCGACACCGACGCCAATGCATACGGTAGGTACATCGTGGATGTGACCCAGACGTCATAGGGGCCTACTATTTGACGGGATATCACATTTCGTCACATGTTATAGTCCTGTGGTGTAGCTGTGGCGCCATCTACTGATCATTGCTTTAGGTTAGAATTGCAAACAAATAAATCTTGGCAATTTAGTTCAGTCCACAGGACCTACTGCCTTAATTTCCCCACTTACAAATTGACTGAATGTTTGCAAAGGCTATCTAATGTTATATGTATAGTGTATTGTTGTATACAACTAATAAAATACTGACTTACTTATTATATCGGTGTTGACGTGTGAACCACTTTAATTGGTCCACAGCACAGAATGCTTTGACCCAGTGTAGTTTAGATCGTGTTACCAACGCAAGTCTGTAATCAAACAATCGGTCAAAACATACAGCGCACGAAGATCTTCGGTCTGTAGTAAGACCTAATAAGACGCTAACTGAAATGGTAGGCCCCTGGTCATGTTATGAGGTCCACTGGCCTAACAAATTAATTCATCCTACTCGACAGAGTGCATGGCAAGAGAAAGAGGGGCAAGCAGATGAAGACTTGGAAATATTTGCCAACTTTGTTTAAAACAAGTAAACAACATTGCCAAACTGGTGCTCTATCTACGAAAGGTACACACGCACACGCACAAGCACACGCACACGCACACATACACACACACAAATATATATATAATACTGGCCTTTCAATACACCAAAGGCTACAATATCCACTTGCTCTGAATGGTTATCTGGTTACTGCTTTAATATTGTTAAACCTGTATACTTAAGATTAGGTCTATCCAGTCATGGACAGGACTCAACCACGACCAAAAACAACGGCAAAGTGTTGTAAAAGGTACATTCTTCAGCTTCTCAGGACGAGAAGATAAAGAAATAACAGTTGTAGGCCTAAAGTTCCTGATATTCATCATATAAACATCTGATTATTAGTCGTTGCCTTACCTCCTTGTGTTGTGATGGCAATATTCATAATTCTAATATTCGTTCTGACTGTAGGTATATTCTGTAAAATGCACAGAATACGATTTTTCTCTAGCCAAGATTGAGTCGCGGCTACGTTGCGTCGCGAGGTGACGTCGAAGGTTTGTTTCGGCTCTGACGTCAGCAGTCGCGTCATTGCGTGTGTCAGTATGGGGGATGGCAATTATTTTTTTATTTTCAATCAGTAGGTGCCCCAAAGCAATCCACTTTTATGAAATATATCAGTGAAAATTTAAAGTATATCAACTGTGTTGCCGCTGTGTTGACCTTTAGACCCTAAGTGTCCTTCTCTTTTTTTGTACACCGGGACATTTATGGACGTACTTAGACTTGACGGCTCCCGCGTCTAGAGACGCATGAGGCAGTCAAAGCACGCCATCCAGATATGTCGCTTGCTAGTGTTCTGACGTCGCTCCAACTTTTGTTGACCAGTTGTAGGTCGCGGTCAATTGTTTGGCGCCAGATCATTCGTGGTCGTCCCATCTTTCTCTGGCCAGCTGGTATCCACCATAGCGCTTGTTGGGCAGGTCTAGTAGGTGGGAGCCTTGTGACATGGCCGAGCTAGCTCATTCGTCTTCTGCAGACAGTAGATGATGCCAGAGGTTGTCCTGATCGTATCCGGATATTTATATTCGTCACATGGTCGCTCCAGTGTATGCCCAAGATGTTTCGCAGGCATTTAGTGTCGAATGCATCAAATTTGTTTTCTTGGCTTGTTTTTAGTTGCCATGTTTCACATCCATATAGGAGGGTTGGTATAACGTTTGAGATATAAAAGCGGAGTTTAGATTTCAAGGTAAATTTATTTTTGTTTCAAATTGTCCTCAGCTGGTTGAAGACTTTATGGACGTTGGAACTAAACTGAAACAAATGTGTATAGCTTACACAACCTACAGACAGGCACTGCCAGCAACCCATCGAGGCAACACGCACGCCCGTGTACATGTGTAGTTTTTAACTGTTTTAATCTATCAAGATTTTAACCTGATTTTAAGTATACGGCGCACAGGCTACATTACAATACAGTTGAATATATACATATCAGGGCTAAATCGTTCTCAAGACGCCAGCTCTTTCAAAGGAAGAAGATATTCACATTATTTGACACCATATACAGGTTTTTTTTTACGCAATATGCAATTTTAAGCTAAACGGCGTAAAACACGAAACATTGTATTCGCTTGTTATAGCCTACGTTTATTATTCTGCTGGCTGGACCTTGCAAAATAATAAAGTTACAGCAAACGAGTTATGATTCCGAGTTGGTAACTTCTATGCATTAACAAGGAGCCTTTTCTCACGTAAATATGCCATTATGACGCAAGTTAAATGACTTTTACGTGGGCATTGCTCCGATCCTAAATATTAAATTTACGGTATTCACGGTGGACCTAGTGACAATGCCTCACTATATAAAGGCAGCAGCCCCATTGCCGCTTCCCCACTTGGAATTGTCAGTGTGAAAAGGTAATCCGTTTGTTGTCATTGATATCTATATTTTGTTTCCCACCCACCTGCCCCATCTGCACCTGTGTTTGTGTTAATTCGGGTAGGATAGGTTTGTAAGCTGTTTGAAGATCTGGCGATTTTATTTATTAATATATAATGTATGCATCGAATTACAATTTGAGTCGTAAGTTATATGGTATTTGCACATAGTAAAGTATTTAATTTAGTCTTGCTGTATGTTAGTTAATTGCAATGTACACTCCCAGTGTCAGCGTGACGCACTAATGTGTACAAGGGGTTTGGGGCGCTGTGACGCTTTCCCCTTATTTCAGCAAAGCATAATCTTTAAACATGGATGGTTGTCATGTGTAGGGCGGGTTCCGCCACCTGCGTGTGGTTGGTTCCCCCATCTTTGCTGTTGAGGTTGTGTTATGTATTAGAATTATATAGGCTAATGCACATCGTTTACACATTGTATGTATATGTATTATGATTATGTATATATTAATTTTGTTGGCTGAATACAAAGTTCTGATACAAACTTATATATGCCTTGTTACTTACAGCAAACAAGTCATGATTCCGAGTTGGTAACACCTATGCATTAACATGGAGCCTTACCCCACGTAAAGTGATATTCAGTTTAGTTCAGTTCATCCCGAGAACTGTCAGGTCGTACGGGAGACACGAGGGACGCAGTCGCAACGAATGCTCTCCAGCCCGGACGGTCTAACGCAAGTCTCACTAGCGTTTGGACGTAAAGGTCGGTCCACTCCCGTATGTTGTCCATCCAGGTCTTCCTTTGCCTGCCTCTCCGTCTGCTGCCCTCCAGAGTGCCCTGCATGATTGTCTTGGCAAGAGAGTCGTGGCGTGTGACATGGCCGTACCATGCCAGCTTTCTCCTCTTCACTGTTGCGAGGAGTGGCTCCTGTGGACCTGTCAGGGCAGTGATCCGGTTTCGGACAAAGTCATTGGTCTTGTGCTCGGCCCAAGATATGTGCAGCCAGGCGTCTGGAGCACTTGGTCTCAAACGCCTGTATCTTTTTCGTCATTGCATTCGTCAGTGTCCAACTTTCGCAGCCGTAGAGCAGGATGGAGACAAGAAGGACCCTGTACAATCTGATCTTAGTTGCGAAGCTGATGATAACGCTTCTCCATATCTTACTGAGTTTGGTTATTGCTGCTGTCGCAAGGGCTATTCGGATCTGGATCTCTTTCTCCGACCGTCCATCTTTGGTGAGTGTGGAGCCGAGATATTTGAACGCATCCACTTCCTCCAGCTTCTGGCCGTTCGTCGTGATATCAACAGTGGTGTTTTCAGTGCATCTGGCCATCAGCTTGCCCTTTTCGTTGCTTTCTTCCACGCCGTAAGCGACTGCTCTATCCAATAGTCTATTGGTGAGATCTTGGAGGTCGTTGTTGCTTCCTCCAAGAAGATCTATATCGTCTGCAAATTGCAGGTTGCTGACAGGTCTGCCTCCCACAGAGATGGTGGTGTTGAAGTTGTGGAGGGCTTCTCTCATGAAGTTCTCGAGGTAGATGTTGAAGAGAACTGGCGACAGCAAGCAACCTTGACGGACTCCGACTGTGTTCCCCCCTACTCCCCTATTTGGCTGTTGAGAAAGACCGCACTGTTGGCGTTGTTATGCAGCGCGCTGATGACTTAAGTGATGCCTTCTTCAAAGTTGAAGCGCCTTAGCACTTGCCAGAGACCTTCGTACCACACCCTGTCAAAAGCCTTCTTGAAGTCTATGAAGTTGTGGAGCAGGCTCTCTGGTGTTGCATGTGCTTTTCGATCAGGATTCTGCAGTTGCAGATTTGTTCTGCGGTACTTCTTCCGGAATCTGAATTCGGCTTGCTCTTCTGCTAGTAGTTATTCTTATTGTTTTTACAACCGGTTCAAAATGATGCGTAGCAGGATCTTGCTTGGGTGGCTAATGAGACTAATGGTTCGGTAGTTTTGGCACTTCCGAAAATTTCCTTTCTTAGGTAATGGGATGATGAGTGACTGTGTCCATTCTTTTGACCACTGTTTGAAGTCCCAGATCTTTTGGCAAATGGCTGTCATTGCAGTGACCATTCCTTCGCCACCATGTTTGAGCAGCTCTGCTGGAATGTTGTCTGCTCCTTGTGATTTCCTACTGATATACTGCAGATGGCTTCTTCCACCTCTTCCCTTAAAATAGGCAATGTTTCTGGTTCTCTCTCTCTCTCTCTCTCTCTCTCTCTCTCTCTCTCTCTCTCTCTCTCTCTCTCTCTCTCTCTCTCTCTCTCTCTCTCTCTCTCTCTCTCTCTCTCTCTCTCTCTCTCTCTCTCTCTCTCTCTCTCTCTCTCTCTCTCTCTCTCTCTCTCTCTCTCTCTCTCTCTCTCTCTCTCTCTCTCTCTCTCTCTCTCTCTCTCTCTCTCTCTCTCTCTCTCTCTCCCTCTCTCCCTCCCTCCCTCCCTCCCTCCCTCCATCCCTCCCTCCCCCCTCCCTCCCTCCCTCCCTCCCTCCCCCTCCCTCCCTCCCTCCCCCCTTTCCCTCTCCCCCCGGCTTGGTCAGGTTCTTCGGTGTGTTGGAGGCTTGCTCCTCAATACATTGTTCTTTGGCTGCTTTCATTTCCTTCCGTATTGTCCCGTGACTCTGGGCTGTACAGTCTGTATTCTTAAATTCTCGTCTTTCGACACAGAGATCAAGGATGCTGTTTGTGACCCAAGGTTGCCCCTTCTCCTCTGTCGACCCAGTACCTCCTCGTTTGTATTGCGGACTACCTCGTTGAAGTTGTTAGTGGGGACATTGATGTCATTGTCCAGGAGATTGAGTGCCGCAACCTCCCCCCCCCCCTATCTGAGCCTGAAATACTGGAGCCATTTCGGGATTTTTCAGCTTGTTGACATCAAACCTGACACGTGGCTGTGCCGCATGATATTTATTTTTTAACGTGAGCTTCGATGTAAGCAAGACAGCTCGTGATCGCTGCCTATGTCAGCTCCTAGGAATGTCCTGGTCTGTGTTTTGTTAATGCTGGACTTGAAGCGACGAGGTGTCAGAATGAAATACATTTGATGGTGAATCAGGCCGCTTGGTGAGTGCCATGTTGTTCTGCGAGAGAGCTTGTGTGGGTACAGTGTGTTTGCCAGGGTCAGTCTGTGGCTGCTTGCAAACTCCAGGAGGCGGAGTCCCCTTTCGTTGGTTTCTCCTATACCAAATTTCCCAACTGTTTCAGACCAGTGTACGTGGACGTCTGGGCCCACTTTACTCTTCCAGTCGCCTTGTACGATGACGATTTGTGGTCTTGCTGATAATGTGATAGTATGTATGTTCATTGTTCAAATAAGTAAATATTGTTCATGTTGAACATAGAGTAGTTTGGGTGACTTTGGGTGATCACCCGAGACAAAGCCCTAGTAGGTTCAATGATCCCATATATGTAAACGGTATTTATAAATATACATTTAAAACTAGCATGCCATATAATATGTAGTAATGGGGCCAAAGTATGCAGTGTGCTTTGTTCCACATGACAAAATTTGAAAAATAATATGTAGGACCATCACTAAAATTGCATTTTTTTTAGTTATGTAGTTACTACCATAGGCGTCGGAACAAGGGGGGCTTGGAGGCTGAGCCCCCAAATAGTATTGGTGGGGTGGAGATAGGTTTATCCCCTCGATATTTCTGCTGCCACCTAGCAACCAATGTAGAAGGCACTTCTACAAACTGCTACTATGATAACTCGCTTACATTTCCAAGTGGCGTGATGGAAATGTCTAGCTGCCTACCATTTTGCTTTGTTTATAGGTCATGTTTAAGTGTAGCATGGACCAAATCGACGTGAGTTAGATGTATACGAATGGGTGGCCCATGTGAATAACTACGCAACCTTGAACAAGCGATTTACCGATTCTAGAAAGTATCGGGAGTTATTGGGATGGGGGCCTGCACGCAAGTCCATCCAAATTAATGTTCTTCAAAAGAGATGTACCTACACTACAGTTAATAGACAACAGTCAGTTGCTTCGAGAAGTCATAGCTGCACAGTTTCTTCAAAACCTATGGGGCCATGCAGTTACCATCGAGTAATCCTTTTTCTTCTTCGTCTTCTTCTTCTCTTTCTTCCGGTTTACCCACCCCTAGCTTCAATTTGCTGAGGATACAGGCGGTGGTCTGGCAGGCAAACAGGAACTATGTGCTGTGTATATATATATATATATATATATATATATATATATATATATATATATATATATATATATATATATATATGTACATACGTATGTCTGTATGTATGTATATACAGCGTATATATATATATATACATGCATTCATACATATATAATTACATACATACATACATACGTACGTAAATACACACATACAAACATACATACATACATACACACATACATACATGCATACAGGCCTACATACATGCATAGTGCAATGTCTGGATGTTGTTCTTGTTCTTGTTCTGTTTAGACTTACAATATTGATGGAGGGAATTCCAAAGTCGAATGGTACTGTGGAAAAAGAATATAAGTGGTAATTGCATCTGAGTGGTGGATACAGTAGACAACAGAATGTTGTTGTCTAGTAACAGAATTTACAAGAATAATTGTTCCAGCAAATGCCAAATGTTTTGCCACGAGATAACCATTAAAATTAAAGGTATTCAACAAAGCCATTTACTAGTTTGTACATCATCCATTGCTTAGCGTCTGCTCGTTGAATTACTCTTTGTGCAATGTATTATAGCATATTTATAGACACAGTACATAGAGGCTAATTATTTAAGTTAATTTGCGCAACTGTTCCAGGCTATACCGTGGTGTGAAATAGTTTGTGTCATAGAGAAGCATATGTTGTATAGGAAAACTCAAATAACGTTTACTTTAGTCTCACTTAGCCGACTCTCTCCCGGCTGCGTGATTTCGCCGGGAAGATAATCTGGCTTAGAATCACGTTTTGATTGCTCACTGCCAGTTAACACGTCTATCCCTCAGAATGTTTACAAATTATGTATGTTTTCGATAACGAATTGAAATTACGAAATAGTATTATACAAAATAAAATGAATGTTAAACTAAATGAACACAAACAACAGTTTCGAGAACTCTACGGTATTCGAACCGAGGACCCTAAAATTAGTTGCTTGACGCGCTACCAACTTAGCCACCAAGATCAGCACGTTTTACTTGTACTTTGGCGACTACATATATCAGTTAGCAGGCCAACTGTTGCGCGCGACATCGATTGCACTTTGTTTAGTTAAATTTGTCCTTGTTTTGTATTTATATCATGCTTATTCACACTTAGTCTTTTGTTTCTGCTCGAGCATAACCAAAGAACGTCAATGTGGAATCGTTGACAGCCACAAGAGCTGTCACCTAGTGAATATGCATGTGATTAAAAGGCACTAAACAACAACAAAAGTTTAATGGGGCCCTGTATAGATTGCGCTATTCCACGGCAGAAGTATTTTGTCGACCAACATTTGGCGTTTGCGGCTAGAACAGTCTCGTGTAGGCGATATGTTTGCAGTCGTTAGTTTTAGGGAACACAATGCAAGCATGCGCTGAATCTAGTGATTGTGTTGTTGATAAGGATTTATATATGACATATACTGTTGCAAACTAACAACAATAAATAAATAAATCCTTACCAACAACACAATCACTAGATGCAGCGCACGCTTGTCTATGTTCCCGAGAATTAACGACGACAAATATATCGCCTGTACCAGACTGTTCTATAAATAGCTGCAGACGCCAAGCGTCGGCCGACAAAATACTTATGCCGTGGAATAGCGCAATCTATACAGTGCCCCTATAATGTCGGTTTATTTTTGTGTGACATGTTTAAATATAAGTTTAATGTTGAATAGCTGTTATAATATAGTATTATCTGATAAAAGTGTATCCTTATTTATTACTTATTTCATAGTTGGCCTGAAAACCAATCATCGTCTCTACCCGAACATTGACAGGGGATTAATATTCTATGCCATAGTGAGGGGCGAAAAGTGCTGCCACCTCACGTAATCGAGGCTACATTTACTTCCGCTATGCCCAGCACCCTGCGCAGAATTTTTAAATTACACGTGCGAATGGCGCCTGTCCGTCCCTGAGTAAAATTATTCTTGTTCTGCTTTGTAATGGATCGTAAGTGTTTTCCAATGATATATTTGTCTTATATCAATACCTCATGATCTATTAAATGTGAACATAATTTGATTATTTCGACATGTTTGTGACATCTTTAATGTTGTTGTTTCGACTTGTGTTTGCCGCTGAGATCGGTGGCTGTGTTTAACTTTGACTGACTGAGTGAACCCTGGTTGTGCCGCGGAGTTTCCGGTGGGACATTGTTTGGGCTATTTTGTAGCATGTATTTATAAATTTGGGCTTTAAAATTGTCGTGTTTCTAACCACATGGTAAACTTCATTACGAATAGTGGGCAGTCAACGTGGTGTTCCGGAAACGTAAGCAGTACTCGTGGGAATTATTACATTTGTCATGACATGATGATTTGAAATTCTGCGCCATTACCGAGATTTACCTCTCCCAAGAGAGTTGACACCGCGGCGTCGCCGACACAGCTGTCTGTCACGAAGCATCCTACATTGTTGGGGACTGATCATAACTCTAGTTACATTTACATCATTATATCCCAAAATACATAACGAAAAACGTTGAATTGACATTAGTGTAGGCACTTCAACAAAAAATTTAATATCATGCTAGAACATTGGGAATGGGCTTAAAGTAAAGGTAATAGGTTAAGGATCACATAACTGTTTATTTTATTAAGATACCTTTAATAGATATTGCGATTTTAAGACGGAAAAACAGCGTCATTTTTGTGTATCTCTTACAATGGCAAAATGAACTCATTTTTGTGTTTTCTATAGGTAAATATTTGCTTTAAAATGTAATAACTTTTTTTATTTATACAGATATTTAAATACTGTCTTCAGGGTTTTCAAACTCATTGACAAGACTAATAAATTTATAATATTGAATATTTTTAGTATCATTATAACCAAATTAATTAGTTAATTTTAGTTATGTAGCATGCAGAACTCAACAGACCGAAATGCTCCAATTAAAGGCCATAATGTCAATGATTATAAAGATTTTATACATATTATGCAATGTGTATAACCACATTAATAATGGTAATAAATATGCATTAAAAAATAATTTATAAATAATAATTATTTAATTAATTAGTTAATATTGGGTAATTAGCGCACAACCTCGACAGACAAAAAGATATCAGTAAAAGGCCATAATGTCCATGACTATGAATATATTTATACATATTATGCAATGTGTATAACCACATTAATAATGGTAATAAATATACATTAACAAATTATTTAATAATTTATTTAATTAGTCAATATTGGCTAATTAGTGCGCAACCTCGACAAACCGACACATTTAATTAAAAGGCCATAATGTCCATGATTATGAAGATATTTGTATAATTTATGAAAGCAGTAAACCACATTAATTACAGTAATAAATATACATTAACCAGTCATTTCACATTAACAGTAACTTAATTAATAAGTTAATATTGGCTAATATTAGCACGCTAATGACTGACCACTACATTTCGATAAAAGGCTGGAATGTCCATAATTATAAAGACAGTTATATAATTTATGCAATGTTTACCACCACATTAAACATTATAATAAATATACATTAACAAGTCATATATATCTTTATAAATAAGTAAATATTGGCTAAATAGCACACAAACTCAACAGATCAATACAGTAGTCATACTTCACTGTGTCTATGTGTGACTGTGTCCTGACAGGTTGGATGAATGTTGCAGGCTCAGTACAGTCCAGTAATAAATTGTCACAGCTTCATAATGTAATGTTCTGCATTTCAACATGAACTTGATGAAGTAATGTTCATAAATTGTTCACAGTATTCCGTCGCTGGACCCAAATGCGGCAAATGCAAGACTGCTTTCTGTGTTACTCCCCACGGGAGTCAAGTCATGAAGAAGAGAAGTCTGGTGTGCTCACAATGCAGTCTTTTTGTAATATTGGCAGTTAATTGCCTCATAGTTTAATGCCAGTAGACTGCAAGATCTGTGCAGCTAGGTTCATATTTCAGTATCTTGTAGAAAAACGTTGTGTTCGTCAACATGATGTCTATAAGTAATGTTCATGTTGTGTTGAATGGACACCGTTCAATCTAGATATCAGATATATAATCAGCAAGATTAAATGTGTATGTATGCAGGCATGTGATGAATGTCATATTCAGACGACTCTGTGGCTCGGTACCTTCACAGTCGGACACAGATCAGTGTAACATCAGTGTCACTGCATGTAATTGCGAATATCTGAAATAAAAAGGCCATCGTGTACCATATTTTGATAACTGTTTTGATTCTGCATGCAAATCTTGTGAAATAATTTTCTTATCCCTGCAACTGTTACTCAAGAGAGCAGAGTTAAATTATATAATAATGCATTATGTCAGTTGTCACACAATGAAACGAATTATGTTACATCTGTCCAAGGCATTATGGTTTATATTACATTTTACAAAATGTTGTGCAGTGACTGTTTATCTTGAAACACTTTTTAAAACAAATTAAGTCGGATAATTTATGTATTTGATGTAAACAAAAATTCTAACAAATTGTTTATTTAATATGTAACAACAATTATTTAAAATTATTGCATAATGAAATTTATATTATTTCTAAGTCTAAATAAAAGCATAACCATAAATAATGGCATAATGATAAGCCATGCTAAACCCAAGGCCAAGTCAAGACTGCCAAGGCAAGAGTAAGCAGTAACCAGCCCTTTCCTAGGCTAAGGCTAGCCTAAGACTACCATGCTTGGCCCATAGTATCATAGTAATAGGCTATTAATTAAACAAAGTGAAAGTCTAGCAACTCGAAACTACTACTTTGACTGTCGTGTTGTAGTGATTTAATTTCAGTAATGTGGAATAAGTCACAATATGGCTCCGATGACATCATCACGATGTCGATGACGCGGCGCAAGTGGCTTAACCAATAGTCACAGATCGGTCAAATAATCGTATCATGATTTTTGAATGGCTCAAAAACCATATATGGCGCCCGAATCCGCTGAAGATTTTTCAACACAGACTAGCATAAATCCCTATAGATCAGGCTAAACACTATTTCTTTTCTCTTAGACACACTTATATAGCTTAATCCGACCTGGTTCTGTATACGCGCATGCGATTTCATCGACACGCAATGCCTGACAATGGTGAAACTTCAAATTTTTGGAACTGTTCAAAATCATAGATGGCGCCCGATTCCACCAAAGATTTTTCAACACAGACTAATATAAACCTAGTAGATTTTGTTAAACACAAACGATTTCTTCTTATACTAATGCAAATGTGCTAACTTTACTAATGAAAAACAGCTATGTCGTCAAATCGATAAAATCTAGCTGATTATTTGGTCAAATTTGAAAAAGAAAGACACGTAAATAAAATCCGACTTACCAGCAAAATGAATCCATCAGCAGATGATGTCAACGACCAGATAAAGCGCGCGAATCCAAGAGTTACAACAAAGCACTACCCGGGCGGTGCGTAAACGACACGGCTAAATCGTGAACGGATCGCGGCGCACGGAAAATTACGTAGCGAGCAGAATCGTTTGAAGTGCCTAATAAGTGTCATTACTGTTATTCATAAGTTTTAATCCTTATATTTTTCATAAATGATAGGCCTATCCAACTCCAAGTGGTTCCTCTAAGTTAGTAAGTGTTATTTTATTGACACTGCGGCAGAGATCTACATAAACAATTCTTAATTTAGATACTTTTTAATTACATATTCATCTAATAATATAGAACAATTTAATTAAATGTCAAATGTAATTGGTGATTTTGTTGCCATATATATGTGATCTTAATAATTTTTTGTCATCCTTTCTATTGCAGTTTAGAAGGTGTCAGGCTGGCTGTGAAAAATGAGGAAGCAGTCTCCCAACTGGACCTCAGCGTTGGCACCATTCTGCCCGGCAACCCTCGATTCTCTCGGCAGGAATGAAGCGCGTGATGACAGCTTCGTTCTGGGCGGCACCAGCAAAGGTGATTCATCTTATCCAGGCCTTGAAATATGGAAAATGACGGAGAGCGATAAACATAATATCCCTAAATAATCTTGAAAAGAGCGACCTGCTCTCCTACCATTAAAGCATTACCAGGGTGCATGATGACTTTAGCTGACAGGTAATCCGTTGGACTGGCTGACTCAGAAACAACTAGCCCTGATATTCTTTTACTAGTCCTTAAAATAAATGTGCCGTGTGCCACCATATTGTTATATCATATATATGTGACAGTTATGGCACACAGTAAAACTAAAAATGGCTTTTTACCCATATACATGTGATTTCATAGATCCAGTTGAATAGGTCGTCGGAAGAAATAACTAGTTTAATCAGGGGCAGCAAATGGCAGTGGGGGACAAAGCGATGTCTGCAGAATTTGAAGCCCGACGCTGACGTTTCATTAGCAGTTCATTTCCCGAAGCCGACGGCTGAATCAGTAACATTGCTGGCATTTGGTAACGTGCAAAGATATTCACTCGATGCGGGAATTACGCCAACTACGATGAGATAGCACGTAACTATATCTGTAATCCACACATGTATGTTTGTTCATGTCGGTCATCACTCATGGTCGCTAGGCGGCACTACCTATCCTAACCGGATGTAAAGAACTGCCATTTACATTCTCCACATTCAGCAAGTTTCCTATTCGATGGTCGTAGAGAGTATTTAGCTGCATGTGATCAAATACTACCTCATTGCCTTATTTTGTTTTATTCCACCACAACACACAACTAGCATGTGTACAGCGTAAATTAATTCACATAATCACAACTAGTCCGACGGGACAGCTCTAAACATGGTCTAGTCCGGTCACTGAAACTACTCGTCTGGGATGATCGGACCGGCCTTATCTCGCAGCCTGATTAGGGTCACTCATCCATGACTGCATGTTAATTTGTTTACATACATGTCAGCTTGAACGCCAGGCCATGGCAAGTTATTTTTATGCTGATATTGATTCTGTCCTACACAAAACATACCTGTATATAGATGGGTTCTGTATAATATTAGCTACGAATGCTCATGTGAGCCACCATCTAACATAAAACGCAGCTCATCAATATGTCCAACTAAGCAAAACACTTAAACTGCGGATATGGCAACACTGCAGTCATTACTGCATTTTTAGATCAGTTCAGGAGGTCTTGCTTAGTGCAATAAGCTGAATTTGCTTTGTGTACGAAGCAGTGGAAGTTTCTACATAAAGCTTTCACATTTCAAATTCATGTCAAAAGCAAAAAGTTTTGACATTTAAATTTCACCAGATAATTTGGCTTTGAAGATGACGCACGTATCGAAGATGCAGTGTTTGTTAGTGTGCTCTGCTGCCTACACATCAATGGTCAATTTGCTGACTTTGTTGCTTCTGTGCAAGTTCATTTATCAAACTGCCTGATGTTGTCAGAGTTGTCAAAGTCCTTTGGAGATGACATTGAAGCTGCTGTGCAGGAGAATCTCTAAGTCTTGTTTGTAGAAGAATCAACATTTTCTTTATCTTAACATATAAAATTGTATTTTAAGTCTTACCCTGTTTTAAAAGCTCTGGCCCACAGAGAGATAACTGAATAAAATTTGGCCCACACCCAAAACGTTTGCGGATCCCTGGATTATACATTATAAAAATTTATACAAGATTTTACTTGTGATATAAAATATCCCTCAGCTGATATCTCGACATGTATTTTGTGGCTGTTGAAGTTGATGACAAACTGTTTGACATTCAGATGGCAGTATTGGATGGCTGGCACGTGGCAATGCCCTGGAGGTGTTCAGTGGCACTACTGGCGAACGTCTCGCCGCCTGGTGTTTCGGCAACGTACTGCGTGAGCCGAGCACGTGCATTACATGCGTTTGCATGTACAACTGCGACAAGCTGATCGTTGCAACATCGTCTGAGACCTCACGTACTGGGATGCTGTGTCTGTTTTGTATCAACACATCAAAAGTGACCAAGGCCATTGAGGTGCCTTGCAAGGTAAGGCAGAGTTAGTACAGGGCAAGTATATCACTTAACTTAAATTTAAGAATATAACTTCTGAAAGTTAGGGTTAGTTTGTGGTGGAGTCATGAAGGGGATGCCAGTTCAAGTTTCTGTTATACTGACAGTGTTTCCGCCAGCAGGGTAAAAGTAATTCTATGGTACAGATACGTACCTAAATTAAATCCAGATTAATTTTGTTTAAACATTCTGTGCAGTGAAACTCATACTTGATGACGTTTTTAAAGGTGAAGAATGAGCCCGTGCCAACACGTTTATGCTAGCTGTTCTGTGATTGGCTAAAGATGGTATTCACTGCAGGATTAAAGCCTTCACCTCAGGATAGAACATGGCGTTCCGGTATATTGGTAGGCTTAATGTTAAGAATACGGCGTGCTGTCATGGCTGTACATTTTTCGCGATGTTTTCGAGTATTCATTGTTTCTTGGTGAAGAAAAATAACACAACAAGATAGCATACTACAGTTTACAATTTTCCTGCTGACTGTTACATTTATTATTCATTCTCCTACGAAACATGGAAATGATCACCATGAGCCGGGTGGGATTTCAGACTTCAAATGACGGGAAATAATTTCTCCGAGCATCTAGAAATCCAAGTTTTTCTGGGGGATGGCCCCCACACTCCCGCCCATCAGGGCGCCTGGCTTAGCCTGCCAGTTCCGCGGTCTCACAATTGACTAATTCCATACCTAAATAATTTTTCCTGGTGGAAACCCTGATTGACTCTGGTTGCCACTTCTGTACATGTCTGTCTTGGTTTTAAATGATTTGTATTTGACGTGCTAACAGACAGAATATCACTCAAGGTCTTGATGTTGTTGAAACAGTTACATGAGATAATGAGATATTTAAAAATCAGAAACACTAATATCATATATGGCTGTAGACACTATATAACATGGTTTTGATACTTCAGTGAAATATTGCCTGCATATTTTGCTCAGAATGATAGCCTACACAAATGTAACAAGTGATTTACGTTTTGTTTGGTGGTTTTATTCTATAAAGGCATCATAGATCATGTAAGGAACGGTCTCATCAGTTCGCAAAGTCTAAACATTTTGTGCACATAGTATTGGTTCAAACTGTGCCCACAAGTAAACGGAGCAGGACTTAACATTTTTACTATCTAAAATGACTACTGCTGTCAGTTTGCATTAACATGTTTCGCACTAGGTGGTGCCACAGTTGCGATTATTTCCCCTACTATATGTGGTGATGGCCACCCCCACACATGTTTTGGGAACTTGCAACCACCCCTAATGTGTGTGTGTATGAGTTTGTGTTGTATCTGTGTGTATGTGAGTGGCCTGTGGTTGTATCCAGCTACCAGAAAGACCTGCGTTGGTTTCATTTGCCTGTTTCTCCCACTGTACCCTGTGTTCTGACGTAGGTGACGGCCCTGGAGCCAGTTAATGTATCGGGCCAGACTGTGGACACACCCACCCTCGGGGGACAGCTCAAGAGTTTCTGTGGCATACTGGCCGTAGGCACAGAGGGTGGTCACACCTTCCTTCTCGGTCAGTAACACTGTACAGCTACCATTCATATCTAATGTGCTCACCTCATTTAATGTTCCATTTCTTCCCATACGTAAGTCTGAATACATTGCCATTCCTCACATTCAATGCAAACTACTAACAGTCCGAGTAACTAAAATAATAAAGGTAAAGTATCCAGACCTTAGGACTGCTCAGAGAGCATCAGGGTTGGTTTTCTGCCAGGCGGAAAGGTATTTCTGCCGTGCCCAGGTAATGGCAACAATCCATGCCATAGGAAAGTGCAACTTTTTTTGTAGAATATGTTGTCAATATCATTCTATACCTATGTACTTACAGTCTGAGTAAAAGTACAAATATATCCACATGTATACAAGTACATTTGTATAACATATTTTTGTTTTGGCCATGCAGTGCTTGCTTTTTTCCTAGCACTTGATTCCCAGTTTTAAATACAGTGGATACAAGTATTGTGTTAGATGTGTGCTTCAAAAATGTTCTTGTAATAGTCCAGACACTGATCTAAAGTGCACAGTAACCAGAGGTAATACCTAGGGGCAAGATCCCACCACTTGCATTCATTTGTGTGCATTTTGTGCTCACATGTCCAGAACTTGTCACCTGACAACACATTGGCTGCAACATTCTTTTGTTCAGTATTCCTCTTATCTCTGTTCCCTCTCAGTCCCAGCCTAGAAGTTGGTTGGTAATTAAAATTAATTAACACCTGGTCATCATCTTTTGTTCAGTGGAAAGCCTGGTTTTGAAGCACCTGACCACTGTTTTATCCGACAAAGTGGTTGGGTGAGCTGATAAGACACGTTTGCTAGCTGTCTGTGTCTAACTTGTTGGGGTTGGCATCACAAGATGACACGGTAATGGTGTAAGAATGAAATAGGAATGAATGTTGATATTGATAGTAAAATAAATAAGTATAAAACATGACTGCTGGGAAGGGCAGAAGCTAGGGGAGAAAGGCCTCATGGTTTCTATCATGAGGGCAAAAACATGCCAACCCTGGAGCGCATTAGACTTGACCCCCTGTCAGACCTGTTTGTTCGTACACCACCTCACCATTTCTTTGGGGGAAACACATTAACGCTAAGGAATTTCACATAATGTTTGTGTTTTCTGTTGTATGCTCTGAAATTGCACAGAAGATAAGGAAGACATATTTTTATTAAATTATGTATTTTCTTTCTTGTGTCGTAAGGACATTTAGGATCAACTACATTTAACAGGGTGGGTTGAGTTGCTGGAAACACAAACAAAGATCTAGGCGAAACAGCTGCAAGTTAAACCAATTCCTTGTTGCGTCTTACATTAGTGTTTTGAGATCTCCCCTAACCTAAGACTTGTGGAAACCAAGGCGGCTTCTGTACTGAGTGATTGGAACTGGATTGTTTGATCTGTAGACATGTGTTTGGACGATGAAACGACCGACGGCAGCGAACTGCAGTTGAACGAGATGTGCTTCATTAGTCCACGCACCAGTGACGTTGCCTCCGTGCGGTACACGGCACAGTCCCGGAGACAGAACCTCGCGCTTGAATTGGGAGGTGGGTGGCTGAAGGCAGCGTTATGTACATTTATGTAGAATCTTGTAGCAACACAGAGTTGACCAATAAACAGGCTGCGTTCTTTATTGTTGTGCGTGATTATGTCATGTTTGCAATGATAATGGTGACAATTAATGCGCTAACTTGGAGGCACTAAGTGTACCTCCTTCTAGGTGCCGAGGTCAACTTGTCTCTTTCTATGTTTCGTTCGCGTCCTTGGACCATTGGCCTCTGATCTATCAATAAAACAACACACACCACAAAGGCTGTTTTTTACTTTTCTAGTGGACAATTGAGTGGTCAGGCACTCTCCAGGCGGTGCCACTGTGGATTTACAATCGTTTTATCTGGAAATTATTAAGTAATGCGTGTAATTGGCAACAAATTAAATGGTCCATGGAGACAAGTGTAAGATCAAAATAGTGTAATAGTTATAACTGGTGCCCTTGGTTTATTGCTCGATGGGGGGGGGGTGAAAGGTAGTGGTGAAAATAAGGTTTGTAGCAAATGTCATTGATGTGTTTAGAGCGTTTAGGGATGAGTTTTCATCTGCTTTAGGTTTGTGGAAATTGAGATTAACGTCTTCTTTGCTATATTTGTGGGTTTCACCGTTTGTACTTTTGTAGAAGACACTCAAACGAAGGGTTGGTACTTGTACCGGAGACCTGATAGTTCAGTCCTCAAGAAGTATAATGCAGGTAGGTGTAGGTAAACAACACTTCATCTCTGATTGACCATAAGTACTTATATTTTATGATTGGAATTGACCTATCCATCATGTGACCTATTGCCTAGCAACAAGGTCTGTTAAGCCATCGAAATGGATGCCAAATAAGTTTTCAGACATTCCATCATATATTTTGTTGACATTGTGGTCATTCAAAAAAAAATAAAGCAAAATTGTTTAATTAAACGAGAACTGCATGTCAGAAAGATTGATTAATTGGCCAAAGTCATGCTGCTCCAGTAATATAGACTACATATATATATTATATAAATGTAAACATTGTTGGCATGGCAAACTTTAACAGAGGTCACTTATAATTGCATCATTTTCATTGTGATTATAACTGACCGTTGTCAAAGTTTGCCTCAGTGCATCAATTAGACATGTTGTGGATGTGATGAGCCAATGTTGTCCGTTAGATCACGTGACGGTCTCTTGCCTGAAGTACACACCCCAGACAGGCATGCTGGCGGTCGGCTTCAACTTTGGCTGCTTCCAGCTGTGGCGTCTCAATGTACCTGTGCTCGAGTGAGTAGCATGACCCTCAGAATGTAGAGATTTTTAGGTGTTGTGGCTCGTTGGAATGTTGTGGTTTTCCGATAGACGGGTCTGAATTATTCATCCAGGTTTTCGGGCTGGGTAACTCATTATTTGAACTGTCTCACACATTGACTGTAGCACTACTATAGTCATCAAACAAAGGCATTTGGTTCCAGTAGTTTGGTGCATTACGGTTATGCACATATATGTGGGTTTGTAAACGTTTTTATGCATAAACAAATGTATTGGAGAAAGGGGGGTTAATAACCGTGTTGTGTCACATTTTTCCCATGTGCCAACCAAGCAGTGAATATAAAATGGCCGAAGTGGAATACTTGTGAATTTGTAATCCATGATATGTATTGGGGGGTCTGAGTTAAGTGAGTTCTTTGTAGTGTCATGCATCAGTGTTTTGATATTGTAATTATTTTTAAAATCATGAGTTATATGAAAATACCCTAACGTTACACAAACCATTTGTCTGAATAATGCTAATTGATTTGTTGTGAGTACAGAAATAGTGGGATTTCAATACTTTAAACAGTCTCGACCCTGTTCTACTAGTCTATATTGTGGTGTTTCAACAAATTATCCAGGAACTGTTTCTGTTCTGCAGGTACAGTAGTCGTTTCGAGGATCATCTTGCACCTGTGTCGACCTTTGCCTATCAGGAGCCCGAGAACGACCCACGTTATTTCTGTTATCTGTGGGTGGGCCGTGGACCCCTGCCACACCATGACACGTGAGTTATTTCTGTTATTACACAAAAGTAAGCCATGTTTGTTGTTGTGGAAAGCAAGCCTATGTTTAGTAGATGGAGACATGCTGTAAGGATTACCACGTGGCCCTCCTTGACTCTGTATTTGTTGTTGTTGTTTCAGAGACGAGTTTGCCAGCTCCATCATGCTCTTCCAGCTGGAGTTTGACAAGAAGACATGGTATGACAATATCGGCCACGTCTTCGAGGTAGGACTTATATACACTCATATCTAAGTGCTTGGGAAACAGGTATTGATGGACTGGTTTGCGTAAAATAATATGTTTAAAGGTACGATGTCTGTTCCTTCCATATTTATTATATATTGTAAACATTTATTATACTACTACATTATTTATTACTACTTGAATAAATATCCTGGTGGTGTACTGCCTGCCAAATTGTGTTTGATAAGACCGGCACACTGACAGTTCATAATTTGAACGTTTCGAAGTTCCTGGTTCTCACACGCCAAACCACAAGCCAGGCAAAATATAACTGATTCGGTGAACTGCTAATAATTACCTAACAGAACAGGCAACCTCCTTTTAATAAGGTGTTAAGTTTTTTGAAAGAAGGTTGCGTTGTGTGTCAGGAACTCACGTCTGTCGGGCCGCGTTTCGAACACGAGCTCGCTGGCAACGTGAAGAGCCCTCTAGAGTACAACAGCAGTCAGAACTTTGGAAGTCGTATCATTGCGTGCCGCAGCCTTGTCGACCCTCACTCGGTGGCAGACAGGGGCTCAAATGAACAGTCTTTCGACGATGGTGAGTCGGCACAACCGTCTTCTTTTTGTGTATCAACCGGCGGAAGTTGTCATTGTAACGCTGTGTTTTCTTTCACCTATGTCCTGTACTAGTTGTGAACTTGCCAATGGCAGTCTAAGGCTGAAGATTGTCTACAGCAAGATACGTAACATGAAAGCTGTTGATGCCGAGTAAGATCTGTTGGTCAACCTGATATGATTTATTTTCTCTACCTGTCTACTATATGATAAGGTACTCATACTTCCAAAAACCACAATATAACAGTATCATCCATTATACCAGATATGAATTATTTCATAAGTGGCAAAATTATAAAAATATTGTAGTCCTTTTACATTTTTGAATTCCGTCAGTACATTATATGTCACTTTGTGTAATTGACATGTTCAGCCACATGGTTGTTGAGCGTTGGTTGGCAGTTTTCTCTGATCTTCAGCAGATCTCTCTGTTGGATTGTCTACTCCATGTTGGTCTATGTCGTGTCCGTGTTCTCACCCAGTTGTGTTCTTGGCCCTGTAGGTGGCACCTCTAGTCTTCATCTGTGCATGTTTGCGTGGGAGGTACAGACACTGGAGCCACAATGCCAGCGTAGCTGCGTGCTTGGCGTCTTCGACATGAATCGCTGGTACCACGCGCAGATGCCAGTCTCGATCAGGTGAGAACTGGACGTCACTGTGACCAAAAAATTTCATTGCTCGTCCTGCATTGTAGTTTATTTCAACATGTTTTGCGCATTCAGCAATATGCTAACAGATCATATCCGCCACAAACATCTTGTTCCCTGAAAGTTTTGGTTTTCATGACATTAGCATTCCGGATGTCCAGAATTCCTATGCTTTCCTGTATTTTAATTGCAGATCCTGTGTTTTTTTAAACTTATCCCTTTGGTTCTTGTGATTCGTTACTTCCAAATAATTGTTATGGTAGACATCTATATGTCAAGATGGGGATCTAATTATGGCATGACGAAGTTACACTGTACCATAATTAGACCCGCGAATGTTATGATATATAAAGTAAAAACTCACCCGTTACTAAATTGAGTTAACTTGATTCAGTATATATATATAACGCCACCTGAAATTACTATATTATTGATATGTTTTACTTCTGATTTCCTATATTTCGTATCACTCATTTGCGAGATGTGAATGGGCTGGCTGGAGATGGTTGTATTGTTAGAATACTAACATGGTCAGTTAGTATTCTAATTGAATGGGCCTGTTCACAAGGTAAACAAACCATGGATGTGAGAAGCCACTAACAGTGTTATGGTTCAGACAGATCGTTGCCAAATACTGGCGCAGTTCTGTGAAAGTCGTGTCCTCTTATCACAGGTTCGGCTCAAGTCATGAAGAATGCCTGTTCTTTGCGTTCTGCTCTCTGGACGATGTATTGGCTGCGAGCAACTCAGAAGTGTTTGTGGTAAGGAGCATCATGTATATTCTGAATTTTGAGTGATATTGGTTGTGTTTACAAGTTGATAAATGTGGACAATTTGTTGTCAGGCTTGTAGTTGTAATTGCGTATACCTGATCATGACAGATTGCATCTCTGAGATAGAGTTTAGTAAGGCTGGGAGTACCTTTGAAGTTTGTCGGTTCCCATGCACCTCAGCACAACAAAATGACGCCAATTACAACTGATTGAGTGAACGTCCTGCTAATAATTGCCACTCCTGGTTTATTCCTGGTGGCGCAACAGTGAACCTCGCTTTAAAGGAGCAGTTGTTATCTACATTGATTTTTCTTCCATGTACTAGTTGATGATTGGGTTGATGTTTATGGTTGTAGACAGCACATGTTCCCTACATGAGCATCACCAAGTTCTTCTCACCTGTCCACACTTCCACTGACCAGCACAGCTATCCTTCTACCTTGTCTTTTGGTGAGTGCAATATATGTGACAGACTGCACTGACCAGCACAGCTATCCTTCTACCTTGTCTTTTGGTGAGTGCAATATATGTGACAGACTGCACTGACCAGCACAGCTATCCTTCTACCTTGTCTTTTGGTGAGTGCAATATATGTGACAGACCGCACTGACCAGCACAGCTATCCTTCTATCTTGTCGTCTGGCGAGTGCAATATATGTGACAGACCGCACTGACCAGCACAGCTATCCTTCTACCTTGTCTTTTGGCGAGTGCAATATATGTGACAGACCGCACTGACCAGCACAGCTATCCTTCTACCTTGTCTTTTGGCGAGTGCAATATATGTGACAGACCGCACTGACCAGCACAGCTATCCTTCTACCTTGTCTTTTGGCGAGTGCAATATATGTGACAGACCGCACTGACCAGCACAGCTATCCTTTTACCTTGTCGTTTGGCGAGTGCAATATATGTGACAGACCGCACTGACCAGCACAGCTATCCTTCTACCTTGTCTTTTGGCGAGTGCAGTATATGTGACAGACCGCACTGACCAGCACAGCTATCCTTCTACCTTGTCTTTTGGCGAGTGCAGTATATGTGACAGACCGCACTGACCAGCACAGCTATCCTTCTACCTTGTCTTTTGGCGAGTGCAGTATATGTGACAGACCGCACTGACCAGCACACCTATCCTTCTACCTTGTCTTTTGGCGAGTGCAGTATATGTGACAGACCGCACTGACCAGCACAGCTATCCTTCTACCTTGTCGTTTGGTGAGTGCAGTATATGTGACAGACCGCACTGACCAGCACAGCTATCCTTCTACCTTGTCGTTTGGTGAGTGCAGTATATGTGACTGACCGCACTGACTCATACTGTAAGGTACATTTCCCACAAAACTAACAAAAAGCCAAAATACATTCACAGGGGTGAAAGTATAGATTGTTGTTTTTAATGTTCACCAGTACGTTTATTGTGCCTATTATTAACTACTTTAAAAATATATAATATTAATTGTAGATATAATCGGCATGGGCAATATTGTGCGGCTTATGCATACACAGAAGTGTCACGTTGTATTCTAAATACTCAAGCGATGCACTAGATATTTTGGCAAGTACAAATACATCTCATTTCAAAAACTGAAGTGCTGAAAAGGTGTACAAATATTTGATTCCGACTGTATTAAGAACTAACCCTGGTGTCGGGCGTGTAAGTCATAACATTGATGAGCTAGCATATCGTCTATGTTCATTTTGAATTGATGTGTTTTCCAGATGTTTACGGCATAAGTGAAAGTGGCGTAGTCCGCACCAAGTTCCTGGGTATACAGCGACAGGTGAGTGGTGGACCTACCTATGAGTCTGTTTAATCATACAGCGACAATGACTTGTGAGATGAGACTTTAGGTTTGAGCTTTTTTCATGACGTCTTGAAAAATGCTCAAACCTGAACAACAGTCACTGAAGTCAGATATCCTTGCCCAAAACCACCTTATTGCACAAAGGAGTATTCTAGCTAATGATTCTTGACAGTTGCATGATCACACATACAGTTGTTAGCTCAGAATAATTGTCAAGGATGTGAAAATCCATCTCACTTGAAACGTTCATTGCCATGGTAATACACAACCAAACATGCCCATATTTCACACATCATATACCATTCATTTTTCTACTCAGTGCTCCAAATCTGGTTATGATATGTTCAATATTAACAGAGATATTGCATATTGGTTATATGGGCGTTTTCGAGTAGTGGCTACCCTTAAATGTGTCACGGTAGTAGGTCTGATGTTTCACACAACCATTTGTAAAGTTGTACAGTTAGTGGATCTGCATTATCATATAATGTTTCGGCATTGATGGGCTAGGTGTACTGACCATATTTATGAATCTCATTTGAATGCAGCGAGTCCTACATTCTGTTCTATTCCTTGTACATATGTACATGTTATTGTAGTAATTCCAGTGGGGTGCCCACTTACTCAGACTAGCTACAGCATACAGGTTTGCAGTTTTCAATACAGATTTTTTTAAATATCGGTTGGAATGCGGCAGTATCCCATTTACAAACATAAACTGTACATCTACGTGTGTTTGTCAAGCACTTATAACTGACAGACTTGTGGCAGTGTTTGAGGAAATATGTTTGATGCACGATAGAGCTCAGAGAAAGTACAGCGAATTGTGTGAATTAGGTCTGCTTAGTAGCATGATAGGTGGCAGCACTCAATTGGAAAATGATGCTATAGGCAGGGTAAGCAATGAAAAATGTAAAACAGATTTATGTTGATTTTTACATAAATTTAAGTCAAAAATACGGATTTTGTGCAAGAAAATATGTCATGTCTATCTGTTGGTGAATGTAACAACACTCAGAGTGAGAGAGGGAGGGAGAGAGAGAGACAGAGAAACATAATTTTAGTAGTAGCCTCTAAGACTCTGACACTGCTAAGACTTTGATAATGTCAGATTCAGTAGTGTTGTCGTGTTCATTGCCAGATCCTGGCTGACGTGCAGCACGGAGGCACTGGTGTTCTTGTTGACCCGACCGAGGTTTACAACCGATGTTTATCAGCCGCCCTGCTGCCACGACACATGGACATCTCCACCGCTGTCTCCCTTGTAAGTGTTACCAGCGTCTTGGTTAGTTGTGCTCGCATCAGTTCACAGAGGTCCCAAAACATAGCACTGTGTGGCTGAATGCTTCCCAGAGAAGTCGAGATGGTATGTTCTGCCAGTGTAAAGCGCTTTGAGCAGTCCGGAGGATATAAGAACTTAGCTTTATATGTGGTGGCGGTTTGGTCGACGCAGTGTACTGGAGGGGACGTACATTGCCAACAGTGGCGCCAACTGTAGAGAGGGACATATACTAATGCACCTTGATGTTGTTGTAGTATTTTTTTAAATTGAAAAATCTAAATTGTCAATAAAAGACGAAATGGTCCCTTTGAATAAATTGCCACCGAGCCACGTCAGGCGACATAAAACATTAATTAAATTAGTCATGATGTTAGTTAAATATGTCAAATGACACATATGTAAATAATAGTAAGTTATGGAGTAGCATAAACACAATAATATGTCTGGTTTAAGCAGTTTTGTGAGTTATTGAATCACTGGCGCTCGTGCATTAAATGCAATTGGGAGCAGTCATTTGTACTGAGTCTGGCGTTCTGCAGCAATTTCTCAGTTTGTCTTGAATTTCGTCCTTTTCCATTATAAATTTTGCTAAACTTTTAATATGATCATCTATTGTTTTTTTATGAGTTCCAAACAGTTTTACCTGATTAACTCAAAGCTATCTTGAGGTTGATATTCAAGTAAACTTATGCGATATTCCCGCATCGCCCGGATATGTCACTTTTCAGAGGGGTGTCGGCTTTCTTTTGATCTTAGATTTTTGTTATTTTGAATAATATTAACTTTGTTCTGTTTTCACAAATGTACAAAGTGATACATTTTGTTTGAATAAATGCTTCACTCGCAGTAGTGTGCAACTAGGCGAAAAAAACAGTATTGCCATTAAAGCTATATTCACTTCGTATTTTAGATTGAACCAATTTTTGCAGTAAACAATGGCTAGAATTTAGAAGCGACACATTTAACAGCTTATTTTACAAAATGCTCACTGTTTTGAGTTTGGCTGCAGCCAGATTTGGAACAATCTAGAAACATACTGTTAGACTGCTGAAACAAAACGACTTTATATCGCAAAACAAGATTCAGACTGTTTAAATATCGCATCCCGATAGGAAACTGTTTGTAGAGCTCCAGACTTGTAGATTTATTTTGTTCTGTGTTCTAAGATGTGCACATATATGTTTGCGTTGGAGTATATTTTGTTCGTAATTGTGGGCAGCTATGGTAAAACAACTGTTTCAAAAAAAGCTATTTTCCCTTCTTACTTTCGACTGAGCCAATGAATGACCTCTCAGCGATGACCTCTTTACTTATTTGTACTTATCATAATTAAAATGCAAATTTTACAAAATGCCCAAGTCGTGCATTACTACATATTTGAAATCAGCAGGCAAAATACTGTTAGAATGCAGTAAGAAAACTATTTTTATATTAAAAACAAGGTTCGGACCAGTTTATTAGAGCTGACTCCCGGACCACATGTACTCTTTAGTCCCGCAGCTCATATTGGTTGGGTGGGTGATGGTTCAAACTAATACAAAATGGCAAACTTATGAAACCCCCACCCTTGTAGGTGTTTGAGGTGCTGTTTCCTTGATGATTATGTCTTGTTGCTTTGAGAGTTTGTGACTACATAATGACGGAAACAATGTGTACCACCGTAACACGAAGGGGGTCGGAGGCTACATTATGTTGATGATTATGTCTTGTTGCTTTGAGAGTTTGTGACTACCTAATGGCGGAAACAATGTGTACCACCGTAACACGAAGGGGGTCGGAGGCTACATTATGTTGATGTTGTGTAATGTACCTTGGTGATTTCTGTGTGTGTGTCAGATTAACAAGAGAGAGGCCGTGCTATCGATGGCACTCGACCACAACCTCGTAGGCTTCATCACAAGCTGCATCACACAGTCAACATCTTCCTCAGGTGGGTCACCATCACATTATCTGTATGTTGTTGGGGCGCGGTGGTCTTGCAGTAAAGCACTGGACTGTCAGTCGAGGGGACGAGGAGACAATCTCACCTGCTGCCTTGGGCAATATTTGTGCCCCGCACTGCCTGTGTCTTACGGAAGAGACACTGTAAACCGTTGGTCCCTTCTATCTGTGAATTGATGTTTCAATTAAACTATGTTTTCGTTAAGTTTTTGTACATATCGCATTGCAGTAGTAATGCTGATTGCGGCTGATATGAACCGGTATTGATTGTACAGCCAAAAAGGATTGACCTACCTATATACATGTAATATTTTGTCACAGCTCAATTAGGTGCACACCCAGCTTCTCATTTGGCTCTGTAAGAGCATTGACAAGTGCAGGGGTGATACTGAGAAACAAAATGTTTTCTCTACTTTGCAGACTATGTTGGGACATTGCGACTTGTCATGGAATGGGCATGGCGCACAGTGACAAAGATCAAGGAATCCCTCGACAAGATATGTACGTCCCAACATATGTGGAGCACAATCCGTGGCCCACAGGATTGTAGCTAAATAAGGGTTCATGTGAACTTATACAGAAGTTTTTCCCATAAACAAGATTTGAAAAAGGGTAACACGCAATGTATAATAATTTATTTTGCACATCAATACAAAAAGACAAAAGTGCAGTTGGAGTGAAAATGGGAAAATTCCAGTTGATGTTTGACAATGATAACATGGTGAATAGAGCAGGAGCAATATCATTCAATACATTAACTCTCTAAACGTCCACTTGGGTTAAACTGAGCTTATAGATGCGATATCTAGTGACCGTTCCCAGAGGTTCTTTTTGGGGGTGACACTTTTGGGAGACAGTGTGGGTATAGATCTCGAAAGAGCTGGAACGAACAATGGGAGATGATTGCAGAAAAAACGGAATAGTTTCAAAACGAATCTTAAGCGCTTCATTGTGGGGGTTGGTTTGAGTCAATATGAAGCGCTATACATGTTTTTGAACTTGGCGAACTTTTGAGTCCACCCCTTGTTGTTCACGGTGTGTGTTCACCTCATGCGTTGTGTGCATCAGGCGAGCCACTACACGACTGGTCGGGGCTCCAGCTCGACGTCGAGTCCACGCAGATGCTGCACCACCACAACGTGTCACTCATGCACCTCGTTACGATCTTCCAGACCCTCGCCACACACTCGGCCACAACAACCGAACAAGGTCCGTCACAGCATCCAATCAGCATCTCTTGTCACAATGTTGCCTGTCACATTGGGTCAGAAGTGACGTCATGCCATTGGTCGGTTTATAGTCTGAATGGCAGCGGGTTTTTTTTGCACTTGCAATTCTGTTTTTCATCTGTCAAAACGTAGTTTTATTTTTCATCCTCTTGAAAGTTAATTGAATTGTATTTGCTTTCATATTGATAATCTATTTAAATCACTGATGTTCTGGATAATAGACCAACATTATTCTCCTGGCACGTTTTCTAGTATTGTTCTTGTATTATTAATTATGCAATAATTCTTTGTGTAATACTAGAGGTTTGTTCCAGATTTGTTCACTGGTTGAATGAACTGAGATGGCCAGATGCAGAACACGTAGTGTCGTCAGAGATCTTTTAATGGGTGTACTCCTGAATATATGGCCTATAAAGTCTAGGTAAAATCAGTCATATGTACTTCAAATTGGAACACTTGTCTCTGCTGCTGTAAATCTTGTGCAAATGTGCTGCAGGTGTAAAGTTCGTTAATGCTGCAGGTATCAAATCTTTAGTGTGTACAGTATGTGTACATGCATGTCTCTGTGTTGCAGGTCGGCAAGAGTTGGAGACGAAGCTGGCAGTTCTCATCCTCATACAACAACACGTCAGCATCGTTGTGTGGTTCCTCTCTGTGGGACTACTGCCGGAATACTCAGGTAGCTCATTGCAAAGTTCTCAGGTAGCCGCAGTAAAAGAGTAGCTTAATATGTCGATATCACCGTACAACGTGGGGCAGGTTCTGTCCTGCTCACAGAACTTATTTTGTCACAACAATGGTCATCAGTATCTGTTAATTGTCACTGTCACCCTTGTAACCGTGTCTGTTTGTTGCCAGAGGAGACAGGGAGCAGGTCTGACCAGTTTGTGTATGCTGCGACCAAACTCCAGGAGACATACAAGCAGAGAAGGAGAGTTATAATGCAGCTGCCTAGGTACGTGTCATTTTGAATAGATGTTTGATGAAACGCTACAGTTTTACTTGTTGGTTCACTTTGTCAGTGGATTATATTTTGTAAAGTTGTATCGTATGTGCACTAGGGCAGACAGGGATAACTTTCCTATTGCGATAGGTGTCTAACTATTGTGATAGTGTTGTATCTACCGCATTAGTATCACAATGGGAAAAGTAGCCCCAAGCAATAATGTAAGAAAGACGCAACTGTGTATCCCTGGGGGAGGTTCATTCCCAAAATGATGAACCTGTGAATGACGCTGTTATGGTCAGTGACTGTTGGTGTTATCATCAATAGTTCAATCATTCAATGTACTATCAGCGATAACTCCCGATAGTTCAGTTTACTACTGTGAAGTCGATTATCAAAATGCATCGATAGTTTGATGTACCGTTGCATTCTTAGTGTCTGTTGCACTCCACGTTTCTTTTGAGACAGTTCGTAGAGTGTGACGAGTCTTGTAGACGTTTGTGTGCATCTTTGTAGCGAGGTGAGGTCAACGGACATCCTACTGATTGACGGACTCGTCGCAGCCGTCGGAAGTTCCCTCGGTGATCTCTGGATGAAGGATGGCTCTTCCACACCCAACTACCCTCCTCCCAGTCTACATGTACGTACACCCTCCACCCCAGCTACCCTCCCACAGTCTACACGTTCGTACACCCTCCACCCCAACTGCCCTCCCCCAGTCTACATGTATGTACACCCTCCATGCCAACTACCCTACCTTCAGTCTACACGTATATACACCCTCCACCCCAACTACCTTTCCCCAATCTACACGTACGTACACCATCCACCCCAACTACCCTTCCCCCCAGGCTACACGTACGTACACCATCCACCCCAACTACCCTCCCCCCAGGCTACACGTATGTACACCCTCCACTCCCAACCACCCTCCCCCAGTCTATACGTACATACACCCTCCATCCCAACTACCCTCCCCCAGTCTACACGTACATACACCCTCCACCCCAACTTCCCTCTCCCAGTCTACATGTACATACACCCTCCACCCCAACTACCCTTCCCCAGTCTACACATACGTACACCCAGCACCCCCCCACTATACCCGACAACCCTCCCCCAGCTTATATGTACACCTGACATCCCCATGCCCATCTGCCCTCCCCGCAATCTATATGTACGTAACCTAACACCCCCCCACATCATCCACTTGAAAGGGCTACATGTACATATACCATCAATGTCCACATCACTGCTTTTGGTCAAGCAATGCTCTGTTTGCTGTGACCTTCCTTTCTAACGTATAAATTATACCAATTCAAGGTTAAAATTCCCAGTTTTCTGGTGGTTTGATCTCGGGTAAAACGGCCTTCATGCCATATATGTCAGTCCGGGAAACAACACAGTAACATCCAACACTGCATGTGTTTATTTGTAAACGTGTCTTGGTTTTGTTTCTGAATATCTTTGGCTGATATCATTGGCCAGTCCAACTGTTTCTAGGAACAACACTGAAAACTGGACAGCTGATACATGCCTGAGAAAAATTTTGAGTAAGATGATGTGTTTGTGACCTTTGAGAGTATAATGGTAAACATGTTTGTTGTTGTGACCCATGGAAGTATAACGGTGACCATGTTTGTTGTTCGTCTACTCGTAGGCTCTGCTCAACATGTATCTATTGGAGGACGTGCCCCTGATGAGTAAACACCACGTCACATTCTACGTGCTCTGTGACATCTACTCCACCCTGCCAGACGAACTACAAGTTGACGTGAGTCATTGCGTACCTACAATACCACGCTTTGATATGATATTATGATTTTTTGCTCTGTAGCTTCGATATCACTGAATACTAATACAGTAATTTAGTACTTCTAGTTATTACTACAATGCTGAAGATATGCTAGACAGGTGTGTGATGACAGGCGTACAACAGGGTTATCATGTTTCAGTTTGGAGATCGACTACAACAGTTTGGACAGAGGTTTGGCCTTCCGCTGGGCATCACCCGACTAGTGCAGGGCTTCTGGCTGCTCGACCATGCCGACTTTGAGGTGGGTGCACTGCGTGGCTGCTGGGTCTCTTCGTCATCAAGTGGGGAGCTCTGGGGGTATGGTAGAGTGCCGGACTGTCGATCGATGGGATGCTGGTTCGATTCCACTTGCTAATTTTTTTTAACTTGGGCAGTTTTGTTCACCTCACTTTGTCTCTGTGTCTTTCGGAAGAGACTAAGCCATTGGTCCCTTTGAGTTCCTTCCCGCCCAGGCATGTGAGAGACGCCAAGTAGGCAGAGTGTATAACAATAATGCTGACTCCTACAGGGGTCTATAGCAGTGTATGGATAGTCACTAATCAACTGCACCGCCATCAACCATACATGCTGCACACTTGTATTGTTGCACATATCTGCTTCACAAACAACATTCCCTTGGGGCAAGGTTTTGTAAATAACATTTAGAGGTTCCACGTGCTACCAATAATTTCTACTACAAATGGTATGTTCTGAATGATTAGTATGTTTTATGACAACCAAGCTTTCAAGTTTTGTTCAAGTGAGTAAGCTGAAAATGGTGTGTAACACATGTTGAATTAAAATGCAATTAGCTGTCTAATACTGGTGACCCACTATAAGATTGATATATCAGGCAGTGTGTTGACAGGTAATTATATTCTACACGACCCTTGATCCCCAGTTCTCCAAGTGGTTGATTTCCCATGCTGGTAGCATACAGATTCCACCCTGAATGATGCTCTGCTCAGACTGATCCAATACAAGAAAATATGAAGAATATGAATAACTTGACGACTGCCCAGCTTCATTCCACACCCTAGTCCAGTAACATGTTACCATTGTGCTGCAGGATTCGCTGTCCTACCTGCTCGACCCGCTCGTGACGACAGACCAGTTGTTGCCATGGCAACACACCCGCATCATCAAGTCGCTGCTGTACCAGGGAGAGAGTCGACAGGCGCTGCGTTACGTGCGTGTCAAGACACCGCCGATGTTGACACGCGGCGACGTCAAACTCCAGCTCACTGTCCTGCTGGCCAACGGGTGAGGAGATGAGTTCCGACGTCACCGAAGCAAGTGTAGTAGCTTGTTGATGGCTGTAGTGGATGCCTTAGCATAAGTGGATGCCTTAGCATAACTGGCAGAGATGCAGAAGACGGTTTCCCCGAGTAGTCATAAATGACATTTGTCATGATGTGAATTTGATACAAGTTATGTTAATGCAAGGTATGTGAAACATCCCCAACTGATTGGGCGTCCTCACGATCACGGAATCACAGATAATGTGGATATCGTTATGAACAATCAATTTATGTCTAATGGTACAAACCCTAAAAACAGTTTAAAAAAACCTTAACCACCAGCAAATTTAGTTTGAAGGCTAATTTTTTCCAAAGGGTTCTAGATTAATCCATGAAAATTTACCCACGAGATACAAACTGTCTAGGAAGAAAACATTAACACACGGTAGCTCTGTTGTAGTTAGACATAGAAGTGGTGTATCCGGTGAGGAATGCAGGTGTGTCTTTGATTTGTGTTTAAATTTAGGAGTTGCATAGATTGTTGATTGTTCTTTTTGTTGTCATGTCCTTGTTAGATAGACACTGCTCTGGTTCACCTAGCTGTATACACCAGTACCTAGCAATAGACACTGCTCTGGTTCACCTAGCTGTATACATGAGTACCTAGCAATAGACACTGCTCTGGTTCACCTAGCTGTATACACGAGTACCTAGCAATAGACACTGCCCTGGTTCACCTAGCTGTATACACGAGTACCTAGCAATAGACACTGCTCTGGTTCACCTAGCTGTATACACGAGTACCTAACAATAGACACTGCCCTGGTTCACCTAGCTGTATACACGAGTACCTAGCAATAGACACTGCTCTGGTTCACCTAGCTGTATACACCAGTACCTAGCAATAGACACTGCTCTGGTTCACCTAGCAGTATACACGAGTACCTAGCAATAGACACTGCCCTGGTTCACCTAGCTGTATACACGAGTACCTAGCAATAGACACTGCTCTGGTTCACCTAGCAGTATACACGAGTACCTAGCAATAGACACTGCTCTGGTTCACCTAGCTGTATACACGAGTACCTAGCAATAGACACTGCCCTGGTTCACCTAGCTGTATACACCAGTACCTAGCAATAGACACTGCTCTGGTTCACCTAGCTGTATACACCAGTACCTAGCAATAGACACTGCTCTGGTTCACCTAGCTGTATACACCAGTACCTAGCAATAGACACTGCCCTGGTTCACCTAGCTGTATACACGAGTACCTAGCAATAGACACTGCCCTGATTCACCTAGCTGTATACACCAGTACCTAGCAATAGACACTGCTCTGGTTCACCTAGCTGTATACACCAGTACCTAGCAATAGACACTGCTCTGGTTCACCTAGCTGTATACACGAGTACCTAACAATAGACACTGCCCTGGTTCACCTAGCTGCATACACGAGTACCTAGCAATAGACACTGCTCTGGTTCACCTAGCAGTATACACCAGTACCTAGCAATAGACACTGCTCTGGTTCACCTAGCAGTATACACGAGTACCTAGCAATAGACACTGCCCTGGTTCACCTAGCTGCATACACCAGTACCTAGCAATAGACACTGCTCTGGTTCACCTAGCTGCATACACGAGTACCTAGCAATAGACACTGCTCTGGTTCACCTAGCTGTATACATGAGTACCTAGCAATAGACACTGCTCTGGTTCACCTAGCTGTATACACCAGTACCTAGCAATAGACACTGCCCTGGTTCACCTAGCAGTATACACGAGTACCTAGCAATAGACACTGCTCTGGTTCACCTAACTGTATACACCAGTACCTAGCAATAGACACTGCCCTGGTTCACCTAGCTGTATACACCAGTACCTAGCAATAGACACTGCTCTGGTTCACCTAGCTGTATACACCAGTACCTAGCAATAGACTATTATGAAACAAGAGTGAAAGTACGGAACTTCCATGTAATCATAATAATTCCGTTTTTGAATATAGCACTTTTTAAGTAAGTAAATACTAATCAAAGCACTTCACATATTAAATGTATACACTTCAACAAAAGTGATGCTGGTATAAATTATTTTAGTGGGCTGAGTGCTACTTTATTATTTTTAAACGAACAGAAAAATCCATAAACGGGTACACAACAGCAACAACAAAATTACAATGTTCCACAGAAAAAACAGACAAGGGTGAAAAAGTTCCAAGAATTTCTATTACCTGCCATTGCAACGCGATGTTATTTGATTGTGTCTGCAGCACGTTGTTGATGTCACATGTTGTCTTGTGTCTGCAGCACGTTGTTGATGTCGCATGTTGTCTTGTGTCTGCAGCATGTTATTGATATCACATGTTGTCTTGTGTCTGCAGCACGTTGTTGATGTCACATGTTGTCTTGTGTCTGCAGCACGGTGTTGATGTCACATGTTGTCTTGTGTCTGCAGCACGGTGTTGATGTCGCATGTTGTCTTGTGTCTGCAGCACGGTGTTGATGTCGCATGTTGTCTTGTGTCTGCAGCACGTTGTTGATGTCGCATGTTGTCTTGTTGCAGTTTGATCCCTGAGGCGTTTGAGTTCCAGCGCTCGTGTCGTGACAAGGCGAGTGCAGAGGATCTTCTCTCCCACCTGTTCAAAGGGGCACAGCAGAGTGAGTCAACGATAAACGTCACCTTATTCTCTACAGTATTTGTAGCTGCACCAGTCAACCAAGGAAACACAAAAATTGGCTGCTGTGATTTTGTTAAAATGTTATGCCCATTTCGGACCTCTCTACTCATGCGAGATCAAGCTATGGGGTGGTAGCGATTTTATAGTAATTGTATGTTGAACTAAGAGATAAAAAAAATTTGCAAACAGTTGGTCATTAGCAAGGTTGTTTATTGTACGTACTTATTGTATGTATAAGTTCCATGACCAGATTAATTTGGACAAGCTGCTACAATATTTTGATTCACGGCGGACATGCTAGCTTGTGTGTGATAATTACATTAACACAAAATGTTGTCTATCATTTCTTGTGAAATGGCTATGTACGGAGTCAGTGCATTGTGGTTGTGCAGCGTGTAGTGCTGTGCTGTAACAAAGCCAGCAGTACAATTATGCAGTGCTCAGTGAATAAAAGCCATAAGTGCATAGTCATGCATTAAATAGTGCAATATAATAGAGCCACCAGTGATGTGTAGTTTTACAGTGAGTAGTGCTCTGTCACGCAGTGTGTAGTGTAGCGTGTGTAGTGCCACACTCACCCTCTTGCCCTCCGTGCAGCAAAGACTGTTGACAAGCTGCTGCAGCTGCCGTTCACTGAGGAGGAGGAGAAGGACCTCGTGAGGTACCTCCAAGCCAGCAAGGACAAACACGCCCAGGAGCTGCTCGTCCTGTACTACCTGCAGAGGGCGCGCTTCGTCGAGGCTGTCAGACTCAACGACATACTCAAGGTGAGTCATGTCTTTCTGTAAATTGAGGCTTTCTTGTCCTTAATAATAATATAATAATGCAAATTTATATAGCACACGAATCCATTTAAAATAAAAATGCACTTGGGCACAAAATTGAAAAAATTGAATAAAACCATTAAGTGTAATACAAATAAAAAGTGTATGTAGTTTTGTCCTAAACCCTCTCGTGGTCAGAATGCCCGAATCAACCCGACTCCCACTCATGCCTGAATACACCCGAATAGAGGGGTACATTTAAACTGGTATGGCGAAACAGTGTCATCCAATAACGGCAATTTATTTCGGCAGTTAGCAGATAATATTGAAGTTTCACTGGGAAGTGTCAAAAGCTAGAAATGTTGGTGATTTCCATCACTAAATAGCGCCAACCGCCACGCAGTTTTGTAGTCGAACTCGGCGTCACACAATTTCCGGTCCTTCTTTTGCGCCAAGCAGTGAATATTTTAATGGGGATTTTCAGCCAATGAGATTAAAATTTAACATTTGCTGTGGGCATAAACATGGAAGCACCCAGGAATTATTCCCAAAACGCGTCCGCAGGCGATTTCTATGATTAAATGCTAACTTTTTAGCAGTCTATTTTGTTGTAAACAAGTATTAATGCACCGCACGATGAAGCGGGTGGTGTTTTTTTAGCTTTGTTGTAATCCTCGATGTTGTCATTATGTCGATTTTGATGGGATTTTCGAATTTCGAACGCTGTCATCGAAGGAGAATGTTTTGCACTATGGTTATGCATTTTAAATGGAACACTGACTTAATAGGTCAGACGGGATAACGGCTATGATCATGAAGAGCGCCATTTTGTATAAAGTCTTGAAAATACATGCACTCAGAAAAAATGAATTTATTTCAGTTTTATTTACCATAGATATTTAATTAGTTTTCCACTGTGTTATTCTGTACCATAGTAATTTATGAACATTTCATACGCAACATGTATACACTAATTATCAATGAAAATTATTTTTGTTTATGTATTGAGAATTATTTCAGTATTTTATTTTTGTCAAACTTTAGCAATTCATATTTGGGTAATAAATTGACATATATGTCACATACTTGGCTAGTTATACCAGGAACTAGTTCTTCAGATGTAGTGAAAATGTAAACTTTAATCGGATAAAAAAAAAATTATTTGCGTTCATGCAACCCGAGTATATCACAATACGACAGGGTAAAGGGTAAAATCCATTGAGCGGTCAATTGACTGGTCACCACACTATGTAAAAAAATTCCTTTTCTCAGTAATCGTAGTTCTATTGCCATGACGATTGTGCTAATCTACTGCCTTGTGTTGTTACCAGAAAACTGACTTGGCCAGTGGTGAGATGGCAGTGGCGAGAGCGTCCATGCGCAATGCCATAGTGGACGGCTACATGAGGGTATTGCCTGGTGTCCAGCGTCGTTTATCGGCCAGTCTCAAGGGCTCCCTGCCGCCCCTCATCACCAAGTACAAGTGTGAGTGGACGCTAGCCCTCGGTCAAAATGTTAAAATATTAATATTTCTGCATCAGTGGATCTTAGTTTGTGTAATTTTTGTATAAATGCACTGATGGATTGTCTGAAATTAAAACATTCAAGACATGATCCAAACTTTCCAGTACTTCACTATATAGGTTCATCAGAATGGATGGTTCAAATGGGTAATATTTTTTACTTATTTCGCAGTCAGTTTACCCTGTCACCATTTGGTTCTACTTGTTTTATGAAGATTATTGATAACTATCTAACCATCACAGGAAGAAAAAAAAAATTGACTGCGAAATAAGTTAAAAAAATGTTACCCATTTTCCAGTATTTTAAGTAAGGTAGATGGTGGAGTTTGTTTACATTGTATCAGTGAAACGTGGTTGACACGAGAGAATGTTTTGTAGTCGTCCGGCCAGCGCCGCTGTCCACTGTGGTCCACCGGTCAATGAAGGTGAAGGCCGTCACCCAGGCAACGCTCATCAACTCGGTCCTCAACAAGGTTCACGAAGTACGCGTAGCCGAGGTCGACGAAGACTTCGTCGATGAAGACATGCCAAGGTAAGGCTGCTAGTACACTTCACAAAGGTTTGACAAGATTCCCCAAAACCCCAGCAGACAAGGAATTATTCAGCTCATCAAGAATGTACATGTTTAATGTGTATTTAGTATATTCATGCTGCAACTTGCAAGCATTTACACAATCTACAAATAGTTTGTGCCATTCATCTATAGTGCTCGATGAGAATGAACACTTTCTGATATCTAATCTATGCTGTTCATTCACCTTGTTATCCCCTGAATTTGACAGTTTCCTGTCTTGTTGCCAAACAACGAACTGTTTGCAATGTTGACACCGTCATTGATTGCCATAATCTGTGACTTACAGTTATCCACTCAAGCTGTTTCCGTCATGGTAACCTACCTTTGAATGTTTTCTAGTAATTAGTGGCTTTGAACAAATGACTGTGAAAACTGTTGTTGGTTTTCACTGAGAAATAAATGTATGAAATATTTCTGCTGGCTAGTGCGAGTTCTTGGTGTGTTTACCCCCGCGTTATGTGCTGCAGGGCTGACATGGAAGAGATGGAGATTGTGCCTGATCCCTTTGTTGGCACGCCTCTCACACCACGCGCCGCACGCCGTTCACAGTAAGCCACACTACAACCATCTCTAGATTTTCTCTGTGTCACTTTAAGAGCTGGTAAATGGTGATTTATTATATGGTGATATTATGTTTTTATTTCCAACAGCAAAGATATCTTGAACAGTAATAAGTAAGCAGAGTTGGGAATCGGTTTGATTTTCATAATTTATCAACTGTTTGGCTAAATCGGTCGATGATTTATTATGTGATCGGTTTGTTCTAAACAAATTATCGCTGCAATGCGATACTAGTGTGACACATCGATGGCAGTTGATGTAAACATATGCCACATTTGACGAAAATGTACGCATCTGTTCATAATAATCATCGCAGGAAACTTATCGAACAGCCCAGCTATGTTTATACATAATTGAAATGATCATCAATATACAAAACTGTCTTTGATTAATTGATTGGAAGCCTAAATCAAATAATCATTGACAAAATTGAATAATTGGAACACCAGTAATAATTAGTAAAAGCTTTATTTGTTATGGTTACCACGTCACGTTTGTAGAGATACACCTTTCAAAAGTACCTGTGATATTGTACCTTCTCCGATCATCTTGACAAGTGTTTCAGCTAATAAACATGTTCATGTTTGCAGCACAGTGAATGAGATCATGTTTGGCACAAGCAGTGAGCCTTCGCTTCGACTCATGTCGCCCGGGTCCGTCTCCAAGAGACGTCTCACTTCAAACCTTGATGTCGGCGTTACCACAAGGTACGTTTCAGTGCTTGCTTCTCTGTGTTTACAGGTTCCCATATGTAAACAAACATCTTTCCCTATGTATAAGCAAACATATTTCCCAATGTACACATTTTCACATTCCTAAACATCTTTTGTGTAAATAAACATGTTTCTTATGAGTAAAACAGGTCTAAAAATATACTTATACTTTTTCTCATGTGTGAAACATATTACCCATGTCTTGAACACACAACAGCACTCATTATTGAGATAGTTATAAAGATACCTCTCAGTCTTTGGTTCTGATAAATGGAGCTTTCAGGATTTTCACATTCCTTCATCAGCATTGTGTGCCAGGGCTGTCTGCCATTACGGTTTTTTTAATTAAGTATTACGGAAATTCACCTCAGTTTACGGCTTTACAGAAACTGCTGCCATATTACGGAAATGCAAATATCCGACTACAGTAAATGATGCACATTAAAGAATTGCTAAATCTATAAATAATGTTGCTCGAGATGCCCTGAAGAAACTGTCATCATTCACTTGTTACAAATTTATCAACAAATATTTAGACCATTACAAGTTCTACAAAGTCTACGGTGACGTCATCCAATGCTAAATGTATACGGTGTTACAACTTGACTGCCACCAACCTGCTGATGACTGCCTTGGCACGTGGCCACGTGGGCATATTATTATGTCTGCATCTGTCAATCAACAGCAATTACAGTAGCCATTAAATTACATTAAATAGTTCTGGTTTTCTGAAAGTTATGAATATAATTATAAAATGTCTTAGAAGAATATAAAATGAGTATTACAATTGTTGTAATTGCAATATAAAACTCATATTTTTATTCGTAGGTTTTTATTTGAATACAACAATTTAACTTTGTTATTGACTGTTAGTAATAATTATAATGTTTCCTGCTGTGTTTAGAAGCTGGTTGGATGATTATTGGCTATTCATTGGCACTGTCTTTCTCATGGTGATGCTCTACAGACGTAAACACTTGGGCATGTCTGGCCATGCAGGCACTTTGACAGCTGTAATTAACACAATGTAACTTATTGGATGTTGCTAACCTTAACTGCCGACAGGAGTTACAGTGTAGCAACAGTATATCTACTTTTGATGATTAAATTAATAACTTCCTGGATTCCTGAGGACGTGAACACGCTTGGCTTGTCACTGTATCTATTTCAGGGAAAGGTTTGATTGGCAACCTTGTGGGACGGGAGGGGGGTCATTACGGAAATTGTTTTTGTCAGGTAGGCAGCGCTGGTGTGCACTATGCTCTTGTCATGTGACACTATTCGTGATTGTCACATGACAGCAGCTCTACGAATGTAACAATCACCAGCATGACAACGGAGAGTAGGGCATTCTAATGCTGACAAAGGGATCACGAACATCCCAAACAAACCCACCTTAAGCAGAATCAATGATTCCAAGAGGTACTGTTACAACCCTGTCATTTATGAAAGTAACAGAATCAACACACCTGGTACATGCTCAGATATAGCCATTGTTTCTGTAGCTCGCCCCGGATCAGTCGCAGCTACGCAGCGGACGCCATCTCACTGCTCCAGACGCCCCCGGTGCATCGCCGCACATCCGCTTTGAGGGGCCTTTCCTCCACTCGCAAACAGCCCGAGTTTGTGCCTCACTCCATCATCAAGACCAAGTCGACGGAGGCGAAGCGTGTCAACATGTCAGCAAGCATCACTAACAACAGACGCTCCGGTGTCACCTGGCCAGCAATGCCAGGTCAGTAAGTCGCATTAGTCAGTCAGGGTCGTTTAACTACAACCGATCTTGGGCTACCATGCAAGTGGTTTATGTTCAGAGTTTTCCTTCTCTAGAGATAGTGAGTTCACTACAGTTTACATGTTTACCACCTGTGTGGGGTGTTTTATTTCCCTGGCGTTGACACCAAATAGAAGGGACCAGCAGCTTAGAAGAAAACAGGCAACAGGGGGTTATCATAAGAATAACTTTATGTGGAAGAAGAGTTGGCCGAGACCAAATTGCAACAATGACTGAGAACTGAGTGTGATCGTGACTACTGTAATCATCTGTGCGTCTGACTTGAATCTATGTAAGTTACTTGTTGCTTCTATATATAGCTTCCTACAAGTGGAGTGGTTGACTGGGGCTGACATTTGCTACAACTTGTGTTATCTTCTGGTGGCAGTGGAGAGGGACTGTTTAACTAATTACGTTGGGATATAGTTATTTAACGTTGTGATTTTAAGCTGTTCTAATTTAGTTATTTATCTGCTGATGTGATCTTATTTAATTTATATTTTGTTACTTATCTAAGCATTTATAAATTAAATATTTACATTTCTCAGACAATTATTTTAAATAGTTTAAATAATTTTTAGATTTTATGAAACATGGTAAAGCACCCAGAACAGTTATTTGGAATGTGCCCCATATAAGAATTGTATTATCATTTACAACTTACTGCTACGTGTCCATCAATCAATGTATTTACTCAGTGAGAGAAAAATGATGACGTAGTGCCAGTTTGGGAGACTTATGGTGTCACGTCATGTTGACAGAGCTGCCGACACCACCGCGGACTCTGTGCCACAAGGAGGTGACGAAGGTGTTGGAGACTGTCAGTGCAGGGTCGGTGACCGTGGACTTTGAGTGTACTCCGAAGCAGCTCCGGTTTGCGGAGCCAGCCAATGAGAGGAGTGTGAATGACAGCCCAGAGGCACAGCCAAGTTCCTCCGCCGCTCCGAGAGTGTCATTCCAGCACGCCGTGGAGCACACCAATGCCATGAGGTATGACGAGATGGCCTTGCTGTTTGTGTTTTGCATCTTTTAGCAGCATAGTTGATGGAGGATGGTTTAGCTAGGACGTCGCTTAACACAATCACGGACAACATAATGAGTCGTTTAGTAGAATCAAAATGGCTGGGAAGGAACCAAGCCTTATTCCCGCAGTACAGAAGCGCACTACTTAATTGAATCACTGGAAACAGGGGGACCATTTCACTAATATTATCATAAGCTCCATTGTTTACAATCGATTTTGCTCCTTAACGGTAATCTTGTATAGTGAAAACTATCAGATCCATGAAATATGATGCACATTTGTGTAGTGCATAATAACTTCCTGTAAATCCATGGCTTTTTTTACCTAGTTGTGTCTTTCTTTAACTAAAAACAATGGATCCATCATTTTTTTAATCACAAGGCACACGTTATGATATGTGACTCGTTTCCAGGGTATTCACTAGTCCATGATCTTATCGTAGTATTGTTCAGTGTTATCCTGTAGCTGTTGCCCAGTGAGCGAGTCGGTTGACATCTGTGGACTTGTGTGCTTGCAGGTCACAACAGAAGGAGGAATCTCCCAACTCCAACAGTCCGACTGCAAAGGACAAGAAGGGAGAGAGTGACGAATCACAAGATGAAGAACCAGCTGCCACTTACGTCGAGGTCGACTCCGATATCACGTTCAACTTCACAACGACAAACCTGTCGACACATCAAGGTAATCTCTCTCGTACCGAAGCTTTCCTTTGACATCTTTATATAGGTTCCTTAGGGTCGTCATGACCTGGGTCAGTGTGACCCAGCGAGACCAGAGGATAATTTCATTCACATTTTGCTCCTTAAACGTGATCTTGTATGGTGAGAACTGTCAACACCAGGGTGCGCCACCGGGACATTTTCATCGGTGTGTCGTGGAAATAGTGTCCTCGGTGATATTGCATTTTGAAAAAGCTCCTTGAAACTAATAACGGCTTCTGTTTTACGAGGGATTTTTCTTATTGAGTTCATTTTCTTAGTCTCCTGATCTGTTTGCTGCAAGTTATCAGTCTATTCTTGACGGTGTCTTGATACTTGATGGTGTCTTGATACTTGACTGCTGCGTGTACTTTTCCTTGGATTTGGGCCAACTACGCAATAGTGGCACATACCAGTTTCTTGATACGTAATAAAAGTACATACCAGTTTCTTAATCAAGAAACCTCAACACCTATCTCTTGGACTGTGGAGTGAGTGTGGGTAACTGTCTGTTGTAGACATGGACACGACTGATGGTCCGTCGGAGCGCCCCATGACGCCATCAGAGAGGACAAGTCCCGTGAAGCAGTCCAGGAGACAGAGACGCTCAAACGAGTCGAGTCGGCGCAAATCAAGTGGTCGGAAAGGGCGCGGGAGTCCAGGCGGGAACAGAGACGACGAGGGTATGGAAGTGGAGGACGAAGGCAGCGATGTAGGGGAGGGAAGTGAAGCAGGGAGTGAGAGGACGAGGCAGGGAAGTGATCTTGTGTCCCTGCTCAGTCAGGACCGTTCCCCAGCCCTGTCGATGGAGCATAAGGTGTTGCTGAGAAGTGACAGTCTAGAGGGTAGCGGGGAGCGCATCATCACCACCCCCTCACCCAGGTTACCCCTGCACTACACCCCTGAGCAGAGTCAACAGTCGGACGGTGTCAGTGGCGATGTTGGTGTCACTACCCAGGTCGCGTCGCTGGTGTCACTTCGCAGCAGCAAAGTGACAGCGCAGGCAAGCTTGGTTGAGCTGCGTCAGAGTGGCACTGTGTCGCTGGACGCTGGTGACACTGCCAGTCCTATCCTGTCGTCGATGATGCGATGTGTCACTAGGTCGAAGGAGGTCCGTGAAAGTTTTTCGTCTGACAGACTTGTCAGCTCGTCTGTATCACAGGTATGACCTTTGTGAATAACACTGACATTATAATACAACTCAAAGTAACTACATCTGCACTAATTGTACACCCATCAAAAGCTTAATGTCGCTTGTTTCACCTTATATCGATATATCATTGAAAAGAAAGAACTTGTTTGTTTCAGTAGTTTATATTTGTAAATCCAAGGTCGCTGAACGCATAAAAAGCTTCTGAAAAAATTCTCCCTCTGTCCTTTGACACATCACAGTCTCTGACAGTGTCATTTGTCCATGTCAAAATGAAACTGCCCCACGTCATCACTTAAAACTTGTACATTGTATGGGAGCATGCCGCTTTAAGACATTCCCTTGTGCGGATGTGATATGCTGTAAACCGACATCATTAATATGTTAGGTTTCTTGCCTCAGCTACACAGTATGCATCGTCTCATTGCTGTGGTTCTCTTGGTATATCCAGGAAATCAGTGTTAAAAATCCACAGTAGCAAAGTAATTATAGCATCGGACTCTAAATCGAGAGAATCCTTGTTCAGATTGTCTTAATGTTGTTTTGAAGCATCAGCAATTTCGTTGACTCCATGTTACTTTAGTTCACTCAGCTGTATGAGTGAGAACCTGGCTGTAGACAGTGATGGATATATTAGTGTACGAATATTCTTTATGCAGTAATTGCAGCATGGCTGAATGCTTCCCAGGGAAGTCGGGATGGTGTTAGAATGGACAGATCTGTCAGGGGGTAAAGTGTGAAGCACTTTGAGCAGTTTTAATGACTAGATACCGTGCTATTCTTCACTATCAAGATGTCTCATAAACCTGTTTGCCTCGTTTTAATTTTGGAAAAATAACTTTGTTGTAAGTTTGTAGATGTCCTTTGCACTCAGTAACCAATATATCTGACTAACAACGTATTTAATATCCATTGAAATATCAAAATGCAGCAGAAACCTAGATACAGCAGAAACCGCGCAGTTGACTATAGCTATTACACTGACACTGGCTGTGTTTTGTCTCCAGAGCCTGAGCGTTGACCTCCAGATGCCGCCGCGACCAACCAGGGTGTCGAACCTTCCCCTCACTCCACCCCTCTCCCGAAGCCCCCTCCGCTCCCACTCCGCCCAGGAGAGCATGTCACAACCCTCCCCACTGACGCCCCGCTCCACTCGGTCGACATCCACCATCGTCACGTCACCGGGTCACTCTCGGCCGTCATCATCACCTATCATGACGCAGACCACCAGCCGCTCTGTCAGTCCGTCAGTGGCAATTGGATGCTCCGACAGTCCCGCGCAGCAAGCGTCATCGTTGAGACATTCGGCGTCACCCGACCGGTCACTGTCGCCCAGTCCACGGGTAACGCGGCGACTTGGCATACGCAGCCAGAGCCCCCTGGTGGCCCGTGCTGCGACACCGACGCAAATCGACTCCGAAGACAGTGTTGTCAATACATATGTAGCCATGGAAACGATAAAGTCATCCGTCGAACTTACCACAAATATAGTCAGTGATTCGGCAGTGCCTGACACAGTCACCGCAATAGAATCGTTGGAGGCGACGTTAAACATTCCAAAATCTGCTACAAAAGCCTTCCGAAGCTCTTCCAGAAAGACCCGGCCGCCAGTGTCCAGATCAGTGACAAAGTCGACGGTTAAGTCTGCGCTGAAGTCTACTGCAAAGTTAAACAAGCAGCATCAAGTGGAGGACGCTGGCTCTCAAGAGCTTGGTAAGCACCTTGTTCTTAGGTAACAGGTAACACTTGACTTCCTCAATAATTAAGTATTTGAAATGTCATTGTGAAATATGACAATTTAGACATTTCTCAAACTTGGCTGTAATTAGTATTAAAACATACATATAAAATTGTATGTATATATGCAAATAGGAAAGCAGCACACTGACTGTGTTTAACTTCAAAAGGTCCTCGGTGACTTTCACTAATCTGTGCTCGTTGAATTTAATTTGCTACTATTTACTAGTAATCACAGATCTGACAATTTGGGGTATTACTTTCCTGTTAATTTCATCCAGGAATACAAGCTAATACAAGTGTCAGGGAATTGTTGCCAGTCTTGATAGATGATACTAAAACGGAAACAGCCAAATGTGCCTGTTGTCCTGTTGAATATAGACAGTGAAGCAGCAACTACAACCCCCAGTCGAGATACCAGTTCTCACTTCCTCTTGCTCTGAACACTAGGTATAACAGAGTTGTGCACACTCTGTAGGGGACTACCCGGTAGTTTCTTATACTTTACTGTATACAAAACTAATATGGGACTGCTAGGGTGACCTTAATAGTGAGGTGGCTATATTGCTGTAAAGTGAGATTTTACTGTACTTTATGTTGTAACAAATTGTATTTTTTACAGGACCCAGTGGGCCACTCTCTGGAGAGTCGTTCATGATGAGACTTCGAACAAGGCCCAACTCTGAGTCAAGAAACTCACCAGAACAAAAGACAGCAGCAACAAAGGCTACACGAGTCAACGAGAACTTCACCTTCTCTGCACCAGGCGAAGTCACGAGAGATGAAGGTGAGTTGACATTAGTTAAGATACCTTACAACATATTTTTTAATTAACTTGTTCTACCTGGACATATCGGTTGGTGTTTATCGTAAAATTTATTTTAAAAGATGCATTCATTTGCTTTAATCCACTGATGTATATATGGCCATTATTTTAGTTTTGTTCTTATGTTTTAATGTTGCTTTTATTTCTACTACTAATGAATTAGTTTTGTGCAAGCATTGTGGTCATTTATGGATATGACACTATGAAATAGTTATTATTGTTATATTGCACCTGAGCACTAAATGTAATGATATTGTATATTATAGTAACAGCCAGTGAGGAAGAACAGAGGGCAGACGTGGTGAGCCACACCCCCGTCCACCCATTCATCTTCTCACCCCCCATCACCCGCACCCGGTCAAGGGTCAACCGCAAGGAGGCTCCGGCGTCCATCTTAGTGGTCAATCCTGAACTCAGTGCCTTGTCACCGGCACGGAATACACGTCTATGCACCCAGAAACAAAAAGAGTAAGTTGCGTTCATACGGTTACCTGGTTGCTGTTCGTTCTAATGCAGTGTACCGAGGTTTTTGTGACATTCTGCCTGTTTTGTCACTCAACCGTGTTACCAGGATGATGCCAAACTATATATTCTATTTTACTTTTAGAAGTATTACATAGTTCAAAAATGTTTTTTTTTTTCTTTTTATATCATGTAAATGTGTATTGATTGTTTACTTGAATTTCCATAACAGGCATTTTACTAGCTAAACCACTGTTGTACTAAGGCTTTTATTCAAAGAATCCAGTGTTACAGATGTAATGGTACACGAAGCTATTGCTGCATTGCGATAGTCAATGTGACGATAGTACAATCGATGGTAAATTTATCTGTCAATAGTTATGAATAGTATACTGAACTATCGATTGTAACAATAGTTGGCAAACTGATGAGCTGCGTATTAAACTGAACCAATGTTCATTTACATGCTTTTTCAATATAATTTTGTAATTTTACTTATTTATTAATCTAACATCAATAACCATCATTAGCAGTGTCATTCACGGATTAACCATTTTGGGAATGGATTGCCTGCAGTGGCACTATTCATAAATGATGTGGTTTTGGACCGCTTTTCTAACAATTCTCTACTCCATGATTATATTGCAATATGGTCAAACCTCGCTTTTTGGTCACCTATGTAACTTCGCAACTAAGGTCACCTCCGTAACTTCGCAACTAAGGTGACCCTAGGATAATCCCAGATTTGTTCCACATACTATAAACTGTAGAAAATTTATTTTGCTAATATGGTCACCTTGCTATTCCGATCACTTTCGCAGTCATAAGGGTGACCTTAATAGTGAAGTTCCACTGTAGTGTTGCAGAACTCATGACACTATTGCTGTAGTATTTCAATAGTGGTCTAGAAGATTGAGATACACACCAACTTGACTGAGTGAATGACTTACTAAGACGGATCGACTGGTTTCAGTGAGAAGAGGAACCTGCAACAATCTGTGATGGATGCAACATCATCCGATAGCATCATCAACTTTGTGAGTCCCGTTGCGAGCGCCGAAGAAGCGGGCCCTCGGCGACGGGGTAAACTAGTGCACCCCGCTGGGTACTCAATGACCCTGCGGCAGAAAAAGGCGGGCAAGTCAAAACGGAAACCACTCAAGTGGTAGGATCATAGACGTATGGAGGATTGTACAGAGTGTCAAGCTGGGTGGCCTAGTCACAAGGAAGCTATGGATTTGTGAACTGTTGAAGGTTAACTACTTACTGCGGTTGGCTGCAGATTCTTGTAGGTTTAGTATCTGGAATGGCTTTGCTACGGAAATCAGATTCGGAGTAGTATGATTCCCCCCTCAGCTTAACTACTGCATTCATGCTGAAGAATATTTTTTACAGTAAATGAGAAAAAAACTGACGTACATTATATAATATACACAATTATTACACGTGTTCAATTAGATTAGACTCAAGTGGTGATGACATGATGATATCTACAACAGAAAGCCAATATAAACATTCTTGATCATACTTGCATTGTGTGTATCGATTTTCGTAGAATGACAATAGGGCCAGCGAGAGAATAAAGTTTCATGAAATAGGGTACTGTTTCAGTTGTGTGTTTGGCTGTGGTGTGGCGCCACCATCATGAATGTTGTCTTGCATGTGCTGCTACCTGACGGATTTTTTTAAACAAACGGACAAATGCAGAGTACACATTTTTTGTGAAATAGAATTATTAAAGCAAAAATTTGTTTATGCATACAAGTTGTAGCACAGAACATGGCTAGGTAGAATGATCGATATTTTGTACAAAAGTGATGTAGATTCCATGTTGCTTATTTAAAAAACTGAATTTAATGTTGATTAGACTTATTTGTGCTAGACTAGTATATAGATTTTAAATGTGCACTTTTCAATAACTGAGTCTGCTCTGAATGATTATCAAAATTAAAACACATTAATGACAACATTGCACTGTTGTATGAATGGTAACCGTATGATCCATGCTGAATTCTGTGTCAAATATTAATTTTCTAAATCTACAACACAAACATGTCTGATCCCAAAATGACATTAATCCTTTGGATAAGCAAAATTAATATAGTAAGTCACACAGTATGCTTCTATTATAACAGTTAGTATGCTGTGGTATTTTCTTAGGAAATTGTTGTGTTTTATAAGGCAGATTTAAAAAAAAAGTAGTAACTGAGTTTTCATATTTTTCACAACATTGTGGCAATTTAATTTGTGGCTTCACCCTGTTTATACTCTTAAAGACAATCGTCTTACCAAGCATCAAGTTCTCATGAAATACTGTTTGTCTTGCCATTTCTCTTACAATATAAACATCAGTATATGACGTGGTATCTCCAAAAAATTATTTGGTTACGTCTGCCGTGTTGATTAAATAGTTAGGGATGGTTTTTTATGTATGTTGATTTGTCACACGTTTTCAACATCAACCTAAGTCTCCTAATTGGTATGTTTTGAAATTGACTTATATGGACCAAATCTGTGATGTGGCACCTGTCTGTGTAGTACTGGGCATGTAGAGTGCTTTTTTTGGAGGGTTGCCTTTTTTGACAAAGTTATTCAGATTGTCCTTGGAGATTTATCCCAACTTTCGATGATTAGCAGCTTTATTTTGTTAATCCAGCACAAAGTGACCCTGTTAATAATATAATATATCCTCTTTGCGGGTTGTTCACTTTTAATTTTTTGTTTAATAATTTACACCCACCCACTGAAGTAAATAAAAAATGCAAAAACGTTTCTCTAAGTTTTGAACATGCTACTAAAATGAGAGTGTGAGCATGCTGGTGTAATCAAAAGTTCTTAAATAGCATGATGTCGACCTTAAAACCACTCGGTGATTTACACTTCATGGGAGACATTCAGCCACACTGGTGTTATTAAGCAAAGACCATTTGTTCATAGCATTTAAATACCATTACGAAGATTTATTGCAGATGTCACGGCTGACGTGCACTTTACTACAGCTCGGTTGCCCTTTACCCCAGCCCATACAAGCACTGATTTTTTTTTATTTGTGTATAATTATCACCTACCAGTCAAGGTGGAAATTGACACCACGGTTTGTCTGCGTGCGATGTGACAGATGCCAGCATCCAGCTGTTGGCGCATTCATTTGAGGCACGTCTTATAACCTGCTGTACTGAAGTTGTACACCTTTAAGGATCGTTAACCCCATTGCAGATAACGTTATGTACCCAAAGGCTCGGTTGAACTCTAGCATAGCGATGTGTAATGCGTGCGTGCTTTCTTGCGTGTTCGCTCCAACCACCTAATAATCTCCCGGTTGGCTCCCCTTGTCTCATCCCTCGTGTTTTCTCCCTTCCTCATCTCGTTTCCCTCTCCTCTTCCTCGCCAGTCCCAGAGCTTCCAAGTTGAGTGAACCCAAATTAGGGAGATCTCCCTATATTAGCAAAACACAATAGGGAGATTTGACTGGTATATTTTTAAGGGGAATGCTTATCGAAAGCCACCTAAACTGAAGCACACACATACCAACAAAACCTACAGATGTAGATGTATAGTGCAAAACATGAAAAATGAGACAAACAAAAGACTGTGATCGCCAAGCAATCGTCACTTTATTGCTTCTGCAACATGGTGTTGCAAAAGGTGTCGCCTTTCCTTTCGAATTTTTCGAATAAAATTGGGAGATTTTCTACATTCTGACAACATTTTGGAGATGTCCCGCCAAATCGGGAGACTTGGAAGCTCTGCATTCCCTATCTCATTGCCTTCCACATGGGCCACACATCTCCCTCTCGGCTCTCGACAGACTGTTTATAGGTTCTTTCCACCCTAAGCACTCGATACAGGGCCCGAGTAGCCAGCGTTTCCCTCCAGGTAAACTCGATTCTATTTTCGTTACCTAAAGGAAAACATGTGCTGCAACTGTTTTTATATAACGGAAAAGAACCGATCTGAACATGGAACTATTGAAAGACGATAGACGACGTCACTCGTCTACGCAACATTATTACAATGTAATACTGGCCACGCTTCTGGCACCCTATTGATCCTTGCGTTTCGGCCGCCCTCCTCCCAACTGAACATTGGCCTAGAAGCGGGCCTACTTTTCGTGTTCACGCCATCTGCTTGTTCGTGCACTCGTTCCGCCGTATTCATGTCCGTGACAAACGCAGCATCGACGTCTGGCAGGAGGCCCAATAATGCCAATGGCTTTCCTAGAAAGCTAAACTGGTCCAACAATAGTGTTACGAATCAGCAGCAACGAAAGGTTCGTTTGAGTGTCTTTATATTGGCCAAGTAGCTGAGGTACGCATAGTCTACTTGCTTTACCGTGAATATTACAGTACGCCGATGTCGCATTAAAATATGTGCGAGATCAAAGAACTTTCCACGAATGCCCCAGTCCCTAATTTCCCTGCAGTCTTTCGTATTTGTTCCCTGGCTTTCTGTTTTATCGACGTAGTGTTTATTTTTAAATATGTAGGTGCATTCTCTTCGTATGGGTGTAAGCGCAAAAGAAAAATACTTATCTGTGAAAAGGTAATTTTTCGAAGCAAATTTCAGAAACGATATATTTCATTGTAGAGAAAATTGTTCCGGATTTACGTGAAGGGAGAATTATTAAGTGTCACTGAAACTGTGCATTTCGATTAATTAATACCGCTGTGTTTCAAACAAGCAGACCAATATGTATGGCCGGTTTTATTTGGAGAAAATGACTATATTGGGACACGCCACAGTAAACATCTGATTTCGGCGTTCTTAGTCTTCTGATGGTGTTTTTATTTAATCAGTCAACAACTTGTGCAACTGATTGCTTATTTCTTGTTTAGTTGCGCCGTCGACTTCAATCAGCCCTGTGCGATATCAACGAAGCCGTATAAGTAACATGTCCGCCATGCCGCTAGTGCAAACGCACTACGGGGTCTATGTTTCAGTAAGCTAGCTGTTGATAATTTAGTAATTTTCATTTAGTAAAACGGTCGGTTGTGGTACAAATTATAGTAACATGTGTCCGTTCCAATGCAAAATCTCACCGTGCACAACATTAAAAAAGAGTGGTAATCAGTCCAAAGTGCCTGTTAAAAACCGTGATAGCTAGGCCTAGGCTAGGGGTCTGAATCAGCATCGCAGTTTGACAAATCGCAGACAGTTAAATTCCATGAATGTTCGGTGGGTCTAATGATAACAATGATAGAGCTATATATAGCCATAGGCCTAGCGCTCTATTATTATTGAGCCATATTTATAGCTGTAATATTGTTATTATTAGACACATCCGAAAATAGATTAAATTTGACTTTGTTTAGGAGATATGTTATCATCTTTGATTTACGAGTATCGTTTCCGATTTCGTAGGTAGCGTCTGCGATTTACGAATTCCGACCGCAGTGAAATCAACTAAGTGCTGTTATTTCGGTTTGAAATGGACACCAACTAGGCATCGGATTCACGTTACAGACTCCCGCTGCGCGAGAACAACCAATCGCCCGTTTGTTGTCGACTGGGCGCCGTCTCGAAGAAACGTTAATGATAGCCAGGGAACACGATCATACGAACCACGAAACCCCCGACAAAGGCGGCAGGGTATCAAATCCGCAACATTACCTAGCATCATCCCACTCAGTACAATGATTTGTCATTGAATGTTGATAACAATAGGACCAGTGCTTGACGTTTTCTTTCGTTGCACCGACCCACGCCCGCCGGCCGCCAAAATGCAAACAATTCGCCGGGCCCCGGCACGAGTATACGTAATGCGCCGCCGCCGCAGTCATCGATCACAGACGATGACCTCGACTGCCAACACCGAAAATATAATTCATGCAGCCGCATGTAAATCAGGCTCTCGGCGTTCCGCGAAGGTTAGACCATCGATCATCGTTGATTTGTTTCGTTCGTCGGCTCATAGGTTGTTGACCCTAAGGCTCAGTACTCGACGACCTTCTTAGATCCGCCACCAGCGCGGCGTCTAGAGACGCGGAATCCATGGTCCACTTTGTAAACGCACCAAACACTTTCTCTCCGAATCCGGGAGTCTGGGGCCCGTTCGAGTCCGAAATCGCTATTAATAGCAGCGTTTAGTGTGCCTATTCTTGGCATTGTAGAGTAATTGGAAACACAAATTGGTGTTTTCTTCAGTAGAAGAACTGGATAGGGGAACGACGTACAAAGTGGGCAACTTAGAGTCTACGCAAGATGTTTTTGACATTATAACGTTAAAAGTTGTAATTTTGTCATGCGGAATCACCTTCTCCACTTACCTACGCAGGTAGCATGTTTCGCATTCGTGTCTTGCCTTTTATCATACAGAATTGTGAACAACCATCCTTCGTAAATCGGTTCTCTAGACATTTGTTCTATCTTAACAAATGACCAACATTTTATTTCGTGCTGATTAAAGGTAGAATGACAGTATTCTCATAGTGTGCGTGTATATGAGCGTGAGTGCGTGCGTGCGTGCGTGCGTGCGTGTTTATAGCATGAATTTGGTGCAGTTTTTACTGTACAGCTTATGTTGGTAATCATTGATAGCCATGACCACACGAGAAGACGTGCGAGAGGTTCGGGAGGCCGAGGGGGTTCGTTTTAAGAGAGGAATTCATTAAAAGGGGTTCAAAGAATGAATCGATCCGTTGGATACATTTCTATTACTAGAACTTTATTTTAATGGAATCGCTAATAAAACAGTTTCATTCACTGACTAGATGGCTAATGAGTGCACCATCTGGGGAAAGAGACATTCTTCGGTGAGAGGAACAAATTTATGGGTCTTTCTTGGATATTCAGCATTTTGACCAGGGGTTCGTTTTCGCGAACTCTTCGGGGTGGGTTCGTAAAAGTGGAGTAAGTCCGAACACCCCCTCCCCCCGAACGATACCCTACGCCTACAAGAATTGTGTGCGTATTTCTTACGGTAATCATTGAATCATTGATAGCCATGTACTTGCTTTAGCAGGAACATGGGTGTTTTTTTGTTAGAAATGGGGTGTTCGTTTTCGGATGGTGTTCATAAAATTGGAGTAAGTCTGACCCCCCCCCCCCCCCCCCCGAAGGATATCCTATGCCAACATTGAAGAATTATGTGGAAATTTCCTACGGTAATCATTGATAGCCATGCAGATGGTTTAGCAGGAAATTGGTGTGTTTTCTAACACGGGTGTTCGTAAAAAGGGGAACGACCCCCACCACCACCATCACCACATACACAAACACAAACATACACACACACACGCACGCGCGCGCTTACGGGCTTGCGGTTCAGAAACAGCCAGGCCCTAAGCCTCGGCAAATATACGACATAAAACGGATTCGATCTCATGTTTTAATATTCAACTCTTAGAGTAGATTGAAAATAAAGGTGACGTTAACCCACCGGTCACCCCGTCGGTGCGCCTGTATCAGTGCATGGTCAAACCTGCTGATTGTGCCAGGGCCGCTGCTTTTGACAGCCTCACCGCAACCGTCTTCGTCTGGGCGTGCAACGCTTCGGGATGATCACCGATCGAGTCGAGGATAAGTTAAGGCAACATTCATTGTCGGCTCCTTTATCGACCAACTCGAGACAACCACGACACTGACGTTGCCGCGCAGAACCATTCTCAATTTGGGATGTAAAAGAACCACCGAGGACGACAAGCACCCTGGCAGTGACCACACTCAGTGCCAGCATAGATAGGTCGGCTTGGCGATAATGTTCTGAAAAAGGCTGACTAGTTGAATGAGACCTCAAAGACCATTACGTTGTAACCACAATATATACAGACTAGTCAGTTAATAGAACGTTGCCGAGCGCTGGAAACAACTAGAACTAGAACATTGTTTAGTACTGACGATTAGCAGTAACGACGCGCAGCGGGCAATGCACCGGAAACACGCGCGTTACCACGGAAGTGACGTAACAGTCACGTAATACCATTTCCGCACTGCACACGTCTACAGGGCAAAGGACATTTCTCTGGATCAACCCGGAATACGACAGCACGGTGCAGCGGACAGCAAAAGAAAACATTCAAGGTATTTGGAAATATCAACGAATGCTATCTATGTTTCGCTATCGACGTTATAAGTTATATTATAGTTGACACGCTGGTCAAGTTTTATTTACTATACAACGTCTATGATAGTGACGTAATCTTAAATGAAATGTTGACCAGTCGAGGTTCGTGAGGGCGTGGGGGAGCACGATCCTGTTTTGTCTGCAAAGCTTTTACGCAGGACGTTCTCCAGGGCCAGGCCTGGTAAAAAGTTACTCTGTTAACGGATATCTTTGTTGACTGCAGAACAGACGCAGATACGGGGCCCTGAGCATAGTTGGATACGTAAGATACCGCCGATGTAAGATAGCATTTTGATTCCCGGACGAAATACTATAATAGTATGTTGACTCCACCTGTGATAATTTTGCCCCTCCCTACATTTCCGTCAGCCCGCTGTCGCATTACATGTAACCTGTATCTTGTGGAATAAAACCTTAATATATATGCTTTAACTGTTTAAAACATGGCTCATACCAAATTTTCTTATATGCGATACAATGCGCGATGGTTCTTTTTGGCCATATAATTGCGCTTGCATCGTCCACCAAGTCGTGTACTGCGGCACTACTCCAACAGTTATCCTTTTACATTTTCCCTCTTGGCAGCCTTCTTCCTCCACTTGTCATCTTCTCCTGCCTCTTTATTAACACCTCCCGTCTTAGTTGCAACATATTCCTTTTCCTGCGGGCCTGGCTGCAGCACCGTCTATGCTTTCTGTCGTAGTCAACCCTCCTCCATCAACACCAAATGACCGGCCCATATTGTCCTGTCTTTACCTATCCTTAATTGTTAACCCAACAGAATAACTACCTCTTCCTTTAGCTCATTCATCTTCCTTATGAGTGAACTGGAACAACTTAGAGTGAACGACTTAGCCCAAGGTTCGACACCGCACCACAGGATTCGAACCCGGGTTCTCTCGGTCGAGAATCCGAAGCTCTAGCCACTACACAAGTGCGTTCTGACAATAGACAGACTGTCAGACGAAAATTTAAGACATTAAATTCCCACACCTACAACACATTCGATATCGTTTGAAGATTGTTTTCCGACTCTTTATCTCTCTGCTCTTTCCAGACAGTAATAGGCCTAGTTTGTAAAGAAAGGACAACGTCACCAATTATACGTTGTTTTGGCCCGCAGAAAAATAACTGGACAATATCTGACCCACACCTAAACAAGTTTGCGGAAACCTGCCCTACACCATAATCCGTTCCATGTAGGCTCATTGATCAGTGAGTAAGAGTCATGTAGGATCACGGAGCTGATGTTTAGGCCATAGGGGCCTGGTCATGTCGGCCTCGGATCACGCCCGCAGGCCGTTCATGCCTGCAACGCGCCCGCTGCAAGTTCCCGTTGACGCTGTACTGGTTGGCTGAACTCGACATTTCAATAATGCATGCTGTTTTGCAAATGTGTTTCTTGGAATGCACGCTACCAGAATGAATTGTTTGCCGACTTCAACCCGAGGTCGATTATTCACAGAAAACAATAATTGTTTTTTAATGAACACCGCAGCGTTTTACGCAACCAAAGGTAACTGAGTGGAGTTTAGCCTTGCGTGAAAAATACGACATTTTGCGAATTGGATATTGTTGTGTTGTTAAACAATCAGGTTTTTAAACACCTATCAGTGTACAAAAAATGTATCGATTAAGACAAATATTTTGAAAATTACAAAGAATGCAGGACATTTTCTCCAAAAGGCCGACCAATCTGACCAAAAAAGCGGTATTTCCTGCCATGCATAGACAATGTAACATTTATATAATAATTAATTATGCATCATATCAGTATTGAACTGGAAATAACGCAGTATGTTGAAGTTCACTGAACAGAGTAGGGAAACGCGTGCAGAACTGCAGATGAGTGATATATATTTAAGTTATCATTATAAATAAATGTCGTCATGTATTAAGATATTAACAGCTAACACAAAGGTTCAGGTAGACCTACATATTGGTGTGGCTGCCTTGCGTGTCGAGATTCGACCTCTCAATCCATTTGGGATTTCTCTTTGGCACGTTTTTAACTCGCCCGGTCAATATTTCCAGCTATAGCGCGTTCAATACCGTATCACCTTCAGTTTGTTTGTGCAAAAGGTGACTACGCAAAATTACAACTTTTTTTGTAATTAAATCAATATTTTATATGAACTCAGTTTGCTGCGACAGATGCAATATATTCATTGCAGGCGTCTATCTCTTTCCCACCACTCTCTGTCTCAGTCAGTTGGTCGGTCGGTCGGTCGGTCGGTCGGTCGGTCGGTCGGTCTCTCCGTCCGTCCGTCCGTCCGTCCGCCCGGGGTCAAGGATTTCAAATATGAACTTCTCGGGCATTCGCATCCGCCATTTTTAAAGATGGCGGTTGTCAATACAAATATCGCCACGTCTTAGCAACTACATCATATAGTGCAGGTATTAAATTTAACCTTTGCTGACATTGATATTTCCGCCATTTTTATAGATGGCGCCCGTCAAAGCCTATCTTAAGAACGACGTAATCTAGAGCCTCGTGGTTAACGTCCAAATGGAGGTTAAGGCGATTTCTAAAATATATAATATATTACTTTTGACCTTCGCCGACATTCATGGCGCTCGTCAAAGCTCATTACCACAAGGATCAGTACTGGGACCTATATTATTCTTAATATATATCAACGATTTGGACGACGATATAACAAGCAAGGTCAATTTTGGGAAATGTAAATGCCTCCACACAGGACATGGGAACGAAGATGTACAATATACAATGGGAGGTTCTGTACTAAGTACTACTGTAAAAGAAAAGGACTTAGGGTTAACCATTAGTGCTGATATGAAGGTTTCAGAGCAGTGCGGTATTGCCGCTTCAAGGGGAAATCAAATCCTTGGATTAATTAGGCGAAACATAACGTATAAGAAAAAATAGCTAATAATACAACTGTACAAAACAATAGTTAGGCCTCATTTAGAATATTGTAACTAAAAATGTGGTTTAACAACACTAGAGACCAGTAGATTGAGAGGAGATCAGATAGAAGTGTTTAAAATATTGAATGGTTATGAAAATATTGATAGAAATATTGTTTCTCAGTTAAGAAAGATAGAAGGACCAGATGACATGAAGTTACATTAGTAAAGGAGCAGTGTAGATTAGATATAAGAAAGTTCTCATTCTCACAAAGGACTGTAAATTATTGGAACAGATTATCTCCTGATTGTGTTGGTGCTAGTAGCGTGAATATGTTTAAAAATAAAATCGACACATACCTTAAAAGGGACGGGATATACGTAGATAAAAAGTATTGGACTCTCGATAAGTCAAAAGGCTTCCTTGTCCACCTGCTATCTAGAGTTAATTTTCTTGATGGCAATCTTGTTAAATCTTGTTAAATTATTAAAACTTCTTAATAGTACAATGGCTATCTAGCTACTTTATTTAAACAGAAAATGGTTATGTAATATATTTTTGAAAAGCGTATTTCTCACCTTTAAGATAGTGTACGATATGATGCAGTATCCAGGAATGATAACAGTGACGACAAGGTCAAACAAGGTCACCCATCAAATGACGAATATTCGAAAGTGTACAATGCCGCGAACATCATAAAGTTACACTGCCTGTGTTTCTATTTCACGACTACGAACAAATCATGCACTGTGTGAAATTAAATTTCTCCACGTCATTTCTGTGACATGGCGCAGGTGAAGCAGTTTGTATGGAGCGGCGTTCAAACAGGGTCACCGTCAATTGATTGATATTAGAAATTGCGCCATCCCGCAAGCTTTACAGAAGTTAATGGTTGTGGAGCTACGTTACCTAATTACTCATGACCATTCCATGTACCGTTGGGAAGCTTACTGTCTTCCCGTTACAATGAGGTATAACGTATAGCTATTAAATTGAGCATTATGTGTGTAGTGAATGTCAAACAAGGTCACTATCAAATGATGACTGTTCAAAATTGCACCATTCCACAATCGTTGTACGCCTAGGTTTATAGTGGTTGCGTATCTATTTGCCTAAACACACACAACGCCTCTTCATAGCCCATTGTAAACCTTATTGTATCCTCGTCAAAATGAGCTATGACACGTAGCTATATCAACTGGTGCTGTAAGTATGGTGCGAAGGTTGAACAAGGTCTCTGTCAAATGATGTCACCGGACCTTGCAGGTGATCTGACAGACGAGTCTGACGAACAGGCCATACAGTACAATGCGGTATCGATTCTGAAGGCTGAGATAGCTAAAGTTGAACGGTCGCATCACTACCCAACACCAAGCGACGTCAGCTTACAGAAGTCAGCTGCCTTCGTGCCCAAGACGCTCCAAACGTTCATTCTTTGGTTGATCAACGCAGAGGCATATCACTCGATTAGCACTGAATCTGAAATTACATCGGTTGTTCGTAGATGTCTCTTTATTGCTAAATGCATAGGAACGCTTCTCTAAAGAGGTGTGTTTTAAGAAGTGTTTTGAACTGAGGGTGTGTCTTTGCCATCCTGACACAGTCCGGCAGTCTGTTCCATAGTCTGGCTCCGGCAGTCTGTTTCATAGACTGGCTGCAACTAAAACAAAACGGTGATCACAGTGAGTGACGATCTGCGAAGCCGGTACTGACAATAGCGGCAAATACGCAGATCTCAGTTGCCGATTCGGTTGACGTCGGTTCAGTAACTCGGCAAGATAACTCGGTGCCAGGCCATGCATCGCAGAGTATACAAACACAAGCACTTTATATGTCGGGCGCACACAGATAGGTAACCAATGTATTTCAAGAACAATCTCCAGACAGCCCAGCAACAACACAGATTGCAAAAGAGTACAGGTAGGCAAAATCGCTGGCACTTTGTGATCAGTCTGAGTCTCTTATGCAATGTGCCGCATTCGAGAAACCAAATATCCGTGCAGAGCCAACTCGAACAGAATCGGTACTTCAGCTGAACCCCAACCTCTCCTGGAAGAGAACTAGCTACATAGCAGTTGCATACGCGCCAATCATTGATGCCAAACCAGCCGACATGGCCACCGTCTACACAACGATGCATAAGTGTAAGGACGTGTCGGCAGCACTCGGCCAGCACCACGCTGTTCAAAACATGGATCAACAACTGTATGCTGTTGCTCAGCAAGTGAAGTGAGCTTTGCCGGATGAACTTGGAAGGTCAAACGTATGGGAGGGTTCCATACGTTGTCCTGCTTCATTGCATGTGTAGGCAAATTCTGGGGTGATGCTGGATTGCTGGATTTCCTCGTCGACTCTGGTGTTTACGCCGCTTCTACTGCAGACCAAATGGTTGCTGGCAAGCAGTTCAATCGGGCTCTAAGAGGGCTAATGCTCGCCTATGAGGCACTCACTGCTATGAAGCTTGCTGCATTGGTCGCATGGTGTGAGAAGAGTGGAAGGTCGCACGTAGTGTCACCATTGGTCTGGGGAATGTTGGCAGATTCACAGCAACCATACAAGTCTGAGTCGGAACAACAAACAATCATGCAAGAAGTTGTCAAGCTGCAGGAATTCCAGGCATAGGGATATGTCCAGTCACCAACATTCCAGTTCTGGGATCAGTTACTCCAGGCCTTACATATCCTTCTTCTGAATGTTCGGGCAGAGCGAGAAGGTGACTGGGCCCATATTCCTTTGCTGCAAACAAACAAAAATATGCCAGATGGACCCCAGTCTACATTCTTGACATGTTGAACTTCCCTCGAGAAGTTCAAAGCGCCTTTGAAGCTGGGGAATTTGCAGTGCGTCAAATTCCTGGATGTCTCAAGCAACTGGAGCAACATGAGCTCAGAGAAAACAGTCATCAGATATGCAAAGGGAAGCAGTGGTTTAGTCGGACTGATTAGAAAGAAGCCAGCACTCATCAGGTGGACATTGATGAGGCACATCATGACTGAATATACTAAAGCAATGCGAGAAAGGAGAGGTTTACCCACAAGTACTGAAGACAAGGATCACAAAGAAGTACTGGCATCCACACTGAAGAGGGATGAAGAGCATGTGAGAGCTCTGACCAAGCATGTTGTTAACAACATGACCAATCCGTTCGAGCCTGAATCTTACCCAGATGTACTCATCAACTTATCTACGGGGCTGAATGCAACACTGGATGTGCACAACTCGCTCCTCAACATCGTAGGTGCTGGGGAGGAGATACTGGAGAGATCTGTGCATGGCGCACTCGCATCAGGTGAGACATGCAGCTTCTACAGCCCCATCAGCAAGTCGGGCCATTGTATTATTAACAAGTTTTCGGAAGCGCCCAATTTCTCAAATTGATAATTTCATTGTGACCTTTTTTGACCTTGGATTCACGCTTACTGCACCATTTTGTAAGATTCTGTCATCAGTAACTCTGTAACACAATTTTTTATTGACAATTGTTGGAGGAAATTTGTTAATTTGTAATTACCAGAATTCTTGGATTGTTATCATGATGCCAGTGTATGGTTCATTAAGCGGTCATTATTAAGTTTCCTAATGTGAACTGTAATTGTTTACTCCGCATGTAGGTAATTAAAATGACATTAGTAAACAGATCAATCACGCCGGGGATGGACACAGCCGATGGAACGCTGCTACAGTTACAGGTAGCTGGCTGTAGGATGTTTCAAATTACTTTTATTTTCCTGGCGGGATGGTCTTAATCCTTACACAAATCATTATTTGTCAGTGTATGGAACACGATTATGCCTGGACACAGATAATATTTCCCTGTTGGTAAATACTGCGTGTTCCATAAGTTCATAAGGTGCAGATATGCCAGGAACGGGAGAGCACCGATTAGGAAGTAAATCTTTCACTTGCCATTGTTTGTTCAGTAGGCCATTAAGGTGTGACTATGGGGTGTTGGGTTGTTGTGTGGATTTATATATATAGGGACTGAGGGTTTTAGAAAAGGGGAAGATAGAACGGCGGAGATGTATGGACTGATACTATAATAAAGCCTACGTGTACGTACACTCTGATCTTCTGTGTTTATTAATGTCAGTTCTTTGTTAGTCATGTTCTTGGGCTAACCTGAACGGAGTAGGGTGAATACTTGGGCGTGATTGTAAGGGCTTTCTACAACTTGGCAACTCTACGACAGGCCTAATCGTGACGGGGAGATGTAGCGCTTTCCAACTATATAACATGTGGGTGTGTGTAGGGGAGGGGGCATCTAAACTCCTAAAATAAAGCACTTTTGGGGGATTTGCCGCTCGCCTAATAGTCAAATATCACAAAAACAAATAGGTACTAATAATGTGAATGTTATTGTCCACTAATCACCAGCGTAGATCTTATCTTCGTTGCCATGAAATCACAAGCAACAAGACAGTATTTACTGTAAAACTAATCAACAACATCCTCGCCATCATCTGTGTCTGACGACGATGTGTCAGAGTTGAGTTGCATATACTTCACAGGATTGAAGCAGTCCTCACCATTTTTACATACGCACATATCTGTACATTTCAGATTGTGCTTGTAGCAACTGAATCGGCGTGTCTGACATTTGGGTGTTGCACAAGAGCAGTGCACCAACTCAGTACATGGCACAGGTGCTGGATCATGGCTCATAACCTCTGGCTTCAGTTTCTTTGCTCATTGGAAATATGCCAAGATCAGAGAGGCCTGCTGGTGGACTTTCATAATTTATGTACATTTTCCACGCTGTGGTTTTTCCGTGTCCACATAAAACACTTGTCGTGTCACAACCAGAAATGGCATGCAATGCTGGCAGACTTGGCAGTATTGTTGCCCATGGCTATTTGCGACTGCTGTTACAAGCAAACGGCCAAATAAATCACAGTCTGCTTTTGCAGCAACTGATTTCCCTTTTCTGCCACTCACTTGGACCCCCTTCCTCGATGAAGCAAATGTTTTGCTGTTGTTCCTTGGCAATCTTTTATGGATGCTAACGATTGGAGTTTTGATTCGCTTGTCCACAAATTCCTCAAATAACTGTCTTTCATGATCTTGAGCCGCATGCGAATGTCGGCGAAGGACAAAAGTAATATATTTGAAATAGTCGCCTCTGAAAATGTTTGTCATCAACTAGGTGGTTCTGGGATGCGGGAATAATGAGCTTTGATGGGCGCCATCTTTTGGTGGACATATGAATGTCGGCGAAGGTCAAAGGTAATATATATTTGAAATCGCCTTAACTGAAAACTCTATTTAGACGTTAACCACGTGGCTCTAGATTACGTTGTTCTCATGATTGGGGAATGATAGGCTCTGACGGGCGCCATCTCAAAAAATGGCGGACATATCAATGTCAGCGAATGTTAAGTGTACTATTTTTAAAAACCGCTGTCCACACGCCTATACAAAAACATAAAAAATATCTGCTCTATGTAATCTAGTTGCTAACATATGGTGATATTTGTAGTGAGACCGTCATCTTTAAAAATGGCGGATGTGAATGTCCCAGAAGTCCAAATTTAATATATTTGAAATGCTTGACCCCTAAAACCTACAAATTGACACCAGAAATATGGCTTTAGATGACGCAGTTATTATTATATGAGAACATTGGATTTTTTAAGATGGCCACCAAGCCAAGTAACATCCACCTGAACTGGGAGCTTTAGGTCATAGACAACAGCTCTGGCAGGTCAAACTTTTGCTGTAGGGTTGCCCTACGAAAGTCACTTTCTAAGCTCCTTTTTCCAGTTGGCCACCATACCATTACACATTGTTGTAATTATTTATTTACATGTAACATAATTTACACACCGTTGTCATTATTTATTTACATGTCACATAACGCCAGAGCTTATCATGTAAAAGTGTAATTAACAGATTTCTAGACCTAGTCGTGGGTACGTCACACATGTAATATACAGAATGGCCAACCTCTGACGCATGACGTACCCTGACTGTGTGACTCTGTATATGTGTCGCGATCAGTACCACTGCAAGAAAAGCGTGTCCGAGGGAATAGGGTATATAGGCCAACTATTGAAGAGCCAAGGTATCACCCTTAGTTATGAAATACCTGCAAAAGAATGTGGCCTATAGGCCAACTATTGAAGAGCCAAGGTATCACCCTTAGTTATGAAATACCTGCAAAAGAATGTGGCCTATAGGCCAACTATTGAAGAGCCAAGGTATCACCCTTAGTTATGAAATACCTGCAAAAGAATGTGGCCTATAGGCCAACTATTGAAGAGCCAAGGTATCACCCTTAGTTATGAAATACCTGCAAAAGAATGTGGCCTATAGGCCAACTATTGAAGAGCCAAGGTATCACCCTTGGTTATGAAATACCTGCAAAAGAATGTGGCCTATAGGCCAACTATTGAAGAGCCAAGGTATCACCCTTAGTTATGAAATACCTGCAAAAGAATGTGGCCTATAGGCCAACTATTGAAGAGCCAAGGTATCACCCTTAGTTATGAAATACCTGCAAAAGAATGTGGCCTATAGGCCAACTATTGAAGAGCCAAGGTATCACCCTTAGTTATGAAATACCTGCAAAAGAATGTGGCCTATAGGCCAACTATTGAAGAGCCAACGTATCATCCTTAGTTATGAAATACCTGCAAAAGAATGTGGCCTATAGGCCAACTATTGAAGAGCCAAGGTATCACCCTTAGTTATGAAATACCTGCAAAAGAATGTGGCCTATAGGCCAACTATTGAAGAGCCAACGTATCATCCTTAGTTATGAAATACCTGCAAAAGAATGTGGCTTTACAAGGAGATGACGAGGAGATCAGATGGAAGTTTTTTTAATATTGAATGATTATTAAAACCAAAACACAAGATTCAGCGAACATCTACTAAAAATTACCACCTACTGCATGAGGGGATGCGTCCGGGCAAACGAACAGACAACCTCGCTTTAAAATACATGTTCATACGAGAGAATGCGTTCGGGTTAACGAACAGACAACCTCGCTCTAAAATGCATGTTCATATGAGAGGGTGAGTTAGTGTAAACGAACAGACAACCTTGCTTTAAAATACATGTTCATATGAGATCATGAGTCTGGGTAAACGAACAGACAACCTCGCTTTAAAATACACGTTCATGTGAGAGGATGAGTCTGGGTTAACGAACAGACAACCTCGCTTTAGAATACATGTTCATATGAGAGGGTGAGTCCGATTAAACAAACAGACAACCTCGCTTTAAAATACGTGTTCATATGAGAGTGTGAGTCCGGATAAACGAACAGACAACCTCGCTTTAAAATACATGTTCATATGAGAGGGTGAGTCTGGGTAAACGAACAGACAACCTCGCTTTAAAATACATGTTCATGTGAGAGGATGAGTCCGGGTTAACGAACAGACAACCTCGCTTTAAAATACGTATTCATATAAGAGGGTGAGTCCGGGTAAATAAACTGACAACCTCGTTTTAAAATACATGTTCATGATGAACATTTGCTGGAGAAAATCTTCACAGTTCGACTATGAAATGTTCGCATGACCTTCGAATCGGCGTTTCTGATAAACCGACAAATGCGCTGACACAGTTTACCTCTCGTAATCGTATTTTTGTTGACACCGCCGTGTCGTTATTAAGTAGCCATGCGATTGTCACGCCGGTCAACATTCGGTTCCTGGTCCACACCGACAGACGCTTCTCGGTCTAAGTTAAGTAAATCAGGATCCCACCCCGCGTACACGTGCCAGGTAGGCCTACCACTCGTGTAATAAAAGAAAGTTGGACTAGCGTCGACGCCTCACAAGCACGTGTGTCTATACGGTGTATACATAAACCAGCCAAATTCGACCTGCGAACTATACTTTCACCGGCTGCAAAACAAGTGTCTTGTTCGTCGTTTTACAAGCCAGAAACAGTGCAGTTTGAATGATGCGCCCGTAAACAAAACATTCATGCTACAAACCCATTTTATTGCCAGTAACACGGAGTCATGTGAGGCTAATCACAATTGCCCTTTGATATTCGGCGCGTTTGCACAACGAAGATCCGATTTAGCGAACTTCCTGCTAATAATTACCATCCCTGGCATGAGAGGATGATTCCGCGTAACTGAACAGACAATCTCGCCTTATACTGATTAAATACAGATATGTGTACTTCATCGTAATTATCATTTTGTATGAGGAAGGTTGATTAACTCGTGTAGGTTTACTGAACATTCTTCAGGATAGTTCGTTTTCAAATCAGAAACTTTCATTTTACATATCCAAGATATATTTAGTTTACCTGGTAGAGGCTTTCGTTGACGTATCACGTCGACTTCATCAGTACCGATGACGCTGAATGACGTCATCGTACACGTGAGGCAGCCATGCGTCCTCACACCACCCTCACGCGCCTGTTGGTACATCCCAAGGACAAAGTAGAGCTAGAAGAACACGGCGAACTGGTGTACCAAATGCCGTGCATAAATTGTGGTGTTGATTACATTGGGGAGACAGGAAGACTACTCAAAACACGACTGGAGGACACACAAAAAGGACGTAGACAATACGAAAAATTATAAATACACAAGGAGCGGGGAAAAAAGATTGATGTCTACCATCAATAAATCCGCCCGTACAGACCATGAGACAACTGAAAACCACATCATAATCATAAACTGGGAGGGAGTGAACATTATAGACAAGGAACCCAACAGAAGAATTCTGCATATCAAGGAAGCCATCTAGATCAGGAAAACCAGAACACCCATCAACAGAGACGAGGGCAGTTACGAACTGCCACACGTGTACGATGACATCATTCAGCGTCATCGGTACTAATGAAGTCGACGTGATGCGTTGACGAAAGCCTCTACCAGGTAAATTAAATACATATTGGATATGAAAAATGAAAGTTTCTGATTTAATTCGTGTAGGGTTTACTACAGCACTGCATTGGTTGTTGCCATTTCACGGATCCTTGGCCGTCCATATTTCCTCCACATTTCCTACTCCTCCGTTCACGTCCTTAACGCAGTCTGCCTGTCTTCATTGTCACGGCAAACCCCCTCATTGTCCGGTAGAGCCGCTAACTGCACCAAGAGGTCTTCACGCATCATCCGCTTTCTTACTATTCTTCCCGTTAGGCTGAGCTGCACACGAGTCTCTCCTCTCGGGGCATTTGTCCTCCTCCCATCCCCCTTCTAGTTCTACCCAACCGACAAAATAATTACAGTTAAAATAGCACCACCAGTGACGCCCAACACCGCTTTCGGAAATTAGAGATCCTGTGAAAGACATTTTATAGATACTCCCCACGGATGACCTCGTAGCGGAACTCGACAAATGGGAAGCAGACTTATACCATTCTCATTGACTTAGCTAAGGTCTCCGACAAAGCTCCTCTTCAGCGTCAGAACACCCGGGAACCCACATTACGAGGGGTGGATCCATTCCTCTACTCTGTCACAGGGACTAAATCAGATTGCAGAACATTCCTAGAGCGCCCTCTGGATACTGATACTTACTTTGTTACTTTCGTTTACTTCGCGAAATATTTTCGTTACAATATTTCCGTGTCTAGTCGACAGGGGGATCGTACTGCCAATCCACCGGCCAGGTCGCTATCGTATTTGCATACAACGCTGACCTCTAATAAATAAGAGACCACCGAGCGGGAAGTCGTTTGGGAATTATTTTATTGGATGGATGTTACTATTTATATATTTCTGTTACAAAAATATTGTGTCTTAGTGCACTTTTAAGGTCCAAAGAGCGACCCGGTTTGCATCAACATACGCTGCTATATCGCCCACTGCGGTAATGCACGGCCGCAGCGGCGCAGATTGGAGCAAACCGGGTCGCTCTCCGCCATCAAAAAGAAACAGCTGGCCTCTTTCTGTGTGAATTCCAAGACTTCCTCCAGCACCACGTGTATGGTAAAGGAGTCATGTTCTAGTTAAACTTCCTGTTCGTTGCACGAAGAAAAGTGCAGTGTATTTTTGAGAAATTATTTTTTACAAAATTCACATGCTGTGACATAAGTGCATTTGAGTAAGGAGATTTTCATGTGTGATTGCAGAAGGAGTTGACTGTAAAATGGTGGATTTCTAGATGATTTAAATAAGCGGAAGGATATTTGCCAGCAATTTGCCTGTGTGACCTGTTTGCGGAGTAATTCTTGCCGGCATATATAAATATTGATGAGTGTCACACATACAGGCATTTTACGGGAACTAGAAGTATGCAGTTGTTTTAATCTATCAGCATGTCAGTGAGATGATGATAACAACAGCTGAGAAGTTTAAGATATTATATAGGTCACGTTTTCTTATAATCAGACAAAACGTTAACATGGTCTGATTTTGGGTGATTTCAACTTCCACTATGAGGACCATCTGAACGCTGTTGCTTCCCGCTTCCGTGATATCCTTTCGAACTACCCTCTCTGCCAGCATGTGTCGGGACCCACTCACATGTATGGGCATACGTTAGACTTGGTTATCACCAAATTAACAATCAATCTAGTATCAAAGTACTGTATCTGACGTCTTGATAGATCATGGCGCTGTCCATTGTGGTCTACATCTGCTAAAACTGTCTTCTGCCAAGCATTGCAAACATTGTCAATGTGTCCATGTCAACAGGAATTGTACCAACCAAAATTAAAGCTGCGTTCGTAACGCCCTTGCTTAAGAAGCATTCTTTGGACAAGGATGTCATTAACAACTTCCGACCTATCTCTAATCTGTACTTTATCTCAAAGTTGACAGAGAGGGTTGTGCTGAACAGACTCACTGACCACGTCTCGTGCAACAGCCTGCAGGAAAAATTCCAGTCCGCCTACAAGCCGAATTACAGTACTGAAACTGCACTGATGCGAATCCAGAATAATATCCTGATGACCATGGACAACAAGAGGGTTGTCGTGTTGATCCTACTTCATCTATCAGCGGCATTTGGCACTAGATCATACGCTGCCGTTGGCATGCATGAAGAGCATGGGTGTCATCGGCGTTGCGCATCAGTGGTTTGGGTCATACTTGACTTCGAGGACTCAGACCCTTCTCCAGGGAGTGACACAGGGGTCTGTTTTGTTCTTAGCCCAATTGTGATTACACTTTACACGGGACCCATTGGGCAGATAGTTAGGCGGCACCGACTTGACTTCCATCTCTTTGCCGATGATTCCCAATTGTATGTCTAATTTAAGATCAATAACACTAACGATGAGACCGCTGCACTGGCACGCATCCAAGCAGGTGTGGGAGAACTGAAAGCATGGATGACTCACCATCGTCTTCAGCTGAATTACAACAAGACTGAAGTACTTGTGATCACCACACCAAGCTCGGCCAGCAAGCACAGCCTGACTGCTGTCGTCATCGGTGACAGCATCCTCAAGCCTACTACCGCCGCTCGCAATCTTGGAGTGATATTTGACAGTAAGCTCAGCATGAAATCGCAAGTGTCAAAACTGTGCCAGGTAGCATACTTTCTTCTATATCGAATACGTTCCATCAGGGATTGCTTGACACAACAAGCCACTGAACTACTGGTTCACTCCCTCGTCATATCGCGACTGGACTAGGGAAATGGCCTAATTTAAGGTGTACCTGATCAGCTACTGGACAAGCTGCAGAGAGTTCAGAATGTGGCAGCTCGCGTTGTGGTCAAAGCCAGTCGCTATGATCACATAACAGCCATCCTAGAAATGCTCCATTGGCTTCCTGTCCGGTACCGTATTGAGTACAAGGTCGTACTGACGACGTTCAAAGCCCTTCATCTGCTTGCGCTGAACTACATCTCATGCCTGCTCCAGTTCTACCAGCCCAGCAGAACGTTGCGATCGTTTTCACTTTCTCTACTGAGTGTATGCAGTGCACATCTCTGCCAGTACGATGATCGTGCCTTCTCCATCGCTGCTCCTCGTCTGTGGAACAAACTACCCACGATATGCGCAGATGTGACACTTTACACTACTTCAAAAGACTCTTAACGACTCACCTGTTTAAACGAGCCTTTTATTCCTGAACGTTCGCTGTCGTTTAATGTTGTCGCTCGATTGGACTTTTTAATGATTATTTATTCTATGCTACCCCTGTATGTTTTTATGATCTGAAATTGCTTTTTTAAATGTTTTTTTAATGTTTTTTTATAAGGTTTCTTAATGATAATTTGATTGGACATTTGATGCTACGTTTTTATGATCTTGGATTTTTTAGTGCTATATTTTTATGTTTATACAATCTCGACTTGTTTACTCTTTTTGTATCAGCGCCTTCGAACAGGGTAACCTGGCGTCACGGCGCTTTATAAATGCTCTAATTATTATTATTATAAGTCAGACTTAGAAATGGTTCAGATAGAGAAGACCCACTAGACACATTTTTTCGAGGCTATATTTGGCGGAGATAGATCCTAGAAATTGGTGGTGTAAAAAAGTGGATAAACAAGTGGAATTACTGATTGATAAGTATTATTTTTGCCTTAATATCATTCATAAAGTTGCAATAAACATATATTGAGTAGCAGTTGTGCTTAAAGTTAGTTAGTTAAAGTATTTTAGAACACCTTAGTATAGTGAGTGATAATAGGATAACTCAGTTAGGCGGCTTAGCCTTCGATAAGTTGTAAACAAGATTTAACAAACCTGATTATGTGGTAGAATATATAGGAGATAAAGTAACAACCATCAAACTACTTACATAAGATAATATCTGTGTAAGCCAGTACTTGCTATATATTTTGGTTAGGTAGCATTGTTGTTAAAATTAAGCAAGGGCGATAGTCGGGCGGCGTAACCTAAATAAATAAAGCAGCCTAACATAACGTAATTGATTGTATTTAAATTAGGTCACTACCGGTGATGTTAGCGTTCGTGTTAGGATAAATAGTCGGCTGTGTAATTGAAATTTGTAACCTAAAGTGTACTGTAGTACACAGAAAACAGTCTTTATAAAGACTAAGTTAGTTAAGTTATTAAATAAATTCTGATCGGGATATGGCGCCTTGCAAGCGGCAAGTCAAGGCAAAGCGACACATGGTGTGCGATCACTGCCACAGCTGGGTAGATTTTGCATCGTCCGGGTGTGGAAAGTCATGGGCAGAAACCATGGAGGAAGGATTCACCTTTCAGTGCATTTGATGTTGGAAGGTGGAGTGTTTGCAGAAGGAGATAGTTAGGTTGACAGATAGTGTGAAGGGAATGGAGATGGGAATTAGCAAGGAGGCAGGTCGAATGGAGAGAGGTGAGGATACTGCAAGACTGAAGGAGAATAACAGTGGCAAGAAAACTGAGGAAAGGAGATTGAGAGGAGAGAAGGTGATTGGAGGGGAAGAAATTGGAAAATCGACAACAGAAAACGTGACAATCGTGAAGGTGACAGGGAAGAAAGTGACTGTAGAGAAGGAGGGAGGGAAGATGGAACGGGAGAGGAGAGAGGAAAATGAGACGGGACGAAAGAAGAAGGGACGAAAGGAAGTGAGAGCAAATGTGATAGAAGAGAAGTCGATAAAAGGGACGCTGACAGGAGGAAAGGTGACAAGAGAAAAAGCGACAGGAAAGAATGGATCGGAAGAGAATGTGACAGGAGAGAAGACGGCAGGGGGGAAAGACAACAACCAGACAGATGCAAACCGAAGAAGGAGCTATTCTAAGGCAGTGATTGAGGGGGCAATGAGGAAAGAGAGGGTGTTTATGGGTGACTCCATTATGAGAAAGACGGACAAGACACTGAGCGAGGGGAAGGACATCGTTGTTTGTTTACCGGGGGCTAGGATTGAACATGTAACTGACAGGGTAGAGAAGGTATTGGGACATGGCAAGGGGGGGTCTATACTGGTACATGTAGGAACAAATAATGCAGACAGGGAGGGAACAACTGCGATAGTACAGAAGTATAGACAGTTAGTGAGGAAGCTAAAGAAGACGAGAGTCGAACAGGTTATTTTGTCAGGAATTTTGCCAGTAATGGGAGGAAGGGGGACAACGTATAGAAACTGCAAGAGGATGGCGATCAATGCACTAGCTGAGCAGAGGTGTGAAGAAGAGGGGATTTATGGGGATACTTTGTTGGGAGGGAAGATATGTACATGAGAGATGTCCTCCATCTTAGTGGAAAGGGGGCAGCAGTTTTCTCAGAGAATCTGCTGCAATCTGTTGACAGTGGGACAGGTTGCATCTATTTAAACTAGATTCGCAGGGGGGACTCACAGAAAAGCCTGAAAATGGAGGCATAGATAAAGACAGCACAAATAAATCAACAAATAACAGTCTGGAAAACTCTTCTGAAGCTGGATATAAATGTGTTTGTTTAAATGCAAGGAGTATAGTAAACAAAAGAAATGAACTAAACATTATGGTAGAAGATATTGACCCTCATATAATAGGTATAACCGAATCCTGGACCACCACCGATATATCAGATGCTGAATTGGGACTGACAGGATATGTAATGTTTAGAAAAGATAGAATAGGAAGAAAGGGAGGTGGAGTTATTTTATATATTAAAGAATCTATTCAGGCTTATGAAATAAAATTTGAAAGAGAAGCAGATTGCGAAGAAGCTGTTTGGTGTAACATAGTTACATAAGTTTATCGAAGTCCAAACATAAGCATAGAAGAGAATGAAAAAATACAAAACGCTATAAGGGAAGTAAGCAAACGGGACGGTATTATTATGGGGGATTTTAACCATGGGCATATACAATGGAAATCTCTACAGAGTATGGGGAGAGAGGACCACAAGTTTTTAGTTTTAGTTCAAGATACATTCCTTTCTCAACATGTGCTAGAACCAACCAGGGGTGAGAATGTGTTAGACATAGTTTTGTCCTCACAGAATGAATTAGTTGACAATGTCAAGATATGTGAGCCACTGGGGAGTAGCGATCACAACCAGATACATTTTACCATCAAAGTAAAATCAGAAAGGAATAACAAAAAGCAGTATAGGAGAAATTTCCACAAAGGAAGGTATAAGGACATGAGGAAATATTTAGCAAAGATAGACTGGAATAAGACACTGAAAAATAAGACGGCAACAGAATGCTGGAATATATTAAAGAGTGAAATTAAGTGCATAATCGATAAATTTGTGCCCTTCAAAAAACAAGGAAAACGGTCCAAAAAGAAACAGTTATCGAAAGAAGCCATTAGAAAAATTAAGTATAAACAAATGATGTGGAAGTCATATAGATGTACTGGAAATGATGAAGACTACAACAATTATAAAGAAGCACTTAACCAAGCTACAGCTGAAATTAGAAATTCAAAGAGAAGCTATGAACAACAATTAGCTAGTAATATAAAACATGACAGCAAGAGTTTTTATGCGTATGTTCGAAGCAAACAGAAATTTCAAGATAAGGTCGGTCCTCTAGAAGATAGTGCTGGAAATATAATATCAGAGGGATTCAAAATGGCAGAAGACCTGAATGAGTACTTTAGTTCAGTGTTTACCAGGGAAGATATTAGTTCACTGCCAATACCAGAGGCTAAGTTCAAGGGGGCAGACTCAGACTATTTAGGACAATTAATTGTAACCCCGGAAATGGTAGCTAAGAAAATAAGGGCTATGAAGGATAATAAATCACCTGGAGTGGATGGTATTTCACCCAAACTACTATTGGAAATTGTAGAACAAATTAGCAACAGTTTTCAACTTGTCATTAGAAGAGGGAGTGGTTCCTTTAGAATGGAAAGAAGCAAACATTATACCGTTATTCAAAAAAGGTTCGAGAAACAAGTCAGAGAACTATAGACCAGTGAGTTTAACATCAGTGATTTGTAAATTATTAGAAAGACTAATTAAAGATCACATGGTGGATTTTCTTGTTAAACAAAACTTGATAAACCCATCTCAACATGGTTTTTTAAAGCGAGGTCATGCTTAACAAATATGTTATGTTTTTTGGAAGACATCATTAAGTGGGTAGATGAGGGATCACCAGTAGATATCGTCTACTTAGATTTTCAAAAAGCTTTTGACAAAGTACCACATCAAAGATTACTGCTTAAACTAAAGGCCCATGGCATAGGAAATGGTATAATAAACTGGATAGAACAATGGCTGATTGACAGAAGACAACGTGTAGTAGTTGATGGGGAGGTTTCAAACTGGAAATCGGTATTGAGTGGGGTACCACAGGGATCAGTATTAGGTCCTATATTATTCTTAATATACATCAACGATTTGGATGATGAAATAACAAGCAAGGTGTTGAAATTTGCGGATGATACAAAAGTGTTTAGAAGGATTAAAAGTGATGGAGATAGACAGCATTTACAAGATGATCTTGACAGGTTGATCAAATGGTCTGAAAAGTGGCAAATGATGTTCAATTTTGGGAAATGTAAATGCCTCCACATAGGACATGGGAACGAAGAGGTAGAATATACAATGGGGGGTACTGTACTAAGTACTACTGTAAAAGAAAAGGACTTAGGATTAACCGTTAGTGCTGATATGAAAATTTCAGAGCAGTGCGGAATTGCAGCTTCAAAGGGAAATCAAATCCTTGGATTAATTAGGCGAAACATAACGTATAAGGAAAAAGAGCTAATAATACCGCTGTACAAAACAATAGTTAGGCCTCATTTAGAATATTGTATTCAAGCGCGGAGGCCATATCGCAGGAAGGACATAGATATGCTAGAAAGAGTGCAGAGGAGAGCAACTAAAATGATACAAAATCTGAGGGATCTTAGTTATGAAATACGCCTAAAAAATGCGGTTTAACAACACTAGAGACCAGGAGATTGAGAGGAGATCAGATAGAAGTGTTTAAAATATTGAAGGGTTATGAAAATATTGATAGAAATATGTTTTTCTCAGTTAAGAAAGATAGAAGGACTAGAGGACATGATCTTGCATTAGCAAAGGAGCAGAGTAGATTGGATATAAGAAAGTTTTCATTTTCACAAAGGACTGTAAATGAATGGAACAGATTACCTGCTGATTGTGTGGGTGCTAGTAGCGTGAATATGTTTTAAAATAAAATCGACACATACCTCAGACGGGCGGGATACACATAGATAAAATGGTCGGACTCTCGATAAACCAAGGGCTTCCTTGTCCACCTGCTACCTAGAGTTAATTCTCTGGGTGGCAATCTTGTTAAATGTTTCACGATTTCAGTCCATCATCAACAAACGCCACTGCCACCAATGTGTGACTCGGACTGCAAAATTAACAAGGACTGTGACATGTATAAAGTCATTAACAGTTTCGTTATTAGCATTGCACTTCCTACAGAAACACCTGCCAAGATCAACAATTACCAGAGGTCACCACTTGAAACCCCGAATACAATAGTTTACGCCTTCAAGCGCAGATTGCACGGGAACCAGGACAAAGAGACTGTGTCTTAATTACACGAAGAACCGTTTTTATTTGTTTCACAAGCTGGGCATGTATTTTAATGAGAACACTTAATTATGAAATAGAGCGCGTAAAATACGCATTCGAATAGGTGCTTGTACATCGCGTGCGCAACCAAATCTTTGGACTATTACCCAACGTTCTCTACAATACTATTGAAAACGAAAAAAGTTGTAATATTTCATTTGGACTATATGTTTATCCACATCCATGTTTCCATGTCAATGAACTTGGGTCTACGTGGCAGTGTTTGCTAAACGATCATGAGAACTAAAAAATCATAGTAATCAAGTAAAGCCTCCTTGCATCGTTCTGACGCCCACGTGCATGGCGGCTTCACTCACCCTAGCATGCCAACACATTGGCACAAAAAACACTCTGGGTTGCTATGGTAGGCAGCCCGATGTTTTGCAACGAATTCGCGAATCCTACAAACTGCGCAAGACAAAGACATTGCTGATGCTATTAAAAAGCGACCAGGGTCAAAGGCGAATCAACCGACAGAAACGCGACGACTGGTTATTCAAGTGTTGCAGCGGTTATCCAAAAAACGGCACCACAGGGTCTGGATAGCCGCCAGTGGTAGGCGAGAAAGCGACGCACCACATGCTTGTGTTTTTGCCGTTTATCATTTGGCCCCGCTCCAGGAAAACGTACCCTTTCTGTACTTCCGTAGACGCTGTGTGCGTGCCTTCGTGGGGAGGACTGCGGGGTGACTTGCGCTGTTCACGAGTTGTTCTCGCAGACGTTTTTAGATGTAGGCCTAGACCCTACGGTGATTTATTAGCGCCGCTAAATAGTTGAAACTGGGCGAGACGAACCTACTTCCGGAGTTGCCTTGCCGCGAGCCAATGTTACTTTTAACAAATGAGTTTCTTTGAGCAAAACATTAACAAGTTTCAATTTTATAGCTTTATACAAAATGAAACCGATCTGTATAATATAATTTAAATCAGCTTGCTTTTGGTGTTGTGTGTATTGCTGGCGTTAGCGAAGTGTTAAGTTGTGTCGAGTTACCGCCTAAGCATACATTCCGAAATTGCGACGATGTAAACGGTCCTACCTACAGATAAAATAGGTAAGCAGAAAATATTTCGCGCCGCAGTGAACTTACGAAACACTGAAATTAGTTATTTTCTTGATGAATGATCAAACGTTTTTATAATAAGCAATGTTGTATGTCACATTAAAAATGTCTAGAATATATATTATTTTATCATATTCAGTTTTATTCAGAGCAAGATTAATTCATTTTTAATAAGCATTGTCTTTTAATTGCATTCGTGATCTTGACGTACGCGACTAGCTAACAATAAAAGGATAGAGAATGACGGGTAATGTTGCGCCGATTAATCTACATTTAACATTTTAATATGAAAACATTTATTTTATGTTACTTTGTTTTTGTCTTAACAAACACTATAAATCGAATGTGTTCTAGAAAAAAAGTTTTTGCACAAACAAAAATGTGCGGAGAAAGTGGAATCCTTCAAAACAATGTAGGGTCTATCATATAACTCAATAGTCAGCATAAATCTCGCACGAGGCCTAAATGCCCTGCGCTTATACCCCGCACACCCACGATGTACCTACGAACAAAACTCATCGTATGGCACTCTTCCCTCCACCTTTCCTACATACACTGTCCGAAAATATACCCGCACAGTATAATAACTATGGCTGACTGACTCTTGGAATAGTTTTACTACTGCGACAGTATTGCCTTACCTGTATTACCATTGCAATGCTATGGACAAGCGAATACCTAGGAAAAATAATCAAAAACTATAATGTAAAGGTGGTGCCATTGCGTGGCTTTAATTGGTGGCGGTTGATTGCTAAAATGTTCAATGCTTCAATTGCGTTGCCATAGTCGACGATTGCTGGTTTTATGTCGGTAAATACGAAAAATGTCTAAATTACAATTAAAAAGCATGTTTATGAACAATGTTTTTGTGTGGCTCATCTGTTTGCTAACTACCATTACTATCGATAGTTCAACGTACTATCGGCGATAACTAGGCGATAACTATTGTAGTATCGATAGTTAAGTTATTTATCGATAGTGCATTATCGTCTGTCGCAATGCATCGATAGTTCAATACATCGTTACATCCATCATAATTACCTGTGTATTATACTATTTGTTAGGCAAATGCGCTATAATCACTAATTACTTGTGGTAAAAGCAGTAAGTATACTTATCCATATCCACATTAACAAACTGTATAATTCGTTATTGCAATACGTATAATGTACGACGAACGAGACAAAGCAACTGCGGTCACGAGGCACACTCTGCACTATGCAGAGAGTGTAATGGTACGAATGTTATTTTTTCTTACAACCCATACATGCATTCACTTCAAAATAAATGCACATTTCACTAAACATATAATTTCTCCTATACATGCAGTGGCGTACTCGGGGAGGAGGGGGGGGGTTGCCAGGAAACTCCCCAAAATTCCTCACTATTGTATGATCCATACGGTAACGTACAGCATGGGCGTTGTCGCGCTTACATTTATTCGGGCGTTACATTTTATTCGGGTGATGTTTATGTGCATATGTAAGGCATAATTAAATTGTTTATGTCGGTGGGAAGCAAACATTTTATAATCTGCACGCGCAGAAACGTCACCCGGATATTATTTAACGCCAGAATAAATGTAAGCGCGACAGTTTTTTGGTTGCCCGGAAACCCCTACAAATTTCTGCACTGCTCTAAGATTACAATTATGGCAATGTACGAAAGGATGACGGCAATAGCCATAGCCCCCCCCCCCCCCCCCCCCCCCCGTGTTCGGATGAGTTCACAGCCGAGACAGCGGAGAAGCTGAAGTTACAATTTGAACAGCAAATTCATAAAAAGTGTGTAGATATTTACTTGTTTGTTTTGTTGCGGCGAGCTGTGGATGCCGCGCCGCCGTTTCTATTGACGGCGATAACAGCAGAGCGCCCGCCGCGCTCCCCTAAATCAGTTACCGCTAGCCGACCGACTAGCCAGCCAACTAAGCACCTCGGCCAAGGCCATGACGCATTCGTACTCTGTGCGGCAACAGCGGCGGCGGCCGCGGTGCGAGAAAATAGATCACAATGTCATTGACATCGGTTCCCCCACCGCACACGCAACTGCACACACGCCTGGTTACTCTCGTCACCAAAACGTTTTTCGCCACGCAATTCACGCTGCCGCGCCAAATGTGCCGGTGATTTGACCACAACACGACCGGAAACCTGTTCGGAAACTCCGAGAAAAAAACATCGTATTGGCAATCACTTGAGCGAAGACAGACGCCTTGCGAGCGCGAACGGGAGAACGAGACTAGCTCTGCACCAAGACCCAGAATAGCAGCGCCGTCGACGGTCGAGTCAGCCGAGTGCGTCCGTGTGCCAATGAACGGGGCCGACCTTGATGCTGGTCGCACTGAAAAAGAAGGTGTCACTCGGAGCGCCTTTAGTTTGTATCGGCGCGGCGCGGCGCAGTTGGCATCTCACGACGTATTGCGTACTTAGAGTACCGTGCGTAGTGAATGCCTGTCAACGCTACTTTAATCGCCTTTCACATACGTCGTTTATTCGCATTATAAAGGTAAGTTGTCGGCGATGTTTTATTTGTTTTTATGGCTGATTTGGCCATATAACTGCCGAAGTTTGTGACTGTGTCGACGGTGACGATTTCACAATAGGCCATGTCCGGTTAGTTTAGCTTGTCCTTGGGACTGTTATGTAAATGCAGCGCTTCTTCGTCTAGTTCGTTAACCTATTAAAATTGTTTAATGTTATTATTATTTCTAAATTAATGTTTTGAAATGATGCATGTGTCATGTATAATTTAGTAGTAGGATTATTTAGCTATTTTAGTGATAATAAAATCATCATCATGTAGGTAACTGGTCAAGACTAATTAAGTAGGGTCAAATTATTATTCATTTCCTCAGTACATCGCACAGTATCCAAATACGTTTAAATACCTCTTTATTAGATTGATATCTCAATTATTTCCGAAGTTATTCCACTTTTAAAAACAGATCTTACAAGAAAATGACAGTCAATGTCATTGAATGACAAGTTAGCGTCGGGCAACCTTTTATGAAATAACTGGGTCAAGGTTCGGATCAGTGTTCAGCGTTTCGTTTTCAGGAGTTGGATTTAGCCTAAAAGATGTGAGACCTAATAACTATAATATGATATAACCAAACAATATATAATAATATAGTAGTTCAACATCTTTATAGTTTGGTATCTATCAGTTAGATATGAAGAAAACCAGCTTAGATATGTGCCAGATATGCCGTACCAGTTTAATAAGCGTTCAATGAGAATGTTGTGATCAGTCGTGTCAACATCGGCATAGAGATCTAAGGTAATTGCAGTCACTTTACAATTATTAATGTTCAAGTTAATGTCATTATAAATCTTTCATTCAACAGTCTGTGTTGAATGAAACTGTGTATATGCTGATTGTGACACGTTAGTTAAGACATTTGTGTTAATGTGAGACCTTAGACTGAAGCACTCACAACATTCGTAGTCACAAAAGAACTGGTTAAGAAGTGCCTTCTCCAACCGAAGACTGACAAATCACCAGGCATTGATGGCATCAGCCCAATAATCCTGAAAGAGATGGCAGGACAACTGTGTGTACTTCTCAACATAATCGTCAACTCAAGCATCAACACATCAACCCTACCAAGACAATGGAAATATGCTACCATATGTCCCATATACAAGGAATCTTAGAAGAGAAATCCAGCAAACTATAGACCTGTGTCAAGAATATGCAAGACTCTAGAGAGAGTGATTGTTGAGCAGCTTATAGAACATATCAAGACAAATCACCTGTAAGTCGAGCAACAGCATGGCTTCACTACCAGAACAAATACAAGGAAACACTCAATGTCTGGTGTGAGGCCACAATGCACAACATACCGGTTGACGTAATCTACCTTGGCACTGTGCCACACCAGCGTCTTCTCAAGCAGGTTGGAAGTCTTGGAATCAAGTATACAGTTCTGGTGTGGATTGCCGCATTCCTGTGTGATCGAAGACAGAAGGTATCGGTACACGGGGTACAATCAGACTGAGGCAGTATACTCAGCAGAGTTCCTCAAGGGACAGTTTTGGGACCAATACTGTTCACAATATTTGTCAACGATATCCCGGGACACATGGACAACCTGACCTCCTTGTTTGCAGGTGACACCAATCTCTATGCAGCACTCACAGGTGACGTCAACTCCTCCAACTCTTTTCAAGAAGAGTCGACAAAACTACAAGATTGGTAAGAAAATATGTAAATGAACTTATATTCGGACAAATGTCATGTTCTCTACTTCGGGCATTCAAACCCACAGAATGAATACCACCTGAACAAAGACAGAGGAGACAGTAATATGCCCAACGCAGTAACCTCAGAGAAAAGGACCTTGAAGACTTTTGGAGTAACCATTGACCTACAACTCAAGTTCTCTGAAAGCGTTATGTTTTTGTAAACTGCATTAATGATCGATGACCATTTCCATCGTTGCTTAGCGTCTTGAACATATAATTATTCTTACGAGTGTCTAATGCCCGAAATATATACAATAGCGGTAATATTTTTTTTCAAATAATTTATAAAAGGTTTGCTGGCATGTTGGATGTTTATAATCGCCACAATTAATCCAGTAGCCACTAACTCGCATGTGGCTACTGCGGTTTCGCTCTCTAACATTGCAACGTCGATAAAAAGCGTCGTTGAATAAAGACATCGACGCCGTTTTGCAACGACATTCGTCAGTGCGAAACGTGCCTGATTTAATGAGAGTTATATCACAAAATGATTTGGGACATTAACCTTAGATGCATTTATAGACTATCGAGCCTTGCTAATTTCAACCTCTGTTTTACACCCTACATAGGCGACACAGTGTGACCATAACGTCACAGCATTTTAAAAAGTCTTTGTCTTGGTACAATGTGGAGAAAACTAGCGACATTTAGGACACGAATAGTTGTGATGTTTGTGAATAGCAGAAAATACAGTCAGTGGACATGTTCAGTGTAATATTTGGCAACAGATTATCCTACACAATTCCAGTTTTCCAAACTATCGAATATTCGGGCTACGTAAAACGACGTAAACCCATCAAAAATACCTTCCCGTGAAGTAGCCTTTGTATGTGTAGTTTGACACGGATCGCGCTGTCTTATTTCATTATCCGCATTTCAATAATGGTTCATGCCGAAAATACGCAGCCGTAGTGAAAAGGCAACGCACTCGATAGTTGGCCAGCCTTGAGCTGTTCTGTCGAAACGATCATAATTTATTACTGCGGTCTTGATAGTTCAGTTACCATATTCGCAGAATCGAAGCCCCACCCAGGGCGCCAGTGGCGGACCAGTCGCCTGTCTGCAAGCGTAAACCCCGCCCCTGAGCGCGTCCCAAGCGCTGGGCGTAGTAACTAGACGTAATGATTGCGCGTAATAACTGCCAGCGCTACGCCGCGCATAGCTCGCTGTTGATAGCAAGAATAATGGCGCGTTGGTATTTATAGCGACGAGGCTGCGCGTACACATACGTGGCGTGGCGTGCGTAGTATTTATGACACAGAGGCGTGAGTTGCTGACAGTTCCCGCCCTTGACGCCGATCGACTGCAACAAAACGCTGCTGTCTAGTATCTGTGATTCTCTGTACTTTGTAGGGCCCCCGCTGGCGACGAACATCTCTGACGGCGTCGCCTCGGCGCAGTTACTCCGACCGTACTCCGGAGAATGGTTGTGCACTTTCGACGGTGCTACTGCCACTCACTATAGGATACTCGCGACGGCACCTGAATAGACGGAACATGATGGAAGTCAGTCCATCGATGTCGGACTTATTCTTCCATCATCAGCAACAGCAGCAGCAGCAACAACAACAGGCGCGGTTGGCGTCTGCCTATTTGGAGCGCATGGCGTTCCCGTTCGGATACCCGCAGTACCCGATCTACCCGTCGTTCCGCGGAGATGAATACGGCCGACGTCGCGCGGTCTTGCCCCTCGTCCGGTTCGATCCGATGAGCGCTGATTTCCCGATAGAGGCGCGACCTCGGAGCGGTTCCCTCGGTTCGACTGCATCGAGTCTACGAGACGGCCCGTCGCCGAGTTTTGACAGTGTAACGGGAGGTAGTGGCAGCAGTGACAGCGTCTCGAGTCGCGACAGCCCCTTCAGTTTTACCTCCTCAAGCCCTAGTCCGTCTCCGCTGTCACCCCCGACGGCGACGCCCGGTCCCGCCAGCGACGGGGGCAGCAAGCTTCGCCGAGTGCTCATGGGAACTCTGTCGTCTCCCTACGCCGTCCTCTGCCGGCGCGTATGTCCGTCACCGCGCGATGCGGTCGCCGAATCGAATTCTGCCACACCGCCTGCGCAACGGAAACGGAAATACGACAGCGTACAGACGACGCCGATGGACTTGTCGTGCAAAAAACAGTTCAGCGGCCCACCAGCCCGGCCCAGCAGCAGACAGGACACTAGCCCGAGGAAGATGTCGTCGCCACCGCTGATGTCAGCGGAGGATGCGGGACATCCGAGTATACTCAAAGCGATCTTGTGCGGCCGGCACGCCGACGCCGAGCGCCGTGTCGCGAGTGGCGGCGGTGCCCCATCGACCACGACTACCACACATTCTGCTATGTCGCCGGCCGGCCGGCAAAGTCCGTGTCCGGCGGCGACCGCCAACTTTTGCTCAACCGCGTTGCCGGTGACGCTCGCGAAGAAGAACCTACTTCCGGTGAGCGCGCGCGTGCTCGACTGGCTACTGCGCAGCGTCCGGTTCGCGCGCGCGCTGCCGCAGTTCGCCAGCCTGTCGCACCACGACAAAGTGGCGCTGCTGCTCAACTCGTGGCCGAGAGTCCTGCTACTCTACATGGCCGAAACCGACTTTGAATTCGCCGTCACCACTGTCCTGAGTGGTGGTACCGGCGGCGGCAACGCGAGCGCCGGTTCGCCCGCACCGCCGACGCCCGTCGAAGGCGCCAATGTCGATGGCGAAGTCCCGACAATGAACTCGGTCGAAGGCATCCAGCGCTTCATCCGCAAGTGTCAAGCACTCAATCTCGACTCGACCGAGTACGAATACATGCGCATGGCAACGCTCTTCCACAGAGGTAAGGTGACGTTTCTTTATGATATAACAATTCCCTTCGTTTCTTTCCCTATTACCCCCGCCCCGCTCGATTCCACAATACGCGAAAACCATTCGTCGATATAATTCCACCAGTTTGCGAACCGAGAAATTAACCTGAACAAAACTACATGGTATAGTTATATATATATATATAGTTTTATATGTTGCTTCCGAGTGGCTGTCTGACGCTTTAAAACATAATATCGTATGTAGATCAATGTACACTCGAACCGGATGTCCATGTAGTCAAGCTAACATTCATTTTATTCTCAGTACGGCTCGACTAATTGAACCATAGCCTAGGCCTAACCTTCGTCGTCTTCTGCTTCCAACGAACGCCCACTCGATGCTGTTGTTACTATTACTAACAGCATCAACAACCGCAAAAAGAACCCCAATATAGGCTATAGCGCTTATGCCATATCAGACGCGAGAGCGTGGTAATTGCGTGTAAATATTGTGTTGACGACGGTTAGTGTGCGAGGTTCCAGGAATTGCTGTTATAGTATAGATTACGAGCTGTGACTCAGATTCTAAAACAAAAAACAGACGACTACGCCCGTCGGCTGAGTGCAAGCACGGCACCAGACTGTCCAGTTTAGACCGACGCGGGCGCACTTGGCCTCGAAATGTCCGACGTTTATCTGCGCACAACATGCGTGAATCACCCGTGTAAAACTGTAAATAGCCCTACTTTTTTCTCGACAGCGATGGTATCAGCTGGTAGTCTGGAACGTGTACACATTGGAGACATTAACCTATTTACTAAATGGTCTGGCTAATGATTAATTTACTCATAGCCCATGCTTTTGAAAAATAAACCATTTTTGTTACGGTGATAAAACTATAATTATTATTTGTTGTGACTTGTGAGCAAATTGTTAAAAGTAAGCATAATTTAAAATATTATGTCTCTGAGAGTCTGAGGCTACTGAAACTCGTCAGAACCACGATAAATTTATTAATCCGGAAGGGTGATATTTTGGAAGACTCGATTTATTTTAGATTTTGTTGTTGAAAAACAAATGTTTTTTTCTCACTGTGTCTGTGGGACTATCTAACACATACGTCGATTAGAAATCGAGAATTTGCGAGCTGTCGTCAAACTGTCAAACTTCCAGTACACCGAGCTGAACTCGCGACTGAAACGACGCCGATCTCAGCGCGTTTGCGACAGTAACGCGACCGGTACGTCGGTTTCCACGAATGTCCTGATACGAGTTCGCTGCGCCTAAATATAATATGCCAGAACACTGATAATACAAGTGCGAGGCCTTGAACTGCCGAACAAAGAGGACCGAGCCGCGGTGCGTTGTTTGCTTTCGCGGCCTCGTTTCTCCGAACCGTGTTACCGCGTGAGAAGGCCAGCCGTCTCGGCAGGTGTTGACCATTTACTTGGTGAAAACTCGGTCAGAGGACATTTGACGCATTACAGTTTGCAGGACAAACAACAACATTCATCGTTCCTTTACATGAGGCTGGTTCTGGTTCATCGTGTGTTCCGCTAGCAGCAACACCGGTTCAAGGCCAATATTAGCGCTATATATATATATATATATATATATATATATATATATATATATATATATATATATATATATATATATATATATATTGCGAATCCAGAACATATTGATCTGATCGAATGGTGTGAAATTAAAGTGATATTGAACTGCCATTTGCGGAGTTCAATAACTGGATTTTTGGTTGCATAAATATCTTCCTGTTTAATAGTTACTTTTACAGTAATCCTCTGAGGCCACCCAAATACGTCTAGTGGTTTTCACTGCGCCGTTGCGAAAAACAAAGAACACACCGGGAGAATTCGTACTAAACAATCAATTGTTAAAACACTGGCTGGACTAATTATAGAGAAACAGGTGCTATTTTTGTTTGCGATTATCTAAAAATAAACGTTAAACCGGAGCTGTTATTTAATGGTTCGACCAGACTAATGGGATACATGTTGTGATACAAAGTGCAACAAACTGTAACCCGTTCACGGTGGTGACGTCACCGGCAACAACAGCAGTACCCTACGCGCCTACCCAGACGCTCGTTCGTAGAACAAACAACAATATTCATCGTTTCCAAGCAACGAGTAGAAAAAAATACTCAACGGTCACAGTGTAAACTTTTTGCTAAAAAAAATGGGTCAGACGTGATGGCTTCAGGCCACTGGTGCTGGAACGGAAGGTGCATTGAAGTTTACAGTCGAGATATTATCGGATGATTGCGGATAAGAAAGGTTTGCGGGTCCTATACTCGGAGCGGTGTATGCAACGTTATAGTAAAGGTGATAGTAGAGAATCTCGCTGGCAACGATGGACGTAAATGTTGTAATCGGTGGCCTGTATTAAAGCTGTAATGAAGTTGGGGGCTTGTAAGTTAGCATTATCGCTGGCTGATCATGGCCCATACCCGAGTCGTGTTCGCTGCCCAGTAATAACAGTATATATAGTCAGTCCTGATAGCCTCGGGTCAGAAACCCCGATCTCACTTTGTCGTGTTGTCGCAGTGTGTGTGCGAAGTATGTCGATAATGACGTTAGTCGCGTAGGCCTAGGTACATGCACGAATGTAACTAACGTATGGGTAAACTAGGCTAACGGCAGTTTCTGGCTTTCTTCATCTAGGTCTGATTTGATCCAACCACTAGGAACTTTGTCCCGACTACCTGCCGTTCAGTTTGCTTCGTTTCAGATCGGTTACAGGTTGAGCTTACGACTGGTTGCCTTTGTAACGGTTTTTCACTCCACCGGAAACGCGTCTGGCTTTTTTGCTACCGACCCATTTATAGCACTGTTACGTAACGGTCGCTTTTTGAGACGGCGTTGAAGTCACAGGACTGGAAAATTTTCCTAAAGCGTGACGATAACGCAGTGCGCGGGTTCACAAAATTGGCGCAACTCATATTGCAAACCACAATAATGTAGGCATGACACCGTATCGGTTGACCAATCGCTGGTGTGTGTATGTAGGCCCTTATGGTAGGCACGTGGTCCGCGCACGAAGCTGCTATTGATTCAACGCTCTACCATCTTTGTTTGCAACGTCCTTGAATTGTTTGGCCTTCGCCATGTTGTTGGGCTTGACGCGAACTAATTTAATTGTCTGCAATTCATCTTTACCGACTTGACACGTTAAGTGCAAGGTCGTTCGATCATTGTGGCATTTAGGTTAAAATAACAACCCTGAAATTGTGATTATGTATAGAGTTTGTTTTTAGGCTGGGCGCGTCTGACAACGTAACGGATAGCGCTATAAAACACGCAGACCCATTAAATGGTTGACGCGCGCCGCATTCGCTCGAGGTGGATGACCCGTTCCAATATTAAAAAAATTTGGTTTAATCGAATCATCGCCAGGATGGCGTTTCAAATGTCATCGCTCACGCGCCGGGTTTGACACTCACGAGTTCTGGGTCGCCTCTTTTTACAAGTAGTTTCCTAACTGTCGCCATCGTGTAATTAAACTTAACTACAACGCACCAGATGGCCTTAATTGTGAACAAATCACGGAGGACGCTCAACCTATCGGGACTTCATACCGAGCCCCCATAAAACCAACTCTTACATAACCAAGTGTTGACATCTATGCGGCCTATTTATACAGAAGGCCTACGTATATCATATAGGCCTATGGCGTAAGCGTCATTGATTTAGAACACAAGCAACCCATTCTTTCGGTGCACTGCGGGCAAAGGCCGCGAACGGTTTTTGTCTGGTGTCCCCGCATTATATCCTTCGCAATAATAAATCGCACGCAACGTCGAAGGCCGCCGTTAACCTAGTAATCGTTCGCAGGACGATTAAGTGGAAGCGGTCGCGTGGGTCGGCCTCGGTGTTCCTTCGCGATCAATAGAACGCCGTCGTCGATCGCGTCGGACGCAAGGACTCGCTCTCCGTGGCGTCACTCGCTGGTCGTTCGTCGGCCTCAAACTGTCATGTCATTCTATCTGATTTGAGTAGACGTAGGTCCAAGCAACCTTGCCTCATTGTTAAAATTGCGAGTGCGCATAATATGCCAACCCATATGATGGTATCTGCCCGGTATCTAAATATAGTAGTAACCTGTAGTAAGTAGCCCAGTGTCAAACCTGTCGATATTCGGCCTTCATTTCCCCGCCAGTTAATTTTGACAGGTGTTCACATGAAATTAAAAACTAAAATTGGAACTGATTCAAACGAATATGTCGTTTTTTATTATATAAGGATCGATTGTTGTTTAATAATTTCTGCGGTGTTGTTAATTAAATAGTTTTTATTACAAAAAGTGTCTTAATTTGTAAAAATGTAAACAAAATTGCTCGCTCTGAAAAGCCGTGAACAAATCTGCAAACATTGTACAGTAGAACCTCACTATTAAGGTAACCTTTGGGGCTGGGTCAAAGTGACCTGATTGGCAATGTGACCATGTTAGAGGGACTAATTTCCTATACTTCACTGACACATAAATAATTTGGGACTCTCCCAGGGTGACCTTAATCGCGGGGTGGCTGTACTACCCAGGTGACCATAAAGGGAGGCTCAACTCAAACCATCGTAGACCCACTATCAAGATCATGTAGGTGATGATTTACAAGACGTCTCTCATTCTGTGGTTGCAGGTTGTCTGGGTGTAGAAGATGCTGGATACGTCGACAGCGTCAACACGTTTGTGCGGCGGGCGCTTCGAGACCACATCGCCACGCGCTACCCTGGCGAGAAGCTTCGCTACAGCAGCATCCTGCTATGTCTACCCGGCCTGTTCGCCATCAACGGTCGCGTCGTCGAAGCGCTCTTCTGTCGGCAAGTCGTCAGCGACTGCGACGATACGGAGAGTCTGCTCAAGGAACTACTCACTCGCGACTCATCCGCTACGCGCGCTCACTGACCGGCGACGGCCGCACGTGCTATGAACCATGGCAGCAACGTCTGAAGTGAACTTAATGGGACGCCATTAACTAACTAGACGGACGTGTTTGTTACTTAATATATGGAGGTCGGAAAATTCGTTGAATGTTCGGGATGCCATTAACTAATGTTTGTTAATTACTAGACACGAGGAGGATGGAGAATTCGCGCTGGGTTAGGTAGAGTGTTCTTACCCCGCTTCTCCGGTGGGACTCAAATGTATCGATGTCCCGTGTCGAGAAACTAAATTTTTGTATTATCCTTCACAGCAGAAATGCATAAACGACCACACTGTGCCAGGCCCGTCTAACTTGTAAATTAGGCAGGATGGAAATGGACGATATGGTTACTACCTATTCCCGTTGGAAGTAAAAATGTACTTTTATTTCAGCGGTTTTTGCGGTAATTTTTTGTCTGTACGTGCGGATAGTTTGATGGTTTCTTGTCCCACTATTGCCCACTTACAAAAGGAAGGGGGCGGGTCGCGCGCGGGCCACCCGACAGCCGCACAATCTGCAAGTGTTCCGTGAATCCAGTCACATCGACTCTAAATTATAATGTTGAGAAACACCAAATGATGTAAAAATGTTGCGTTGTCGGAGAAATATGTTTTGTGTATTTTAATTAGAATTTTCTCAATAATGCCCTTGCCGGTTTCTCGCATTGGGCAATATTATTATAAGACGTTATGTCGTGGAACAGTTGCCTGGTAATCGTCTCCATACTGCCCTGTCTTGACTGTCAGTGGGAATGACTGAAGATGAAGATATGCATCTATAGGTTCCTTTTACTCCTAGTCAGTCTTATTCTGTGTGGGGAGTGTAGTGGGGGGTGGGGTTCCGGGGAAAGCATCCCGCTTTAAGGGAGAACGCAGCCATTGTTCGTGCCTGTTAACAAAACGTTCGCACCACGTCAGTCTCGACCCTAATGTTGCTATTTTCTCGAGGTTAGGTTGGACCACAACTTTATTGCATACCATTCCACATTATCTGTTTCGTATTTAGAAGCGTACTTTTTTTATTTATTATTTATTTATTTCCACGTTTCGTATTTATTATTTATGCCCGTGTATCATTCGGCAATCCATGTACGACGTTTTGCATTTGTTCGTAAACGTGTCTGACTATGATGTAAGCAGTTCTTCTGCATTTGTTTCTCCAAGAGCGTGACGCTGTCGCCACGCCACTCCGTAAAGGGAAACGTCCGAGACATATTCGGTTGACATGTTAGGACATTTCCGTTTTTGGTACTTCTCTGTCAACGTTGGCGTCGAAAGGTTTCCGACGCTTCGTCTATTGTCGCGTCCCTAGGACACGTTGCGACACGTTGGCCTGACAGCATGCACGTGTTGTAAGCGGGCCTCTCATTCGTGCGATTGCTGATGTCGTTCTAAACGATACACCGCCCAGTTTATAAAACTATAATGACTGTCTGTACGATTCTGCCATTAAATGCTGCTTTTGTGACGTAAGATCTACGACGTGTTTGTTCGTTGTGATGAACCGTTAAGTTACAAATATACCTAGAAAGCGATCTGTTTTATATGAACACGATGCAAAAATCCCATCTTGGCTCCAGGGCGTTGAAATGTTTTGTGTGTTCACACATACGCTCGCACGCACGCACGCACACACACACACACACACACACACACACACACACACACACACACACACACACACAGCGCAGCCTATAAATTGCGCCATCTCGACTGGTGACGGTAATGGGAGTTACGTAGGAGACGCAGTCGATCGCCGTTTTTTAGACGCGTGACCATTTCAGGCATAATACATTGCCTACTGCAGAACAAACGAACCGGCGTCGTTTATTTACGTTGTAACGCCACTTTTAGCGCACGCTTCATCTACAGTTGGCAATAATGGGTCAAATGTTACACCACGAGAAAGACACAACGATAAATCTCGTGCGCCAAGTGCAACTAGGAGAAGGTCGCGGAGGCAGCGGCGCTCGGCGTTGGAGTAGCAAGGCCGACTGATTGATGTAGCATCGTCAGGAGCCAAGGTCGTCGCGAAGGCAGACATGGAAAACATCCATGTTTCCGTAGGCGATATGGGGTCAGCACACTGTTGGACTTCCTGCTTGATTACAGACGAAAAAAAGTGCATTATATTTTTGAGAAATGATTTTTTACAATGTTCACTTGCTCTGACATAAGTGCATTTGAGTAGTCAGATTTCTAGATGTGATTGTAGCAGCTGTTGACAGTAAAATGGTGTCTTTTTAGCTGATTTTACTATGCGGAAGGGTATCTGGCAGCAGTTTGTATCAACTCCTTTAGATTCAAAACTTCTGTTTGCCTTAAATTTATCAGTGCTCAAGGTTTGCAAACAACCTTATTTGATTCACTTCACTAACAGAGAAACACCTCCTATTTACTTCTCATGGAGAATAAAATTAGTGGTAATAATGGGGCACCATAGTGCAGTCATTAGAACATCGAGAGAGTGCGGGTTCAAATCCTTTTGCAGTTGTTTCAAAATTTGGGCAATTCCATTCACTCCACGTTGTTTCAGTCTGCTCAGCTATAGAAGTGAGTGCCAAGCTGTTGACATCGGTGGATGTACACGAAATAAGTTTTCATGCAGTAATTGCAGCATGGCTGAATGCTTCCCAGAGAAGTCAAGTTGGTATTGGAATGAACAGGTCTGACGGGGGTGAAATTTAAAGCGATTTGAACATTCCTGCAAACTGGATACTGTGGTATGCAAAAACCTATATATTTTTTTACCTTAGTAAGTAGTAGTAATAACTTTGGCAACCACTGTGAGCCGATTTATTCAGTGTAAAAATGGGCAGAAAAAAAAGTTTTCCACGACTGACATGCACCCTATAAATACCCACATGTGGTTGAATTTCGTCACAAAATTACTTATTTCTGAAGTTACTGAAAAACCCCAATCGACAGGCTCACTTGAAAGTCTCTGAAAAAGATATTTTTGAAAAGCATCCCGTGCAGTCAACCCCCTGCGTTTGTGAGCGGATATAATATAGATAGTACTATTGGGTGTCAGCAGGTGGAGGGATACTTTGACAAGGAAGCACAATGGGGTTCTTGTGTATAAATGGGGAGACAGTGATATGATTGTGCAGCAATCTAGATGCCGAGCATGTCCAATATTACGAGACACCAAAACACGATTCCGTTCTCGCTTTAAACTGCCTTGAATTGTTTTTATGAAGCTTCTTAGATATCAACAAACTGGGCTGTACCAGGTATCTTATCAAATTAAGGGGTGGTTTCATAAATTTGCAAAGTCACAAACAAACATCGGTTTTGCATCGGTTCAAACTATCAAACACACCGATATCAGTTGTGTGATTTGCACTATTAGCAATCCAAAAGGACTTCCAAAACTACAGAAAATACCAGATTCAACTGACGTGACATGATTACCAATACATTGCTGCCCATTTCTGATATCCCCAATAACATTAACGTATGTTCCACTTGATAGGTTTTTGTTTATTTTCCCTGCAACACTTGTTGATGACCAGCCCACTACCCAGTCATATGTATTATGTAATTTGTTTTGACCACCCCTCTGGATTTGGTCCTGCGGCAAGGAATTACATGAGTTCCAACTAAGGCAAGCGGGTTGTCACCAGTTACCTTTTTACATATGGGGTTAGGACACGGCGGGCGGGCGGGCGGGCGGGCGGGAGGCCGGAGCGGGCGAGAGGGAGGGCGAACGGACGGATGGACGGACGGACACTTATATATGTATTTAGTATGACTCCGGGAGCGCAAGAGAAATAGACCTATAGATTCCCTCGCTGGAAAACAAGATCCAATGTTGTCAATTGCGAAACGACGTAGGCGACCGTAGTTTGGTCAATTCACTCAGTGCAGCGTCGAGGTCATGCTTTAACTGTAAGTACTTACCAACTGCCACATACCCACTTGGCTCTCAACCCGGTGCACAGTGAACACTGTCAAATGATCATGCTAAGACGATCTGCAGCTGTCAAATGAGCAAACTTTTTGTTTAAAACCAAAAGCAATCGAAGCCAAAGCCATGACGCAGATTTGACACGGATGCGTTGTAATGATTTTTGAAAGATCAATAACTCCAAGCGATAAATCAGGTGACGAACTATAGCGTCAATAGGTGATGGGGCGCCGGATGCTCTTACGTTGGTTGGGAACAATGTGTGTAGGAACAGCAGTAATGTGTGTCATGCAAAACACAAAACAAAAGATTAGGCCCTATATAAAATATGGGCTATTCGTGAGTCAGCAAGTAGGCTCTAGACCTATAGATTCCCTCGCTGGAAAACAAGATCCAATGTTGTCAATTGCGAAACGACGTAGGCGCCCGTAGTTTGGTCAATTCACTCAGTGCAACACTATCTCAACACCCGGCCTATATGACTCCGGGAGGGCTAGAGAAAAACCGGTTGTGGCCCAGTATATTGCAATACTGCAACGGGGTCACTCGCCGTGCATTGATACTTGTTTTTTCTCTTCTCAAAACGGATACAAAATCATGTCGAATTCAAACATACTTTAACTAGCTGTAATAAGATTACCAACCAGAGCAGAAACCAAAGATGACTGTGTAAAATGCTCGATAAGCACAGAGCTTCGTCGACCACGTGTCAACGGAGGGCTTGTTAATGTGAACGAATAACTACAAACGTAAGAGCAAACATAGATAAGTGAGCAAAAAATGAACAACTGAAAACACGTCCCAAAAATGCTTTTTTGAACGATTGCTTCTACCATTTTCGTGCGATCCAAACAATCTTGATATCGTTTGAAAGCTTACGATTTCTGCTATTCAAATATATATAATGGTTTCCTGATAGTCATTCCTAAAATAAACTATAAACGGACATACAACGGTGCCGGTTCCTCTCTTGGAAGCATTCAACCACGCTGTAATTAATGCGCGAAGACTATTCGTACACAAATATCCACCACTGTCTATCGCCAAGCAGCTAAGAGTCCGATGCTCCATCTACTGCGCCACGGCACTCTTCCGTCGAAGCTCGTTCGAGCAAAACGAGTCGTACGCCCACACGCCGCCTATATCCGCGCTGGATGTAAAAAACACAGTAGAACCACGTCACCATGACTGACGTGTATGCTACGTCTGAATGACGCGTGACGTTCTACGCCTTCATAAAACCACGGTCCTTAAATTTAAACACGACATTGCTGTTTTACGGCCGTTTAGACAGTAACACTATCTCCTCTCGAAATACGTTTCGACAAAATCAGGTTAATGCATGTGGTAGAACCACAATGAAATGTTAAACTGTCTTACGTGACGTGAATAGCAGTGGCGCGTGCGAGCGTCATCCGTACTGTCAAGGCCAGTGTCTGAGTACGATGGTATAAAATAAACACGACTGATTGACGTGTAGAGGCGGCAGAACCTAACACCACTAAGCGGACGGAAAGCCTCACACCTCAGTTGGCATAGGCTACACGATGTTCTGGTGACATTTAAATATCGTACGGGAAAGCGATCACTGGAATGAATAATTCTGAAATGTGTTGCTAAACGTATCTATTTTGAAAGGGCGATACTTGACAAATTAACGCATCACGCACGGTTGTTTGTTCTAAAGCTAGGTTTTATCAATATTGCTGCAATCACCGCGCCAACGGAGCGATCATCAATTGTTAAAGGAGAAAAAGGCAACGTTTTGGTGTCAACACAAACGGTTTCTCTTTGAACAACCACCTGACATTTGATATAAGGCATAGGCATCAGAACTGAGGGGCGTGGGGACTGAGCATCCAATATTTTGAATGGGTAGGGGGCTGGATATAACATTTAGCCCCGCACTGTTTCGGCAAGGGTGTACAGTTAGAGGTTTTCGGTGATTTTATATAAAAATGTAATGGAGACAAAATTAAATTAGCCAGTTATCCTCCAATCTATACATTTATACCCGTACGTCAGGCATCACCAACGAAGAAGTCCGCAACAGAATCAAACAAGCCATTGGACCCGTTGAAGACTTCCTGACGACAGTCAAGAAACGGAAGCTGAAGTGGTATGGCCATGTTACAAGATCAACCGGCCTTGCAGAGACCATCCTGCAAGGCACTGTGCCAGGAGGAACAAGAGAGGGAGACAGAACAAGAGGTGGGAAGACAACATCCGGGAGTGGATTGGTTTGACCTTCGGCACGTCCCAGAAGGAGGCAGATAATCGAAAGATATGGCGGGAGCTGTCTGGAAGTCATCAGTGGTGCCCCCAATGACCGCCTGGTTCCTGGTTGAAGAAGAGAATAGACGAAAAAGAAGAGAACAGTAGAGACTAGAATAGAATAGAATAGAATAGAATAGAAGAGACGAGAAGAGAAGATAAAAGAAGAGAAGACTTCATTACCTAATCTATAGAAGCATGCCATCCGCTGCTAAAAATACCCAACGATCGTCGAACCCAAGCCACGCACCTCGGACCCCTAACTCAATGCGTATTAAATAGTGCGGTTTCCTGCCGCGCCGTCTAGGTTGCGGACTTAATGTAAACGCTCCATGGGAGTGAAACCGGCTTCACACCGGATTAAAACTGCGAGTGTGAACGGGCTATTAGCCTCAGACCCGGCGTTGACTCAAACCCGTTGCCACGTAATCTGCTTGCAAACGTGTGGGGCGAAAGTAATTTTATTAAAAGTCACGATCACAGTGGACGCGCCCTGTGGCTTGGGCGCGCCCTAGATTTCATACACCGTACACATGTATATGATATTCGGCCTACACGAATGCCACCTTAAGCCGACGTCGATATCCTGGAACAACCCATGCAAACACTTTTTTATTGGCTATCTGGGCAACCAAAATGCCCTTCCTCTGGATGGCACTATACTTATAGGCCTACATGATATATTCAGAAGCCGGTTTCCCGAGATGTTCGTACATGACGCGAACATTAGTTGACTTTAAACAGTGTTTCGTAACGCACACTGACCCTATTGTTGTGGATATCACAACCGGGCAGAGAGGTGGGTAATGTATTGGCAACCACATTACGACACCGTGTATTGGTGGGGGTGGATGGGGGGATTCATCCTTACCCGAAACATAAGTTTTTAAGCGAACTTATTTAACAAGATTTAACAAGATTGCCACCCAGAGAGTTAGCAATAGATGGCACTTGGACAAGGACGTCTTTTGGCTTATCGAGAGACCTACGTGTATCCCGTCGTTCTGAGGTACGTGTCAATTTTTATTTTTATTTTGTGTGTGTGTGCTTATTATTATTGCTAGTAGTGTTATTAATCATATATTATTAATAATTAATTACTATTATTAATCACTTATTATTGATCCTTCATTATTATTGTTATTATTATTGATATTAATTTTATTGTTATTAAAGTTAATGTTAATAGGTAATAGTATTGTTATTTTTGTTGTTGTTATTCTTATTGAGATTATGATTGTTAATACTTTATTATTAATCACTTAATCACAGTATTATTATGATCATTAATCATTTAGTATTAATCAATTATTAGTATTATTGTTATTATTGATATTATTGTTATTAATCATTTATTACTAATCATTCATGATCATTATTATTATTAATGTATTACTAATAATTTATTAATAATAATAATTATTATTGCTATTATTATTAATGTTATTGTTATTGTCATCATTGTAATCCCAATCATCATAAGTTTAATAATTTTCGCCTTCAACATCACCTACATTCTCAACATGTTGGTCTTCATCATCGCCATCTTCGTTATCATAATCATCATCGGCGTTTACATCTTCGTCGTCATTCTAAACACAATAATAATCTTCATCATCCCCATCATCGTCGTCGTCTTCATCATATGTGTGCATCATCACCTCCTTCCTCTTCATGTGGTCTATATATTTGTAATAATCTCCACTATCATTTTCAAATTCACCATAATCATCATGGTAACCTTCATATTCATCATCATTATCTAGCATCACCTACATCAAAATCTACACATTCATCGTCATCATCACCTTCTTCATAATCTTCATATTCGTATGCATCAATGTCATTATCGTCATCATCATATATTTTTCGTTCGTCATCTTCTTTATCTTCATCTTAATCAGTATCTTCATTTTTACTATAACAATCCTCTTCACCCTAATCATCGTAATCTTCATCACAATCATCATCATCGTAATCTTCATCACAATCATCATCATCGTAATCTTCATCACAATCATCATCATCGTAATCTTCATCACAATCATCATCATCGTAATCTTCATCACAATCATCATCATCGTAATCTTCATCACAATCATCATCATCGTCGTCGTCTTCATCATCATCTATATGTTAGTCTTCATCATCTTCTTTCCCTCCGTTATCATAGTATTCTTCTTCATCTTCGTCATCATTTTCATATTGTGTGAGCGTGCGTGCGTGCGTGCGTGCGTGCGTCCGTGCGTGTGCGCGCCCGTATGTAGGGTGCACGTGCTGTAGTCAATATGTTCCAAGTCTTTTTGTTTACTTTAGTTGATGGTCAGTCATTGTTATTACAAAATGGGCCTGCATGTTCTTAAAAATGCGAAAACCTTTAAAATATTACAAAATGGGTCGTAACAAACGTTTGATCTGTACGAGATAAAACAACCTCACTTTGTGAATTATTAATTTCAAAGAAACTAAACATCCTTGCTGTAACTGAGACCTGTCTAAAACAACCACATGATACATCTGCATGACGTTTCCCCTTCTGGTTACACCTTTCACCAAGTTTAGTCGGCCGTGGAGGTGGCGTTGGCTTTCTTATATGACAGCAGTTCAAAGTTAAATTACATTCCAAACCTGAATACTCCAGTTTTGAGTCCATCTGTGCTAAAATTTCAGATTCTTCTTTCTCCGCATACTTTGTTTGTATCTATCGCCCTCCAGGACATCCGCGAATTTCTGTGAAGACTTTCAGGATCTGTTGGAAAATCTGGCAACCATTCATTCATCATTTTACATTCTTGGTGATTTGTTATCATCAACCCGCAAATAAAATAGACTGATTAGCTGTCTCATTAAACTATTATCACTGTAAACTATTTATTAGGAAACAAACGTAATAATTTTGGGCACGAATCTAATCGAATAAATCAAAAGAATGAATAAACATTAACCCTTTGCAACTACGATCAAGAATATTTGGTAATAGTTTAGGTCCTGGAAACATTGTTGTAACATTGTAATATTTATAGTTCACGGACGGTGTCATTCTGATTGTTCGCCTGACACCATCAAGTCATAAATTCCAGGTTGAACATGCAACGCTAGTCTAATTTGCGTCGCTTCAATAACAGTACGGCCTATATTTCTGCCAAACATTTGCGAAAGTTTCCAGCACAAATAAAAGAGGACTGTTAAGCCTCATATCAGGATCGAGGCCAAGTAAGTGCTGGGCGCCTATTGGTCAAACGTCGGGGACGTGTGCCAGTATATCAGACGTCGGGAACTATATCACTTCACCAGAATCTTCCACTTTGAGAACATTTAAATTAAATGTTTGAGAGGGCATAGTGACATGAGTTCGTAATGAACAAACTTCATATTAGGCACATTATTTGACAACAGCATACAGTTTACGTATACGAAGTTTAAAAGAAATTGAATTGCACATTTTTTCTTTGTCTTTAATCTAGTCAAAGGATTTCGTGATCGGGAAGAACATGTCTACCGGGCAAGACATTTTTGACACGTTATAATTACGTAGAGGTACTCGAGCTTATCACGACTGTAAGTAAGAAGGCAGGCGGCTATCTTGTGAAACGCTGCATGTTTTTTTGTCACGGTGAAAATACGCTTTTGATGTAACCGAATACAACATTGGTTCCGCGTTTATTATTAGCGTAAGATCACACGACACCAAGTTGCATCGGTGAACTGAGGGGGTGGTGGGTTTCATACACTGACGATGTATTGGGCTTTGGTTTGGATTCACGTTTCGAATCGGATAGAACGTATTTTATTCACGTCGGAACCCGCCTACACTTACAACATAATTTTGTCTCAAGTGTACGGTGGGATTACGGGTCGCAGATTAATCAATGAAACTTGGCACCCGAGATGCAAACCGTCAAACAAGATAACGTTAATGTATACACGCACGCACATACGCACGCATACACACAAACAAACACGCGCACATGCGCACAGGCACGCAGGCATGCACGCGCACGCTCGCGCACATACACACACAAGCACACACGCACGCACGCACGCACGCACGCACGCACGCACGCACTCACACACACACACACACACACACACACAAAAAGCACACATATGAAGTGAAACGAAAAACTTGGAGATGGTTTGGCCAGGTTCTCAGCATGGACAAGAATAGTCTACAACATCAGCTCTAAAATTGATACCACCTGGACAACGAAAAAGAGGCAGACCATTAGACACCTGGAGAAGAACTACACAAGATGAAATATAATTGACCAAAAAGACCTGGCACGAACCGATCTGGCGTGCCCAGTACTTTTATGGGTGGAGGGCATGGTGGACGTTTTATGCCCCATTGGGTGAGGATAGCCAAGGTAAGGAAACTGCAACTGTCCTGAATGTAGGCCTATGTGGGTGCGTCTGTGCGTCAATTTTATTGCCACTTCCCGACATTCAGTCGCAATGTAGCCTTTTCTTAAAATTAATTTGTCATTTGCTATAGCTTTATTAGTAGTTTTAGTTGGTTCATTGCAAAAACAAATTATGACTCTGTATTTCAGGTAACTTTTATTACTCCAATCTGTCCACACAAACCCATGCACTAAACAAAGACCCCCACCGTGGTTTTATACCGATTATACAAGAGTTTCCTAACGACATTACAAAAAGACCCTCCACTCTCACAATAAGGCAATAACTGTGCGTAAACCCATTTCCCGACATCATTAATCAAAATATATCATGGTACGACCATGTTAACGTCCGCATAAAGACTACAGTTAATCCATTTTGTCATATATTCTTAGCGATTGAGGCCAAACCGCGGTCGTTACGTCAGTGCATATAAGCACAGCGCCCATAGCAGACATCCGCATTACCGCGCATTAATGGCACCGCGAAGACAAACGTTTCACGGAATCGTCGCTGTAGATGTCTGCACGCGCAATATATAACAAGCCATTAATCTACGTGACAAGTTTATCTCCGAAAAAACCTCTAGATAGACACACATTCCGAATCAATACATGGTTCAGTCGTCGAGCGTTTGCCCATAGGCAAAATATACGATCCCTACTATACGTGCAAAGATAACTCCTTATTATTTTTTTAGACTGGCACAACTCATGGTATTCCTTCTTTTAAAAAATTACCTCGACCTTTTTAACTCAAAATTGTCTATAGACAGTTTCTGCAAAATGCATAATAAATCTTTCATGTCCGTCGCAATAAATAAATAGGTTATATATATATATATATATATATAGCTGCAGATCTTCTACATAACGACAAAGTGTTGAACTCACACATCAGTTTGAGATCTACGCCAGTTGAATAAAACGTTTCGTCAAGATCGGCCGAGAGGTGCGGGTGTGAGTAGACAGACAGATGAAGACAGGTACAGTGAAATTGGTGGTTAAACTGCTATCGTACAAAAGGGCGGGCGGGCGGGCGGGCGGGCGGGCGGGCGGGCGGGCGGGCGGGCGGGCGCGCAAACAAACCCACATTCACATTGATATATAAAACATCAGACCACCTCTCTTATACGGTCAAAGTACTTTGTAGGCGAATGGCCGCTCAAGAGGGCTGCTGTATCATAAACTGCCGATGAAGTAATTACGTAAGTCTGGCATTTCATATTTCTTTTGTGGCTTACTACCCAGTGAGACGTCTGTGTTTGCGACACCTAGGCGGTGTCCTATTACCCAGTGAGATGTATGTGTTTGCGACACCTAGGCCGTGTCCTATTACCCAGTGAGATGTCTGTGTTTGCGACACCTAGGCCGTGTCCTTAGCTGCTATATGAGACGCGTATTAATACAATTACAAACGTTCCCTGCATTAAAAAACACAGACAACAGGACATCGTTATCTAAGCTCATTATACAAGTTTTGTTAGATTTACGAGGCATCGCGTAGGCCGACAGAGAGGAGAAAGTCCAACCGCTGATTAATCTGTAGAGGGCCTGTAGGCAACGGACAAGTCCTGCAAAGTGCACAAAATCAATTGTCACCATCGCAAAATGGATCGCAGTTAACCGATTTTTTAGAGTCCTCTAAACGTGGCCGACTGATGCGTAGACGAAGCTTGCGTAACCGCTCTACTACGGTTCAGCCAGCCGGACACTGGCAATGCACGGTCAAACAAGACCAGACGCAACGCGACTGCTGCGTTACTGCTAATCGTAAATCGTCGTGCAGTGTCCGCGTCCTTCGACCACGATTAATCACGATTCCACAGTTTAAGTCGCGTTGGCGTCAGTCGAGCCGATTCAACAGATTGAAGCGGGACGACTGAAGCCAACTACAGTTTTAAACAGTCGTGAACAGTCGTGAACACTCCTAACTACAATTTTCGAGTCGTACTGAATAAGCCAATAGGAGAACAACAATTGTTAAATTTGACTCCCGGAAATAACTGATTTGTTTGAAATGTGGCAGGATCAATAGATTATTAAGGTAAAGCAGTTTACTGAAAAATTACATATACCTATACCAACAACAAAACACTGTATGTCCACAGTCAACAAAACAGTACAATAGGCCTATTTCTATTAAAATATATAAGGTGAAACAAGTGTTGCTGGTATGAAATATGGTGTCAAATTTGACCGGACTGTAAACAATATGGACTGTACTCTCGTCTATCTAATATGTCGCCTCATGCTCATTGATTAATCAACGGGTTATAATGATATTTCTAGATTTATTCCGACACACCTGGGTGCAATTAAGCAAGTCGTTCACCTCTTGTCATGCCATACACCACAATATATATATATATATACTATATATATATAAATATATATATATAAATATATGTGTGTGTGTGTGTGTGTGTGTGTGTGTGTGTGTGTGTGTGTGTGTGTGTGTGTGTGTGTGTGTGTGTGTGTGTGTGTGTGTGTGTGTGTGTGTGTGTGTGTGTGTGTGTGTGTGTGTGTGTGTGTGTGTGTGTGTGTGTGTGTGTGTGTGTGTGTGTGTGTGTGTGTGTGTGTGTGTGTGTGTGTGTGTGTGTGTGTGTGTGTGTGTGTGTGTGTGTGTGTGTGTGTGTGTGTGTGTGTGTGTGTGTGTGACTAATACAATACGACTTCTAGTGCGCAAATGTCTTCGAGAATCTGTGTTTAGAGGCGTATTAACGCAATTTTTAATTGGCAATCTCAAATCTGTATAACATTGTCAAATCTGTCAGCAGGTGTGTGAACACGCAGAGAATGAAAGACCCTTTTCTTGAACGACGTAGAAAGTGAAAGACCTCATTCTTAAAGGAGGTAGAAAGTGAAAGAATTTATTTTAAAATGACGCAGAATGTGACAGAACTCTTTCTTGAACGGCACTGATAGTGAAATACCTCGTTCTTAAATGGCAAAGAAAGTGAAAGAAAGTGCTCTTAAACTGCGCAGAGGGTGAAATAACTCGATCGTTCTTATATGGCGCAAAAGAACTCGTTCTTAAACGACACAATGGGTCGAAGAACTTGTTCATAAACGGCGATGATACTGCGTTGAAAATGAAACAACTCGATCGTTTTTATACAGCGCAAACAGTAAAAGAACTCATTTTACACGGTGCTGAAAATTAAAGAATTAATTCTTAAACGGCGCAGAAGAACATGTTCTTATTCTACCCAGAAAGTGAAAAACTCGTTTTAAGCAACGCAGAAATTGAACGAACTATTTTTATACGGTGTTGAAAATTAAAGAACTCGTTCTTACAAACGGCACACAAATTGAAAGAACTCGTTCTTAAACGGCGCTGACAGCGAATGGTCAATTCACAAACAATGAAATTAAGTGCTCAAATATTCACATTGTGTTGGTGTGGGCCTGATGCAAAATGATCAGTTAATAATGTATTGTTTTGATTCCTCAGCTGTTGGGATGGGAATCCAAACTCAGTTCAACCACGAGATCGTACGTAGATCGAACAGCGGATTGTCAGGCCTACCTTTTGACCGCCATTGTGACGTAGAGCCTACGTCACGTCGCAGAGACAAATTAACTATCACTTGGCTATATTTAATACGCTCAGTGCAACGATGTTGCTGGCGATCAATATCAATATTAAGTACAACACCAGTTTACACAACCCATGGAGCAACAATCCAATTGCAGTTGTTACCAAAAATACAGTATTTTCACATTGAAATCGTTTCCACTGACCATTATTTTAATTTCTGCGGCTGCCAATTGTGGCAAAACATGCAGCCGAAAGTAAGTTACAGGTAAATCAAACATAACGCCACAGTGGCGCCATATGGTGAGTGCCCCACCACTCAATTCGTCTACTAAAACTGTAAATAACTCAAAATAACTACCTTTTAAAATACATCGCCAATTGGTAGATATGTGGACAGGAACCTGGGAGGAGATGCAGCCATACTGACCACAAAGTTAGCTTATATGTATAGATATGTGTCCTCTAACGGTAGACTCCCATTCTCCCGTTCTCCCAATATTTGCTTTCGAATATGTCCCGATCACCTGTCTTCCTATACCTGTCGACATCAACCCTTCATTGCATTCAACAGATGCGAGTCGTTCTTGGAATAAAGGTCGCAATGCGATTTTTGGTAATCAATATATTATAATATTTTCTAATATGAGATGCAGCGTCGTCATTATGTTTCCGCGAATTAATCGTGCAACTATAGGTAGGATATAGTGTCAATTGCGTTCAGACGCCTAAACGAGCGTGGCGTCAGTAAACATGGAAGAGCTGTCGTTAAGTTGTACATGTAGATGGTGTTTATTTAAAACAAAAGCATGGACGTCGGAACGGAGTGGGATGCTTGGGGGTTGAGCCCTCAATGTTTAGAGTGGGGCTTAATCCCCCTATGTTTTGTGAATTGTATAAAGGTTAGTGCAGCTGGAGAGTCCCAAAAATCTCCAGCATCTCTGAACCGCGAAAATTATTCCCTTCGAACTGCAAAACATCTCCAACACTAGCAGTACTCCAGTCGCGAAAAATATTTAACACTACCCTCACTCGAATCTCAAAACAATACCCCATTGAACCGCGAAAAATCTCCAACTACCTTCCTCGAACCGCGACGTATCTGCAAAACTACCCTCCCCGAACCGCGAAAATTGTTCAACACTTCCGATATCATCTCCGGCATTGAGCACAGTAAAATACTTTTTTAGGGATTTGGAGAGGAGTGGAGAAAGAGAGCGAAAGATAGAAGGGAGTCCAGACGGTTGGCGGAGACAGCAGCGTAAGAAAAAATAATCGATAACCAGTATGGAAGCCAGCCTCACCCCGGACATCCAGGATATAGACGAGAACAACAACAACAACTACAACAACAACTACAACAACAACAACAACAACAACTACTACTACTACTACTACTACTACTACTACTACTACAACAACAACAACAACAACAACTGTATAAACAGCTACATTGAGCCGACATTTACACTCTTCCAATTTGAATCTTTGATAAATATATTAACTTCTTTCCTTCAACTGTTCGCCACCGTTCCATTGTGTAGGTCAATTATAGAGTACACTGTCAACCGTTGTGACGCTTCCTCAAACTATATAAAATGCCACCACAACGCTCTCGTTTTCCACTGCTGCCTTTCATTCGACACACGGTATTTCTAACCCGCATTCTACATCGTCGGCACGTTTACTTAGTTTGTACCCTTGTTTTTGTTATGGCATTATGGCAAGGCACACTGGCGTGCCTGCATACAATGCCGTTTATACAACCATGAGTCACTTGTACTCGATGCGTGTTCTCCCTGGGAGCCAGTGTAGGTGTTATAGGACCGGTGTCGCGCTTACATATATCCGGGCGTAATATTTGGCACCAGTAGATCACGTAGTGATACATAATATCCAGTAGTTAAATATGTTTCGTCTGTTGTCGTAATACGAGCGTTATAGTTAGAGTATATAATTATAATTTGCTGTTTCAGATTTATGACCAAGTATAAGAGTAAGTCACGTGAGGTGTGCGTGGCGAGGAAACTGTTTTACGCACATAAATTGTTTATGTCTGTGGGAAGCAAACATTTTATAATTTATGTATATATATACATATATATATATATATATATATGTATATATATATATATATATATTTATAAACATACATAACGCCCGGATAAATGTAAGCGCGACACCGCAGTGATAGATCGCCGGTCACCTCGTCGAAATTGCATCACAGCACGAGCGGCTGACCGTTGGATTCTCTCTAGACGGTGCAGCAGACGGTCACGTATACCAAACAGCACAGCATTTCCATAATCAATTCTGGATGTCACAAGTGCATGGACAAGACATTTGCAGACACTGGTCGTCATTGCCTCTCGTACACGAGCAATTCTCGAGAGATGGTAGTAAGCACTTCGATATACATTTGCCACCTGCGTCGCCATCGATAAATCAGCATCGATTGCAACGCCAAGATCACGGACGATGGTCAATGTCGCTACATAATGTCCGCATATGTCGACATTATCAACGAGTATTGGTTTGCTCAAGTTCGATGACCGTATAACAATTGCTTCCGTTTTGCTCTCGTTGAGAACCAGTCCGTTGTCATAGAGCCATGTGTGAAGTTATCACTGATGCAAACCTCCATTCTGATGAGAGCATTTGTATGTTCAAACGGTGGAAAATCGACGTATAACTGCGTATCATCGGCGTACAGATGGTGTTGTAAATTCGTTAGAGGCGCAATGTAGGCGTTGAAGAGCACCGGCCCAAGAACCGACCCTTATGGTGCTCCGGATCTCATCACGGTACAACCAGACACTTATTTCCCAACACGCACGGCAGAGGTACGACCATATAGGTATGCATGCGCTTGGCCGTATATGCCATAGCCATACAATCTCCATAGTAAGATATCGTGATTTATTGTGTTTAAATGTTTGTTGATTTCTATAGCACCATATTTATACAATACTATTCCATGGTGTGTGCAGTACTATAAATAACATAGTAGAAAGTTAAAACAAAACAAGCATTCAACATAATACAAATATTGCTATAAAAAGGTAAAACTATAAAATGAGTAAAAATGTATAATTTCAATAGAAACATCCAACATATTTTATATAATTATCTAACAAATGTAAAACTATTTAAATTAGTAAAATTGATAAGTTGATTGTATGCAATTCTAAAATAGTGAATCTTCAGTTTGCTTTTAAAAACACTGACATTGTTGCAGCTGCGAATATCTTTGGGAAGGGATTCCACAGTTTCGGTGCTGCAACTTTAAAAGCACGATCTCCCAGAGTTTTCCTTTTTGTCCTTTTGGTATATCAAGTTTAAGATCATCCTGCGATCTTAGACCGTAATGGATGCTTCTAGGAATCAGCATTTCCAACATATATTCTGGTCCATGGCCATGTAATGAATTAAATGTCAGTAAGAAAATCTTATATTTAATGCGAAATTCCACCATTGTTGTCTGGACAAACGGCACTATATTTAGAAAAAGGTCCGAATATGACAGTTTCCATCAAAAGTCGAAGGACAATACCTAGGAGAAAACGATGACATCTCGGAACGTATCAACAACATTGTCCACGAGGTGAAACAGAGAAGGTGGAGATGGCTTGGCCTTGTTCTTTGAACAGGAGGACATCGCATGGAAAGAGAAGGGGTAGATCACTGGGCGCCTGGAGAACTACCGTGGACGAGGAAATGAAGCCGGCCGGGAAGACTTGGAATTAACTCAGTTAACCCGCCCAAAACCGTGCTGACTGGTGGAGAGTGGTTGGCTCCTTATGGTCCAACAGGTTCTACGAGGATTTAGTGAGAACAGAGCATCCTGCAGTAGACTTGGTATTCACCATGTTGCACGGTATCGGTGACAGTTTGAAACAAAAGTGGGTCACATTGTTTGCCTAACGACACAATAAATAACAATATCACTCTGCGGTGGACACTATCTGGAATGTGGAGAAGAGGCGGACCACAGGGGACGTGGGTGAACTCAGCTGGCTCATCCAAAACCGTTCTGACTGGATGAGATTTACTGGCTCCTTCGATTTCAACATTCCCGAGACTACTCGAGTTTCGTGCGGGTCTAGATCGGAGCACATTAATGTGCAGGCATCGTTTCGAACCGAATTCGACAGTTACACCGGGTAACTTGAGAGTTACCCGGCTTCTCCCCGGCGTCTACCCGGCATCTCCCCGGCATCTCCCCGGCATCTTCCCGGCATCTCCCCGGCATCTACACGGCATCTACATGGCATATCCGCGGCATCTACCCGACATCTACCCGGCACCTCCCCGGCATCTACCCGGCATCTCCCCGGTATCTACACGGCACCTATCCGGCATTTACCAGGCAACTATCCGACATCTACCATGCAGGCATCTACTCGACATTTACCATGCAGGCATTTACCCCGCGTTTTGTGGTCGTCGAAAAAACTTTCATGTGCTATTATCGCGTATAAGTTTCTGCTTTCGGTAACTGTAAGGAAAACTGGCCAAAATAATGTTTTTTTTAATACTCCATCATTCCTATCTCGCCTTTTCAACCCCAAACATTTTCATTCCGACGCATCATCTCTCGCACAAAATGGCGCAAAATAGCAATGCCAGCCATGCTTATATTTTCCCTACATTTGCATTTCATACGTATTTCATATTTCCGAGGATACCAGAAGCACAGGTTATGTGTGCGATGTAGGCCCTACGATGAAAGCAATGCCAAAGCGCACCGGTCCCTGATGACAAAAACCTTGGGGAGATCCCATAGCCCAAGGATGACAACTGAGACGCCGCCGTAGGGCATGAAGCGGTCCCCAAACATTTCGATCTCGAGGAAGGAATGTAGGAGAGCAGAACAGGAGAGAACCTCCGAATAAAGTAAATAAATGGAGCTGCGAGTACGTCGTAATATATTTCTAATAAGTGTGAGCTTTATCTTCGGTGGCACAAGCCTAGAGTTCGACGCTGAGAACAAGTCCAACAAGATGGCCGGCCGGCGGCATCTTACAGATTCCACTGTACTCCATAGTTGCGTCTGCTCCGAAGTCCGTAAACATGCTCGATCCACGCTGTGTCAAAATTTAACTCCCGCACGCCCGCACGCACGCACGCACGCACGCCCGCACGCTCACACACACGAACGGACGCACATACGCACGCAAGCAAACAAGCGTGAGAGCGCGCGCCTTATGACGCCATTACATACCGAGGTAAATAAAACTTGAATAACCATATACTTAAAGTTAAACGTGACAACTTACAACGTCGAGAGTAGCAGTCGTCGTTCTAAATGCACCATGCATGTTTTCCTTAGCTCCACCGTGTAGTCGTACAGTTTGGGTTAATCCAGAAAGATTTCCGTTGCACTGTAGAAATGGGCAAAATGGCATTACATCACAGTTACGTCACTTCCGCGGGTTTCCGGTGCACTGCGGCTGCGCGTCGCCGCTACTATTCGCCACTGCTAAACAAGATCCCCATCAAAAGCAGCGGCTCTGATGCGATCATCGGCTTCATAAGGGTTTGATGACTGGTGGAGTTACGACGCCTTCGACAATATTCTGCAGCGAAGTGGTTTGAAGGGTTAGAGGGTTTGCCCCATGATGTTCCGTGAAATTTCTTAGAGCGCAAAGCTTCATCTTGACCTTATTGCGAGTGCCTCATCACCTGACTAATAATCCGGCATCAGGATTTACGTCAGCCTTATAATGGCGTTGTCCGATGCGATGACTATCGTCAACGTCGAGTTCAGCCTCATCTTCAGGCGCTGGAATTATTGGTCATTGTGCAGAAATCTTGCGACACGGTGCTTAGAAAGAGGGGTCGGGGCAATTGTAATGGAGAGCAACGATACAAACCACGATACAAAGGAACCACGACGAAACATAACAAAAATGACAGAAACGCACCACGTGAAGGTTTTCGTGAAGATTGTCGTCACGAATTGGCAGCTGCTGTTGTCAGAAGATGGACTCCTTGTCATCGATGTTGAGTTGTGCATGGCGAGCAAAATACCATCTTCACTGGTAACTTCCTGAACATCTTTCTTGCTGTTGTTCGCCTCCACTGCTCTCTGCCCGCAGTCCCGCTCTCCACCTTTCGTGTTCCTCTGTCTTCCCAAAGCCCTTCTTTACACAGTCCTCCCATCTTAGTTATGGTCTTCCCCTTTCTCTGCAGCAGTGTTGTGTTATGTAAAATCATCAACACGTAACATCATCAGCTGGCCCCTGGACGTGGGTAATCAATCTCAAAGTGGATCTAGCAACGAACGGTGCCGTTCTTCTTATGTTCAGGTCACAACTCTGTATCAGTATTTGGATAGTGTATTGGCGACCTTACAACACGCATCGCAGATTCTGTACGATCGAGTCGTTATACTTTTGGGGCATCGTATGAGAGAACACAAAACCCAGAACTTGTCTTTCCGGGAGATTAGGGGCTACAAATGCGGAAAATCATTTCACTTAAAACGCCTTGTCTGTAATTTCTTACCTTAAGTTCGTACCTTAAGAATGGTAAATATATAGCCCATAGTTGAGCACTGAGACCATCTCAAGGTTTGTTTGCTGTAGTGGTATTCCGTTGTCTATTGATTCTTACAGGTATTGTTGTTGCTGTTGGCGTTATTTTTATTATCTTGTCTTTTCCGGTTTGTCTAGTCTGTAGGCTCGAGTGTGTGTGTGTGTGTGTGTGTGTGTGTGTGTGTGTGTGTGTGTGTGTGTGTGTGTGTGTGTGTGTGTGTGTGTGTGTGTGTGTGTGTGTGTGTGTGTGTGTGTGTGTGTGTGTGTGTGTGTGTGTGTGTGTGTGTGTGTGTGTGTGTGTGTGTGTGTGTGTGTGTTTGTATGTGAATTTGTAGAGGTCTGGATGGTCTCTCCAGTTTCTTCGGAGGCGGAAGTTCAGTTGATTGATTGTTTGTTCTTCGACTGTGTCTTCTGGTAGTGCATTCTAAGATCTTACTACACGATCTTACTAATGAGGCGGAAGTTCAGTTGATTGATTGTTTATTCTTCGACTGTGTCTTCTGGTAGTGCAGTGTAGGGAGTTTTAATTCTTTTAATCTGCTGCTGTAGGTAGTCCTTTTGTTTCTGCCACTAGTCGTGTTGCACACCGTTGGACTTGTTCGATGAGGTCTTGGTCTTTCTTTATGTGAGGGAACCAGAAACAGGAAGAATATTCCATGTGTGGTCTGCCCATTACCCTGTAGAGCAGTAGTAATGTCTCCTTGTTGAGATGCCGGAATGTTCTGGCTAGACATCCCAGAACTTAATGATTTATTTGTGTCTCCAGCGTGCTTTCCGTCAATGGAGACTGTTCGTGGAATATTATGTGTCTGTCTGTAGGTATCACATGTGCTCTTAAGGCTGTTTTAATAATTGAACAGTATCTTTATAGGTGGCATTTTATCATTTATTTTTGCCTGCGGCCAGCCAAAAGGACAATCTACGTATGCGCGTGCGATGCGATTACTTAGTCGAATGCTAATACCATGCGCTCTGTATTTATGAATGTTCTCGTTAAAAGACATGTCCTTCTAAAAACAAGTATATTTACTATTTGAGAAACAATTTCCCGTGTAATCAAGATTACAGGCATTTTGCCCAGTCAGCGCCAAGATAAATGCAGCTGGTGCATTAGATGGAAATGAGATGAGTGAAGGGAAGAAAGAGTTTGTCTTTTGAGTATGGGGACTTTCAACTGATAACCTCAAGTAGTTGCGTATCTCGGCTGGCATGTGCCTGTAAGAACTGTATTGTTGCCAAGCCTGGCTATGACTGCATACATCACACATATCTTGTCAAAGTTCTTTCTTGCTTCTAGATTTCGCAGCTCAATTCTGACAACGAGGACAAAGGTGCATGTTGATGGACTGCGATCGTAAAAACAAATTATCCTGTGTCTGTTCTCTCAAGCATCGAGTTCAGCCTCATCTTCAGGCGCTGGAATTATTGGTCATCGTGCAGAAATCTTGCGACACGGTGCTTAGAAAGAGGGGTGGGGGCAATTGTAATGGAGAGCAACGATACAAACCACGATACAAAGGAACCACGACGAAACATAACAAAAATGACAGAAACGCACCACGTGAAAGTTTTCGTGAAGATTGTCGTCACGAATTGGCAGCTGCTGTTGTCAGAAGATGGACTCCTTGTCATCGATTTTGAGTTGTGCATGGCGAGCAAAATACCATCTTCACTGGTAACTTCCTGAACATCTTTCTTGCTGTTGTTCGCCTCCACTGCTCTCTGCCCGCAGTCCCGCTCTCCACCTTTCGTGTTCCTCTGTCTTCCCAAAGCCCTTCTTTACACAGTCCTCCCATCTTAGCTATGGTCTTCCCCTTTCTCTGCAGCAGTGTTGTGTTATGTAAAATCATCAACACGTAACATCATCAGCTGGCCCCTGGACGTGGGTAATCAATCTCAAAGTGGATCTAGCAACGAACGGTGCCGTTCTTCTTATGTTCAGGTCACAACTCTGTATCAGTATTTGGATAGTGTATTGGCGACCTTACAACACGCATCGCAGATTCTGTACGATCGAGTCGTTATTCTTTTGGGGCATCGTATGAGAGAACACAAAACCCAGAACTTGTCTTTCCGGGAGATTAGGGGCTACAAATGCGGAAAATTATTTCACTTAAAATGCCTTGTCTGTAATTTCTTACCTTAAGTTCGTGTATTATTATTATTAAGAATGGTAAATATATAGCCCATAGTTGAGCACTGAGACCATCTCAAGGTTTGTTTGCTGTAGTGGTATTCCGTTGTCTATTGATTCTTACAGGTATTGTTGTTGCTGTTGGCGTTATTTTTATTATCTTGTCTTTTCCGGTTTGTCTAGTCTGTAGGCTCGATTGTGTGTGTGTGTGTGTGTGTGTGTGTGTGTGTGTGTGTGTGTGTGTGTGTGTGTGTGTGTGTGTGTGTGTGTGTGTGTGTGTGTGTGTGTGTTTGTATGTGAATTTGTAGAGGTCTGGATGGTCTCTCCAGTTTCTTCGGAGGCGGAAGTTCAGTTGATTGATTGTTTGTTCTTCGACTGTGTCTTCTGGTAGTGCATTCTAAGATCTTACTACACGATCTTACTAATGAGGCGGAAGTTCAGTTGATTGATTGTTTATTCTTCGACTGTGTCTTCTGGTAGTGCAGTGTAGGGAGTTTTAATTCTTTCAATCTGCTGCTGTAGGTAGTCCTTTTGTTTCTGCCACTAGTCGTGTTGCACACCGTTGGACTTGTTCGATGAGGTCTTGGTCTTTCTTTATGTGAGGGAACCAGAAACAGGAAGAATATTCCATGTGTGGTCTGACCATTACCCTGTAGAGCAGTAGTAATGTCTCCTTGTTGAGATGCCGGAATGTTCTGGCTAGACATCCCAGAACTTAATGATTTATTTGTGTCTCCAGCGTGCTTTCCGTCAATGGAGACTGTTCGTGGAATATTATGTGTCTGTCTGTAGGTATCACATGTGCTCTTAAGGCTGTTTTAATAATTGAACAGTATCTTTATAGGTGGCATTTTATCATTTATTTTTGCCTGCGGCCAGCCAAAAGGACAATCTACGTATGCGCGTGCGATGCGATTACTTAGTCGAATGCTAATACCATGCGCTCTGTATTTATGAATGTTCTCGTTAAAAGACATGTCCTTCTAAAAACAAGTATATTTACTATTTGAGAAACAATTTCCCGTGTAATCAAGATTACAGGCATTTTGCCCAGTCAGCGCCAAGATAAATGCAGCTGGTGCATTAGATGGAAATGAGATGAGTGAAGGGAAGAAAGAGTTTGTCTTTTGAGTATGGGGACTTTCAACTGATAACCTCAAGTAGTTGCGTATCTCGGCTGGCATGTGCCTGTAAGAACTGTATTGTTGCCAAGCCTGGCTATGACTGCATACATCACACATATCTTGTCAAAGTTCTTTCTTGCTTCTAGATTTCGCAGCTCAATTCTGACAACGAGGACAAAGGTGCATGTTGATGGATTGCGATCGTAAAAACAAATTATCCTGTGTCTGTTCTCTCAAGCATCTCGCTGTCAGACTGGCATAACTGTTTTTTGATTATGTCCATGACACTGCTATAAAATTATATTTGTGTCCGTAAACCACGTACTTCTTCTGTGACACCCGCAGTTTACGTGTAGCTCAGTGGGATTAGGGCAATGTTGTGATGGTAGTGGCTAGTTCGGCGATGGAATAATTGGGTATCCCATGTTTTATCCAAACCTATTGGTTAGCTACTGCACACATTTATATTGGAGGAAGATGTTAGTATTCCTGCGATTGAGACGTGGCCAAGTTCAAGGAGGCCTCTATTGTCATATCTACACGTGGAAACAATCATAGGGAATCTCAATTCCCTCGGTTGCTGGTAAAATCTTAACCAGAATCCGTCTGAGCCACCTAGTGGAGTACCTTGTTCAGCACTTGCTGTCAGAGAGTCGGTGCACCTTCTGCAAAGGACAAGAAACCATTGATGGAGTGTTCACGGCTTCAAGAAAAATACCAACAGAGTGTACCACTTCTGGTGATCTGATCAGGGTGTTCGGAGCGATTAGAAGATAATGCACGAATATGTTTAATCAATTCCATGACAGCATGCTTGCCCTTGTCCTCCAAGAGGGTAACTGTCTGACGTATTCCCAGTCTAGAACGGCGTCATGTAACGCTGCGTGATGCCACAGACACAATTCATTGACGTGTTCTGCCTTTGCCTTGTTCACTGATACCTATCACGATGATGCCCATGGCATAAAAAAATGACATGTAATACAAACGGTGCAGGCTGTATAGATAGACACACTCCGTGACTTCCAATAGTACACTGAATGCAGGATCAGAACCTGATATGCAGCAAGTATGGACTTGTCCTCTTCTGCAAGTGACACTTTTGGTCCTACACTGTACAACCAGCACAAAGATGACAGGTGATGCACTGCGCCGTGTTCCTCCAGTAATTGTCATATATTCCCTGCTAACCATTATGTTTCTTTACATAATTTTGAAACAAAAGCATTGACACCAAAAAAAGATATTTAAAATTTAGAAATCACATGCAACAATAAATTCATGGTAGCCTGATGAGCTGTTATTGAATTAAATAAGTGCAAATGTGGCTGTGGTTTCAGTTTCTGTTTCCATTGGTGGATAATTGTTAAGAAGTATTAAACTGTAGCAAAGCTTACTTTACTTTAATAATAACAGAATGTTATTCGTGTAATTTGCGAGAATACAGCACTTTTTGATTGTTGCAAGCGAGTGTATGAGAAATTTTAGATAGAATGGCTGACAAACTGAAAATATTTTTACAAATACATGCATTTTATTTAATTTCAACGTCGTGATTACATCATAAATAAAATAGCTCTATAGACATTCTTTACCTACAGAAACACCTGTCTATTACCACTAAATGACATACAGACTGTAGATGGAAACATTTTATTTATGAACAATTTATGTGAACTGTTCACTTACTGAATTGTTTACAATAACATAACAATTTCACCATTGCTGGAAAGGTTGAGAAAAATTGCTACATAACACATGGCATCTTTAGTACTCGGTAAATATATTTGTAAAATCAAGAATATATTACAGAAAGAGACTATAAACTTATATTTAAAGATCTTATATTTTACAGCAGTAAGAAAAACATTGTGTCCATAATCTGGTCATATGCTAAGTATAGCAACATCTGTACTATGAATAGGTCACCAATTCCTGATAATTAATTAAAGTTCTTTTCACTGAATTCCACACTACAGCACAGAGCACCAGGAATTCCATCCACCTTTTGTGGCCATGTCTTCTTCCTGTTGTTGCCGTCGCCATGGCAACTCATTCTGCAAAGGGGGTGTGACATCACCAGCCTCGTTTTCACTGTCTTCACTGTCGGAGTCAGTGTCGGAGTCTCTCACTGGACGATTGTATGCGTTGATGTACTGGACTCCATAGACCTCTCCACTGAAACAAGACAAGATGACATGTCTAAGGTCTATGAAACTAGCGTCTATAAACTAAAGTTTGTAAAACAGAGTACAGTGATAATACTGATTTTTTTTAAGGAGAACAGCTTTATTTTTTTTTCAAAGAAAAGCTAATAGTTTTTCAATACAGTACATATACTGACAAGTGTACACTATTTGGATCTAGGTGAAATGAACTCCTATTTTATACCATTCCGTACATCTCACACGTTCATCGATCTAACAGTACAACAAAATTTCCACTCTTACTCATAGGTCCAGGTCCAGTTTTCCCTGGACCATTTCAGCTCAAGGCAATGTGCTTTGTCCTACATAACATCAGCCCATTTACGGTGGGTGCATTTTGGCCTAATAAATTTAAGCCTGCCTATCCCCATGTTTGGGTGCACTATGGCCCATTACATTTCAGCCTGCCTATCCCCATATTTGGGTGCACTCACTTTGGCCCATTACATTTCAGCCTGCCTATCCTCATGTTTGGATGCACTTTGGCCCATTACGTTTAAGCCCGCATATCCTCATGTTTGGGTGCACTTTGGCCCATTACATTTCAGCCTGCCTATCCCCATGTTTGGGTGCACTTTGGCCCATTACATTTCAGCCCACCTATTCCTGTGTTTAGGTACACTTTGGCCCATTAAATTTCAGCCAGCCTATCCCCATGTTTGGGTGCATTTTGTCCCATTACATTTCAGCCTGCCTATCCTCATGTTTGGGTGCACTTTGGCCCATTATGTTTAAGCCTGCCTATCCCCATGTTTGGGTGCACTTTGGCCCATTACATTTCAGCCTGCCTATCCCCATGTTTGGGTGCATTTTGTCCCATTGCACCTCTGTTCACCTGCCCCTAGGTTTGATGCACTTTGCCTCATTGGATCTAAGCCCACCCTCTCCAGAACACAGAGTACTTTGGCCCATTGAAATACACCTTAGTTTGGGCAGCCAAAATTGTGTGCACCTAACTTACAATTTTGTGAACAAAACACAATGCTACATCACAACTACTGATGGCATGACATAACGGCTGGCAATAAACTGGATCAGGAAAAGTTGTGAAAAATGAACAATTTATACAGTGTTAATGCTGTTTACAGTGGATTTACTGGGTTGTGGACCAAATTCCAGTTGTGATCTCTGTCAAGCAGCAAGCTACAGACACGTACATATAATCAGGGATACACGTCAACATTTCCGGAACACTCTTGTGCAGTGCAGGTAACACGGGACACTGCTAAACATTTGTTCGTGACATTTCTAGTTCTACCTGTACCTTTCTTGCACTGATTAGAAGCTTGTTGCCTAGCACCTTGTGCACTACATCCTCAAAGAACACATTTCCGCATCATAACGTCGTATGTTATTCGATCTTTCCCCCTGGTGACATGAGAACACTGTTGATCCTAATTGGGAATGGAGGATAAAATATATTGTCTGAGCAACACATTTGATGCGGTAAATATAAATAAAATACAATAAATAACTGGGTATATTTAGATGACTTGCACATGAGTGCATAAGCTAGTTATAATATCTGCGTCCTCTGGATTGACAGTCCGGTTCCCTAACAACCCTGCTACCTCGCCCCACTGAAAGTAATCAATGCTGCTTAACATTAAGACTAATATCTTAACCAACCATGCCCAGTACTTCAATAGTTGATTAGAGGTTGGTCAAAACTGTGAATATTAACCTACTTGTACAAAGCATATGATGGAGGGACAGTGGTCAAAATATGTGTACTAATTATAAAAATGTAGCATGTGAATTGCATAACCATACCGATTGTAAAATGCCTGTAAAAACTTATTATAAAGGTGGTTATTACAGTCTTTGCATGTACTATGTCATAACACTGTTACACAACTACACAACTATGACTTTCAATCTGGAAAATTATTGACATTTTAAAGTACTAATTCATGGCGGAGGGGTCTGATAATTAGTACACCCTATATGATTAGCTACAATTGTGAATGACCCGTTATAGCTACTGACAACCAAAAGGTTATCATATTACCTATTACTATACAGTAACATTATGCCATGACTGTTTCGTAAAAATAATAAATCAACATGCAGTTACTCCATTGCTCAGAGATTATCATAATGTATTACATTTTATTGGCACCATCCATGAAGGTCTATCCGTTGGTGACATATTGGAGAATGTTGAGTTCCAAGAAAACACAACTAGGAATTAGCCGTATCCCGTGCACCCTTTGTGGATCTGCACTGCAGACGCTATCGAACGACCTTTGTGAATTGCAGTGGCAAAACATGAATAAAAAGCCACCTAACCTGCCCTTTGGTATAATGCATAATTTAAGGTACACATATCTGTTAAATCTTGTTAAAATGTTAAAGGTACCAATATGTTTTCTCCTGGGTGCCTAGAGTAAAAAATAAAAATGTTGGTCCATGTCGAAGAATAAAAATGCACATTGACTTTTGTGTTAAATAATCAACATTAACTACATTTTTTGTTTTCAATTTCATCACTGATACTTATACACTAGGGCTAAGTTTGCTCGGTTTTATTCTGACCAACGATACAAACTTAAACAAGCTTAAAATATAAGTTATGGATGTTGAAGAAAAATATATGGACAGATATGTCATGTTTTAATTAATTTATCACCATATATTTTATTCAGAAATTTACACAAACACACACGCGCACACACACACACACAATAGTTTTAAAATGTCATATATATTATATATGTGTAGAGTAGTTATTTACCAATTTTTTTAACTATTTATTATCACATGTATTTAACTATAAAAAATTAGCATGAATTTATATATTTTATGTAGCCTTAGTGCTTCTGAAAGGACTTTGATCTAGATTTCTGGCACTTTATAAATTTACTAATTATCACCAATGAATGAATGAATAATCCAGCAGTGCCTCTTTAAGAAATATCTCCTTGTGTCTACAACATGACACGACACTAATGTTGGTGCCCAACACATCGACACACCCTTGGCTAAGAAGTGGACCTATCATTATCTATGGCGTTCACATTTAAGTTGAAACAGGAGTATCTAGAGCAATGAGAGTTGCAGACGCATTAAGGTGCACATAAAGAGGGAGAAAATATGTACGTTTTGCTGCGAGCGAGTGCAGTCAGTGTAGAGCGTCAATAAATAGCCGACGGCCACTGCGATAACACCCACCATTACGTGATTATGTATGACTCGATGGATGACAATCTCCCTCTAAAACAGTTAATAGCAGCTCCACGCAGATGTGACATTTGCGTACCGAGCATGTTACCTTTCTGCTTGAAAGCTTTGTTGCATGTACGCACTTTGTCGAGGTTTGAAAACGGATTCCTTTGCAAGGTGATTTAAAAGTCGCCTTGAGTTTTGTGCGTTATCCGAACGTACAATTACAAACAGTTATTAGCGGCCATGAGCACCGACAAGTTTTTTTTATTTGCATTATTAATTTGAAATAGCACTAATAATGAAATAAAAGTATTCCCTTAATTCACAGTCTGCATTGGTGAATCTGTTTTTGTGTGTGTCTAGTACAAGGGAATGTTAAATATAATAATTATTAACAAACTGGGCCAATGTAGAATAAGTTATAAAATGAATAATAACAAATAACAAAACATGTATCTAAATGGGCAAGATCACCAGTTATATGAACTTGTTATCCTGGTGAATACAACAATACTGGATCTACATAGAGCATTTGTGAATGTTCCATATTATTGTATATTGTTTTGTAGTTTTCTATGCTGAATAATCTGAACTGAATTGATCTACTTGGCGAGGACATCCTGGACTTGAGGATCCACTTGTTGAGGACACCCGCGACATGAGGATCTACTTGGCGAGGACATCCTGGACTTGAGGATCTACTTGTTGAGGACACCCGCGACATGAGGATCTACTTGATGAGGACATCCTGGACTTGAGGATCTACTTGTTGAGGACACCCGCGACATGAGGATCTACTTGATGAGGACACACGGGACATGAGGATCTACTTGATGAGGACACACGGGACATGAGGATCTACTTGGCGAGGACACCCTCTCATTACTTTTTAAACACGTTTTAACATGTTCACTCATGCGACATGCACGCATGCACACGCACACACTCTGCTATTCCTGATCTGGGTTGTCAGAATTAGTTGTATTTTGGGATGTTCCTTCGAGCAGCCACACACCACTCGGTGGCCCACAAGAGCAGTGAGTAGGCGGCTCTCACCACAATGCTCCATGGCCTACTTTATAGGCGTGAACACCTATGAGTGACAGCTGTCATGTCAGGATGATCCACTTCAAGGCTAACCTGTCTTCCTCTGCTACAGCCTCAAGGCTGATGGATAGTCTTTCTCGGAGTACCTGTTTACTCTGTGCACTGTGGACCTGTCGTGGTAGTCACATGTTCCTGGAAATGCTGTTTTCGCACACCTCATCTAGTCCGTCAATATTGATTAACGATGGCCGTATCTACAGTCGCAGACGATATTATTACTTGTGTTTGTTAAATGATCACGAATTATAATATCTATATTTCCTGTGGTCACAGAACACCTCTCTAAATGTGCCAAATTTGTTCACATATGGGGTCAGCACACTGTCAGTTTTCCCATTGGCGACCATATTAATGTTTTGTGTGATTATAAGAAAACGTGACCTATAAAGTTTCTTAAACTTCTCACCTGCTGTTATTATCATCTCATTGACATGCTGGTCGAGTTTAGTCAAAATCTAATATCTCTAGCTCTTGCAAAATGCCTGTATGTATGACACCCGTCAATATTTACAAATGAATGCAGGGAGTAATCCGGCTAAAGTGTCAATTAACCAAATTGCTGCCAGATACCCTTCCGCTTAGTAAAATCAGCTAAAAAGACACCATTTTATTGTCAACAGCTTCTACAATCACATCTAGAAATCTGACTACTCAAATGCACAGTTAGAGCAAGTGAATATTGTAAAAAGTCATTTCTCAAAAATACACTGCACTTTTTTTCGTCTGTAACCAAGCAGGAAGTCTAACAGTGTCCAAACCCCATACGTAAAAAGGTAACTGGTGACAACCCCCTTGCCTTAGTTGGAACTCATGTAATTCCTTGCTGCAGGACCAAATCCAGAGGGGTGGTCAAAAAAAATTACATAATACATATGATTGTGTAGTGTGCTGGTCATCAACAAGTGTTGCAGGGAAAATAAACAAAAACCTATCAAGTGGAACATACGTTAATGTTATTGGGGATATCAGAAATGGGCAGCAATGTATTGGTAATCATGTCACGTCAGTTGAATCTGGTATTTTCTGTGGTTTTGGAAGTCCTTTTGGATTGCTAATAGTGCAAATCACACAACTGATATCGGTGTGTTTGATAGTTTGAACCGATACAAAACCGATGTTTGTTTGTGACTTTGCAAATTTATGAAACCACCCCTTAATTTGATAAGATACCTGGTACAGCCCAGTTTGTTGATATCTAAGAAGCTTCATAAAAACAATTCAAGGCAGTTTAAAGCGAGAACGGAATCGTGTTTTGGTGTCTCGTAATATTGGACATGCTCGGCACCTAGATTGCTGCACAATCATATCACTGTCTTCCCATTTAGACACAAGAACCCCATTGTGCTTCCTTGTCAAAGTATCCCTCCACCTGCTGACACCCAATAGTACTATCTATATTATATCCGCTCACAAACGCAGGGGGTTGACTGCACGGGATGCTTTTCAAAAATATCTATTTCAGAGACTTTCAAGTGAGCCTGTCGATTGTGGTTTTTCAGTAACTTCAGAAGTAATTTTGTGACGAAATTCAACCACATGTGGGGTATTTATAGGGTGCATGTGAGTCGTGGAAAAAATTTTTCTGCCCATTTTTACACTGAATAAATTGGCTCACAGTGGTCGCGAAAGTTATTACTACTACCGGTACTTACTAAGGTAAAAAAAGATATAGGTTCTTGCATACCACAGTATCCAGTTTGCAGGAATGTTCAAATCGCTTTACATTTCACCCCCGTCAGACCTGTTCATTCCAATACCAACTTGACTTCTCTGGGAAGCATTCAGCCATGCTGCAATTACTGCATGAAAACTTCTTTCGTGTACATCCACCGATGTCAACAGCTTGGCACTCACTTCTATAGCTGAGCAGACTGAAACAACGTGGAGTGAATGGAATTGCCCAAATTTTGAAACAACTGCAAAAGGATTTGAACCCGCACTCTCTCGATGTTCTAATGACTGCACTATGGTGCCCCATTATTACCACTAATTTTATTCTCCATTAGAAGTAAATAGGAGGTCTTTCTCTGTTGGTGAAGTGAATCAAATAAGGTTGTTTGCAAACCTTGAGCACTGATAAATTTAAGGCAAACAGAAGTTTTGAATCTAAAGGAGTTGATACCAACAAACCATTTGCAACTACAATCGGAAATATCACACCAATGGCTTACTCAGAATTTATTCTCGTAGTGGTAGATTCTGGTCTAATTTCATAGTTCCCGATGACTTATATTGGGACACTCCCTCAGTGCTTGACCAATGAGCACGCAGCACCTCTTTGGCCTTGACCCTGCTGTGACACATAAAAGTCCTGTTTTCTCTTCACATGAAAATAGGTCAAGTTTATGTATCTGTGGAACAATCCTACAGGACACAGCCTCTATACAGCACTCTCACACCTGTACAACATGGCTATACACCTGGAATAATGTACAAAGTGTACCTAAACGCATACAGGGTATATTAAACAAATCGCCAGTCCAGTGCTACAATGCAGCCGGGTCCAAAATCAGGGCATATTAAGTTTGTTAAATATTTTATTATGTTTATACAATCTGAATGTCCTAATGAAATCACTCACAATCAGTCAATGCCCCTGGACACATTAAGCTTAATAATGTATGTCTGATGGGCATTGTCTCGTGCTCTGTGATACCTACCAGGTTTCTCACAATAGAACAGTCCACATCCAGTAGAGTGTCAATCCAATAGCAATATCTCGATGGACGGAAAATTGCAACATGATTAGTTTTCCCCAAAATGACGAAATTTTTTGGAATGTTTTTTATCTACATGTAGATAGGGCTCCTGCCCTTATGGATTTTTAAATATAAAAAGTAATAAACAAAAATATTTGGATAGGAGTGACCCCCACCCAGCTTCACCCTGACGTAACAATAATTTGCTCTTCAAATAGATGAATAAAATATAAATCACACATGAAGCACTAATAAAACCCTGGCTAGTGCACTGGTAAACAAGGGCTGAGAGGAGAGGATATATCCTAACAATTCTTTCAATGCATATCCACATTTTAGCCATTTTTCTGGTGCTAACTGGCAATAATAATTTCTCCTTTCTACCACCAGGATTTTAACACGTTCATGGCAATAAAACAATTTTACTAAGAAAAAACAATGCTGATACAAAAGGCCCAGAAATTTGTATTCAGCCATGTATCAAAGGGTTCAGTGAGCACTAGTGAACGGATCACTTACCTTAACCAGACAGGTGCGTTGGAAAAACAAATGAGAAAACTATATTCCTTGTTTTTATGAGTGAATACCGTTATCACCTTTGTGGGATTTTGTCTGTTTTTCCAGCAATGTTTCTATATTCACTGAGTTTCCAGCAGTTTTTTACCTGTAAGACTACACTAAATCATCTGTTATCAGACTTTACTGACTGTCCTGGCTAAAACAGGTCACTGCCAATAAAACCGCAACCCTGGTATTACGTATCACTTCTTTACATCAAGCTAATCTCATCTCGTACACACAATGAGACACAAAACATGAAAGAAAATAAGAACACTGCAGGTACATTGGGGCTATATACTTTTTCTTTCAGCCGAGATAACATTAGCAGTCACAAACAATTTTAACCTCTGCATGCAAGTGGCTCTCTTCCTTGTTCACATGTGCGTGCGTGCGTGCGTGCGTGCGTGCGTGCGTGCGTGCGTGCATGCGTGCATGTATATGCATTATGTTCATACATAGCATCCATATGCTACAGGATACCAGCTCATTTGTATAATCTTTTGCTTAGTTTAGTAAAAACATCATTGGACAAACTATAACAAATATTTCTGTCCAGGTGTGGTAAAAATTCTACAAACAAATTTGGTCCAGCTCTTTACACGACATTCTCCTCAGCCTAATGGAGGTAATCCTGCGTAACACTATTCACACTTTTGCAATTTACCTGCTCTCTGGGCCAAGGTAATTTTTTTATGATTTAAACTTTTCAACAAAAGTTTGCACTAAATTTTTTACTAAACCAACTGAGCATGTTATATGCACTAAAAATCAGAATGTCAACTAACCCAATTTGCGATGGTCTAAATCAATTAGGTGGGCGTTCCAGCCATCGTGATAGCTTACATAAATACCAAGGCTTCACAGTGCCTACTCCACTTTGTTAGTTTGTGTCAACCAATCATTGTGTGCCCTGCTCCACGGCCCAGAATTCACGAACAGACTCTCAGTAACGACCTTGCCAAGTTGCCCACAATAGAACCGAGTTCTCTGGAGAAATCTCCTAGGACCAGCCAATATGGCTTTGTCTGGATGAAGCTTTCACAAGTTTCAGACGGAGGTCACCATGATCCGTTGGGAATTGTAGGTCACCATGATCTGTTGGGAATTGTAGGTCACTATGATCTGTTGGGAATTGGAGGCTATTATTTCTACTGAAGAGTTGCATTGATCAACTGGTTTATCCTGTTACAAATAGTGGTGTTGTTCCACATGAATTCAAGCAAGCTCTTGTCAATCCTCTTATTAAAATACAAAGTCTGTCATCTCTAATCTTAGTCTTCTGTCGAAGGTATTGGAAAAGGTTATTGCAAATCGACTCCATGAACATATTTATTCACAGCACTTATCAAATAATCTACAATCTGCATATAAGCGACTTCTTTCAACTGAGACGGATCTTCTTAAAATACATGATGACATTGTATGCAATATGGATAATAGCAAATTGACTGCTCTCGCCCTACTAGATTTATCAGCTGCTCTTGATACAATAGATCACAACATTCTTTTACATCACCATTTTGGTATATCTGGCATGGCTCTTCAGTGGTTTAGTTCACATTTTTCAGACCGATACCAAAGCATTAACATATCTGGCTCACTGTCTTGTCCAGAACATCTTCCATTTGGTGTCCCACAGGGTTCTGTCCTTGGGCCTGTTCTGTTTAGCTTATACACTACATCCCTTAGTCGAGTCATAACTAATCACAATATCAATCATCACCTGTATGCTGCCGACACACAGGTGTATATATCACTTTCACCAGTATCTCGTGCTAAAACAATATCAGTATCTATAATTAGCAGTCGCCTTGACTACTGCAACTCACCCCTATATAATTTTGCTAAAAAGGTCTTAGCTAAACTCCAATGAGTACAGCATTGTTTAGCACATGTGGTACGAAAAGCATCTCGTTTTGCACCATCTCTGCCCCTACTTAAACATTAGCTTCCAATTGCATATCGAATACAATTCAAGTTAGCCACTATCACATATCGTACTCTTTCTATGCAACACCCATCTTATTTGTTTAGTCTCCTTCGTTTTTCCGATATCCCCATGAATCTCAGATCATCTGCTTCATGACTGTTTGTTCCAAAAAACAAGCTTAATATTGGCAAATGTGCATTACAATCATCCGAGACTATAGATACCTTTCGTAATAAACTAGACTTATTTATTTGAAACTGCATTCCCACCCTAACCTTCGCCGGTCCCTTGCTCTAATGACGATTCTTGCTTGTCCATGTTAACGATTTTGCCCAACAATTCTTGTATGTTGCTCAGATTCCTGGGGATTTAGGCACAATAGAAGTGTGTCATTATTGTTAAGTTACTAGCCCACCCAAAAAGTTACTGGCCCACCCAAAAAGTTACTGGCCCAAATTTTTTTTTTTAAATGCTGATACCAAGGTGCCCATCACTTCACAAGAAGTACACAAGGGTTCGCTAGGAGCGGTGACATGAATGCTGGCTTTTCCGAAGCTTTTATTTGTGTGTGTGTGTGTGTGTTTACAAAATTAAAATAACGTCTAGAAGACGTGAAAATGCAAAGATTTTTAATTATGGTGCCACTCAGCTATTAATACAAAATCTGAGGTGTCACTCGCAATAAACAATCTTAGCACATTTATGTACACACTTTATTACACCAAAATAACTACCGGTACGCTTTTTTACACCAAAATAAGTAAAAAATAAACCATTTGCACCAATGGCAAAAGTCACTGTCTGTGTTGTGTCACTTCTGTATACATGTCGCATGATAGTCGATTTAAATACCAAGAATACTGTAAAAATCAAACATAAGAAATTAGAATGTTACATTATATAGGCCTATTATCAGCTCATATATTATCAAAATACACTTTGTATTTTAGTATTGACAATTTACTCATTCATTAACACTTTCCATGAATATTTAATTTTACATTGAGACTAAAGTCACTGAGTCAGTGAAGACGAACTCGTGAAGCTGACAAGTACCTATAGGTGTTTTGATAGGTGGCAAGTATTCCCCCCCCCCCCCCGGGGTGGGTGGCCTTGAAATTTTAGCTGGCTGTCATCAGCACATCAAAAGCATGTTTTTTGGTTGTACGGAGGGGGGGGAGGGGGGTGGGGGTGGTGCCAGTATTGCCAGGATCACGTGCACATTATACCGTGGTAAATTTGCATCTGAATCTCGATACCACGCGTGTATCACTTGCGTCAGTGGCGATATAAACAACGGGCGCATGTGCGACAGTGTCAGTGTGAACACACAGTCCTCGCTCTAGTTCTGTTTTCAATCTTTTACATCGAGCTGTCATATTTGACAATTATACGACGTTGATGCGCACGCGACACAGGAAGAAACAAAAGAAACGGAAATGAAAAAAGAAAAAGAGGGGAGGGGCAACCAATGTTCAGGTATCCTGGCCAGACTAATTTGGCAACCGAAGCGACCCCCCCCCCCCCGAGGATATCCTCGGACCGATATCATCTACCCTACTTTGGTTGCCCCACACTGGTTATATAATCCAAAGTGTGTGAGAGGCACGCTCCTTCTTGAAGGATACCAAGGCGGAGGTCTCTGCTACCCTGGATGGGAGGGAGTTCCAGATAGGAATGGTACGGGGAAAGAAACTATATTTAAAAGTGTTGGTTCTCATAGCAGCCATTGTCTTTTGCAATGCTATCAACCTTTTGACAGTATAACAAATCATAGTTAATGGCTTTAAAGTCTTCCCGTTTTGCTAGGTGGGATTGGGTTATCAGAAACATGACGATCGTCAATCGATTTGAAACCAGGTGGCCCGCTGGGCCAGCCAAATATGAAAACTGGTGGCCAGACAGCTTTAAAAAAGGCGCCGGGCCAGTGTTAATGTTGAGGCCTGCTAAGTCAGATGGGCAATTCCACAGTGTGCAAAATTACAATTCAATTTTAATAAACTGTAAACTTTGATTATCTTATTATTACCAACCTGTTATAGCTGTTTTTGTTGAATCTTGAAATTTTGTTTTCAAGAAAATTAACATGCAAGATGATCTCTAAACAAACGAGGGGGCTGTTTCCTTAACATTCTTATGAGCTAATAAGCTTGATTTCCCTCTTTAAAGTTGACTTAGCTCCTTAACAAAGATCTGGTATACTGAAAACTGTCAACACCGGGATGTGCCACCGGAACACCATTGCCGGTGTATCACAGAAATAATGTCCTCTGTGAAGTAGTGGTGGCTTTTTGCATTTTGAAAAGTTTGTTAAATTTAGCAATGGATTCTGCTTAATGATGGATTTTATTATGAGCTCATTATACTAGCGAGACGGTCCCTGATTCTGTCTTGAAACACTAGCTGACACTTGATAAATGCAGCCAACCACCACCTAGAAATTTAAGCTTATGCATATAAGGAGTCTGCAAATGTGCCCTTTTACAATTTTTTCAGGGTGCAAAAGATCCTTGAAAATGCTGTTACCATCTCAAAATCAGTGGCATTTAATTTGTAAGTGAAATAATGACCTGTCCTCTCGTGATGACCGCAACAGGACAACAAGAGGATAGAGAATAATGTCTGCAGACAATATGGCAGTTTCTATCTACAACCAATGTGACACGTCAAATCTAAACTGGAATAAAGCAGCAAAACTGCACCATGAAAAGTGGAGAGGACGTTCTGGGGTGAACCTGCTTATGTGGGGGTGTAGGCTGAGAGGGTGGTGGTACGCAAAATCATGGGAAGAGTACAAGGACTGTCAGGAGCAGGAGATGATGACTCATAGACAGGGTTTCTTTACAAGGAATTAAGGTAAAAATAGATGCCTTTTCCGAACTGGAGTCATGATGACCTACAGCTCGGTGTCTGGCATGTACCACGCATTGAAAAATAAGATTTGTGGTTTCGCTGGTGTACCAATGGATGTCTACCTTCCCTCGGCCACGTACAGATGGATAAATCGTCATTACTAAGCTCACAGCCGACAGTACAAGTCATATATCAGTGATTAAAGCTCTCAACACGTAGGTCAGTTTTATGCTGTATCTGCCTTCTCACCCAGTGATATCACAACAAATATAAATACAAAAGTATCACTCCCAACCCACTCAAAGCATTATTTAGTTACACGACAACTGTCCCCAAAATGCTAAACATCTCATTCTGAGAAGTGTCTGTATATTCTACATTTAATTAGAGTTCACTGGGCGTTAACTAACAAAAAAACCACTAGGCAACCTGTGACTACAAACCTTCAAGATTGGCAAGAATGACGCACTCCATCTCTATTAAATATTTCTGAATTCATAGATAAATTACGACTCTATTTTTGAAAACGACAAAGGTATAATTATCTCCCTCAGTTTTTCATAGCGGCACCAATAACGACAACCGTGCCTGAAATGCCTAACCAATTCCCGCTAATATATAATTAAAGCGTTTCCCGTCTGATAAGACTGTGGATATCACAATTGGATCCGGCTAATTCTGCGATGAATCATGCAAAATACGACACAAAACAACGGCACAACTTTGATGTAATACGCAAAAAACAACGAGGTTACGAAGAAAAATATGTTTTTGCTGCATAAAATTGACCTGATGTTCATGCGTGCCGCTTACTCTGTGGCTAAGTGACTGGGGAGCAGACTACGGTATGATGGAAGATGGTCCACTAAGTACTCCCGGCCTACTTAGTGCAGTAGGCTGTACACCAAAAGGTTCACACTAGCGGTCACGAAGAAATGTTCTGGGTGACCTTTTCGGAGATAACATTAACATGTGAAGGTGGATTGAAATAAAAGCAAACACCGCAATAAAGTCTGCGGATGAATAGGTGCGTCTCAAAAATAGACTGTCTTCTACAATGGCCTAGATATGCACCAAGGGGCAAGGATGTTTTTCGGTGGACAAAAATGTTATTACATGAGATAGCAAATATTCACTGGCATGAAATGTCTCCAACCTGTTGAACTGCATTCATGAACCAACATGTCATATTTATGTATCAATGTATATATATATATAATTTATATATAAATTATATATATATATTTATACATATATATATATATATATATTTAAATTAAAATAAAATACTAACTATTTAAATATCAAAATATTATGCACTGTTCATCCCTAATGTTGCAATTTGGTTAATTAACAAAAAAGCACAAAGACCTGGAAGGTGAGTGCAAATTGGACAGAGGGCATAATTATTAGATAATGAAATTCTCATTTACTTCATATGAAATATCCACCTGGGGGTGAGGATTTACGGGTAGGGGTGCAAATTTGATTTCACACTAGCCTTGGACTGAATTATAAAACAAACATAGCAATTATATTTTTGCTGTAGCTTTCTATGTGAATACTCCAGAATGAACTAAGAACCAGAATAGATGTAAACATTGATGTTATCACATTGTAATAAACATACGGGGGGGGGGGTACAGCATAGCTCTGTGTAGTTTTCATTACATATGTACTCGTACGAAAACAACTTTCCATTTATGAACATTCATACAAAAAACTACATGTTTTTCATGGAGCACGTCTGACTGCTTCAGTTCAATTTCCGAGTAAGCAACCTTGAGTCATAATTTCTTCAAAGGCAGGATGATTCAATTGCACCTAATTTTTTTGACACAACAAAGGAGCTAGCCCTGCGACAACGTGCACAATTTAATACCACATTCCAGGAAGAAAATGAGCCATCATTGTGTGATTTAATTTTCACTAATGATGATTATATGTTTGAGAATCTTATATCTACTGATCTGTTTGGGAAAAGTGATCATGGTGGACTAGTGTGGACGTTCCCTACATTACAAAGTCAGCTAAATATGTTGAAACTTTACTTCATAAAGAAGAAAGCAGTGACTTCAAAACAACATCAGTGTGCAGGCCTTCTCTGTGGGGCTTTGAAGACAAAAATCCAATACTAAAAATGTGGAAAGGGTGGGTAAGTTAAGGGTGACCATCTGGATTTTCACAAAACATTGGACAAGTATCGTCTGAGTTTTTCCCTGGTTGAAATTTTTCGATAATAAATATAACTGGTTTACACCCATCCATGGAGCTACAACACGCTTGTTTATATTGGCGCCATCTGGTGACCACTCAATTCTTTCAGATAAGGGAAATGCCCTCAAGAAAAAACGTAGCATTGCTGTGTCTTCTGAAACACTTTCCCAATTGGTAGATCATAGGCCAATGGTTGATGGAAGCGAATGACCTTAGGGGCAAGTGAACCTTGGCGACTTGGGGAGATGTACGTTCAATGATCCAAAGTTAGCATATTGATATATAGATTAAGCTACACTGTATACCAATTTGTAATTAATAAGCCTGAAGCATTGTTCACAATTTGAATGTTGTGCCAACGAAACATTCAAATTATCTACGAAACTTTGAAATAGTAAACAGCAGCTATTGCAGAGGGGGTGAGGGGGGGCAGGATGGCTAATCGCAAGTTCCTGAAATTGCCCTTTGATGTTTGACCAGGTTTGCACAACGAAGACAGAAAGTAGGACAAAGTACAACTGATTCAGTGAACTTCCTGTTAATACTATGACTACCCCTGGCTTGAGAGGATGAATCTGGCTAACAAAACGGACAAGGTCGCTTTAAACATAAACTTGATGAGGTTTATGTAGTCCTGGGAGAAGACGAAGACACAGAGTGCCACTCAGATAACACATTGATGTATGAAAACCATGCACAGTGCACTTGATCCAGACTGCCACAAACCATGCACAGTGCACTTGATCCAGACCGCCACAAACCATGCACAGTGCACTTGATCCAGACCGCCACAATTCATGCACAGTGCACTTGATCCAGACCGCCACAAACCATGCACAGTGCACTTGATCCAGACCGCCACAACCGTAACAGCCGAGCAGTTCAATGACCTCAGACTGAGATATTACCAAAGGTTTACGTATGACGCATCATTATTTGTATGTGCATCTAGTCCTCGCCAAGAGAAAGTGACAGTGTCGCACTTACATTTAGCCGGGCGTTAAATTTTATCCGGGTGATGTTTATGTGCATATGTAAGGCATCCTATTTGGCACCAGTAGATCACGTAGTGATAAATAATATTCATTAGTTAAATATGTTTTGTTTGTTGTCGTAACACGAGCGTTATAGTTAGAGTACATAATTATAATTAGCTGTTTCAGATTTGTGACCAAGTATAAGAGTAAACCACATGACGTATGCGTGGAGAGGAAACTGTTTTACGGCAGAAATTGTTTATGTCTGTGGGAAGCAAACATTTTATAATTTTATATGTATATATATAGACTATATATAAATAAATATATATATATATATATAAACATACATAATGCCCGGATAAATGTAAGCGCGACACCGGTTGTGTACCAAGATAAACTATGAAGTTACATCAGTAAAGGAGCAGTGTAGATTAAATATCAGAAAGTTCTAATTTTCACAAAGGACTGTAAATGACTGGAACAGATTATCTGCTGATTGTGTGGGTGCTTGTAGCGTGAATATGTTTAAAAATAAAATTGGCACGTACCTCAGAAGGGTGGGATACACATAGATAAAAAGGACTGGACTCTCGATAAGCCAAAAGGCTTCCTTGTCCACCTGCCATCTAGAGTTAATTCTCTGGGTGGCAATCTAGTTAAATCTTGTTAAATGCTCGACCTTTCACTTACCCATTACCAATGACTTGCACCAGACACCCGGAACACCTTTAGTCATTATTGCACCATTAAGTTATTTTTTGTTATGTTGTTTCTATACGCACCCAAAATACAGGCAGCTCCATAATAATACTGGGTTACACATGCCTACACATCTGCCATGCCAGCGCTGAAACGCGGACAGTGTCTGGAGAATGCTGAACTTGATTGGTTTAGATGACATCCTGTACAAGCTGGGCACTAAGTTTAGACATCGGTGCAAGCTCTGGCGCAAGGCCCAGACTCAGGGAAGATGCAAGAAACATGTTGGTATGAAACCAGCGTCCTGCCAGAGCTTGTTCTCATCCACTCGTTATTCTCCTTCAAAATCATTGACAAGCTTAAGTCAACATTTTTTTCAAACAATATACTGCCAGAATCAAGTTTTTATTGTGTGTTCACGTGCGTGCGTGTGTGCGTGCGTGCGTGCGTGCGTGGTATGTGTGCTTATGCTTGTGCTTACGTGTGTGTGTATGTGGACAGTGCAGGTGGATGTTATTATATGTGGTATGTCTAAATACAGGTATCTATTAATACGCGAACTTTAGTATCTCCTCACAGATGCCTATGTCCTGCTGTCTCTTTCTATGTTCATTGACTTTCATCCACTTCCTTGGACCACTGCCCTCTGATCTACCAACTGGCAATTTTTTTTTTATTTCCACAAAAAGCTGCATCTATGTCAATGGATATATGTCAATGGATATATATATATATGATAGTGGTCCACACTCCCACCCTCCAATCATTTGCACATTAAAATATAACTCCCACATTGTAAGAGAAATTGAAATTGAACAGTGAAAATTTGTCCTGAAACATGTTTTGACATTAAGGTCTTCGGGCTAGTTTTTTAAGACAAACTTGATAGACCAAACAAAAATGATACATTTTTGTTACATTGTAATTCTTGATATAGAGCTGAATTCAGTGTGTGTTTACACAAAACAGAAGGAGGTCAGTTGCTGGTAGGATCAGGCTCATAGTTCAATAACTATGGCATGGGCATTGGTGTTATCAAAGTTAAATTTTAGTTAACACCTTTTTCCTGCTGTCATTAGTCATTAATTTGCTACTGTAAAAACATAATACATTAAGCATTACAATTTAACTACTACTATTACTCTATCTATTGTTCACAGAAATACTAGAATTACAATTCATTGCTCCATACAATATTTATGTTAAGCCAAGAAGACAGCGCTATGCAATTCTGGCCCAAAGTCTAATGCCATCAGATCTCATGTCTTGCATCAATGCAGACAGCTTGACCTCCACCAGCTGGATGGCTATCCAATAACCGCAGAGTTAAACACCGAATGACCTCCCTTTAAATGGCACAATTAATTGAAACGGCATCAGCTTTACAGATTTTATGTGATTCTGTCTTCTTCAAATGAATGAAAGTCATCTAAATGAATCTGCACTAAACAAATCTGGCACATGTCGCCACGAACTGGAAATGTGGGCTCATGTTCTGGCATGCCACAGAGAAAGTAGTTAAATGTTCATCTGACTCTGACAGGAATGCTTGTACAATAATGTTGACTGATTTATTGCATATGTGGGTCTAACTGGAATACTTATAGGCACTTATGTTTACTGATTTATTGCATATGTGATTCTGAGAGCAATAACCATACAACAACCAATTCATCAATATGGTGGGGGTATAAATTTAGACAAACATACCATGAGTAATGCTCGCTTTGACATACATGGAACTATTCTACGTGGCGACTGCAGAAGTTAAATTGTCCGCTGGATTGAATTTAAAATAAAAATATGTAATGGCATTAACCGCTGCACTTCGTTTGTTAGTCGTGAATGGGTGCAAACTAGTATAAATAGTAACTACTGGCGTCTTGAAGTAACCAGTTCACTGTGGCACACTCTCGCCTCGCTAGATGTCAACTTGGTTCGTTACTATTTTAAAACAAGCTGCTAAGGCAAATGGCAATTCTTTAATTCTGGGTAAATCGCCTTTAAGGCTTCCTGAACATGGAGAAAAAGAAACGTTTGACAATGGACCGCAGCGGTCTCTCAGAGGCCCACACATGTACATCATGTAATTGGCATATTCCAAGGAGAGAATACAATAAAGTTCGGGCATCAAAAAGTTAAAAACTTCATCTTCCTAGAACCTTGCCTATATATATATATATATCTATCTAAAAACGACTGAAAAAGCATTTTCTTACAAACAGTGTAATACTTTCAATAATACAGATATGTACTGTTATATCCAGTAGCTTTGAAATTAATATACCTGCATGTATGCAGTCACACATATGCATGCATGTATGCACGCATGCACGCACGCACGCATGCATGAACGCATGATGCACGCACACCAACACACACCAACACACACCAACACACGCACACACGCACACAAGCACACACACACCAACACAAGCACGCACGCATGCACGCATGCATGCACACACACAATACTATTACACACAATATTATACACATGTGCGACAGATATAAATAGAACACAACTCAAACATGATTAATGCCCTAGCCCTGTGACATGAGCTGTCAGGTAATAAACAGGTCCTAAACTGGTCACAAGGTTACTGACCGGTCTGTACCATGCCCTCAAACTGTCTGGACACAACAATAGCCCTAGACACTTCACCTAAGTGAATACACCTCAGTGAATTAAGATGACAGACACATCTACCACTTCACAGCATGAGCTGACAGGTATGGCTTACAGGGTCAGAACCTTTGAATACCTGGGAATGACCAATGCAGGTGTACACTAGACATGGTCACTGACATCCAATTCCAGCTGTGCAAACGGATCAGTCAATCCAGCAGTGCCATAAAAATGTGTGACATTCAAACTGTGATTTTGATATATTAATTTTGCATAATTCCAATAGTGCCATACACAGTATTACATACGTGTCATTCAAACTGTCATTTACATATATATATATATATATACAGGTATATATATATATATATATATATATATATGTACACACTGTAATTTCAGTGGATGTTACTTGCACTCAGTTGCATGAGACACATACTGTTTACATTAACTGGAAATGCTAAAATGCAAACTAAATCCATAAACCAGAGTGCAGTTGAAATACCAAAACAGACACTCTATTTGGATAAAGGAAATGTGGAGATTTACTATTATTTAAACATAATTTCGCCATTGAATCAATAAATTTTACAGGAAAAAACCAGAGTTATCACATGAGTTCTTGGAACTTTCAGTTCAGTTTATCCTGGCAACACACATCCTTCCTATGCCTAAGTTAGTGGACAGCCTAAGAAGAACTCTCCAAAATGCTGTCCATGATAGTTGATAGACATCATACACCATACAGAGAGGGACATACTAAGTAGGCACAAACCACCATCAACTGAGTTAACATCCGGACAATACTGACCACTGTGACTGACTACTGCAACTGACCAGTGGCACAAGAATGACCACCATGACTGACCAATACAACTAACCATCATGACTGACCAATACAACTGGCCACAGTGACTGACCAATATAACTGACCATCATGACTGACCAATACAACTGACCACAGTGACTAACCAATACAACTGACCACCATGAGTGACCAATATAACTGACCACCATGACTGACCAATACAACTAACTACCATGACTGACCAATATAACTGGCCACCATATAACTGACCACCATGACTGACCAATACAGCTGACCACCATGACTGACCAATACAACTGACCACAGTGATTGACCAACATAACTGACCACCATTACTGACCAATACAACTGACCAGTATGAATGACCAATATGATTGACCAATACAACTGACCATCATTACTGACCAATACAACTGACCACCATGACTGACCAATACAACAAACCACCATGGCTGTCCAATACAACTGACCAACACACTTGACCAATACAAGTGACCATCATGACTGACCAATACAACTGACCAATATGACTAAAGAATACAACTGGCCAATATGACTGACCAATACAACTGACCACCATAACTGTCCAATACAACTGACTATCATGACTGACCAATACAACTGACCAATATGACTAATCAATACAACTGACCACCATGACTGACCAATACAACATACCACCATGGCTGACCAATACAACTGACCACCATGACTGACCAATACAACTAACCAGTATGGATGACCAATATGACTGACCACCATGACTGACCAATACAATTGATCGTCATGACTGACCATTACAACTGACCAATATGACTGACCACCATGACTGACCAATACAACTGACCACCATAACTGTCCAATACAACTGACCACCATGACTGACCAATACAACATACCACCATGGCTGTCCAATACAATTGATTAACACAACTGACCAATAAAAGTGACCATCATGACTGACCAATATGACTAACCAATACAACTGACCAATATGACTGACCACCATAAATGTCCAATACAACTGACCATCATGACTGATCAATACAACTGACCACCAAGACTGACTAACACAACATACCACCATGGCTGACCAATACAACTGACCACCATGACTATCCAATACAACTGACCACCATAACTGACAAATACAACTGACCACAATGACTAACCAATATAACTGACCACCATAACTGACCACTATAACTGACCACCATGACTAACCAATACAAATGACCACCGTGACTGACCAACACAACTGACAACCATGACTGACCAACACAACTGACCACCATGATTGACCATTATGTAACTACTAACTGAGAGAAACTAGTTCAGTGGAGAAACTAGCCCTGTGTCCAGCCAGCCTGGGTCACTTTACCCGCTCTTTCTCTGACGTGTAATTACGGAACAATGAGAGGAACGTGACATTCAAGGAACGCGACATTCCAGGAAGCGGACGCACACCGAGGTACTGATGAACGGACAGGTGAAACCAGGGTTCCTAGAAGTCTTCGATGCACGTCACCAAGGCTATTGACACAGATATGTGAAAGAGGTCATTCAGCCACGCCCTCAGACAGACAATAATAACCTAGCTCATTTGCACTAAACACACGCATGAGGCAAACCGTCATGCTAAGCATGGCCAATGAAATTATGTGCCGAGTGTTTTAGATGTTTAGAAAGCGCCCACTCCTACCACCAGTTTCCGGTACTAAACATATCACCGGTTCTATGTGATACACTTTGCAAAGAAATGTTAGGGGGATTTTGTTTTAATTAGCACTTGATTTAGTTTTAGTTTTTATTCATTTCATTTTTCTTCTTCATTATTTTTCAAATTTCAATGCAACTGTTAGGAATATTTTATTATTATTAATTATATAACATTCCTTCTGACAGAACATACTGGCACATTCCCAAGTGTTAACCAGTCATATCTGAAATGAGAAATAGCTTTACTAAAAGACTGGCACCGCAACAGAAGCTAGGTCATTTTTTGTCTTACAAAAATCAGGCCATAAAGTATGTGTGTCTATCATTTGCAAAGCAAGTATATCATTTAATTTATGACTTTTGATGTTAAACAGTAGACATGCTTCCAGAATATCCTTTGTATACATTTTAATTCTTACATCTCGCCCAATAAAAAAGTAACCCGAATTGGGTTTTATCACGACTTGCTTCGAAAACCTTCAATTCAAATCAACCAGATTAAAACCAACTGGGAATCACTGAGCTGCGAACTTTCATTATCATCTCATGAAATAATATCCGATACACCATTTTTTATAGCTATATGTCGTGCCATTTCACGAATTGCTGTAATATGACCGCCTACAGCTGCAAAACGTGAAAAATGTTCTCGCAAAATGTTTACTCTTAAGAGATTCTCTGTGATATGTAATTCCAGATGATTCTTTGTTTTGTCTGTACTAAGAAGGCCACACTTCGAATGCGTATAATTTATTCGCTGAACTGATCTGATTTCTGACTTGTGTGGCCGTGACGTCAATGAATAACCGATGCGTTCCAGAAAACTAGACAAAGCTACAAACGTTGAGTGCTACCGTTGCCGCGATAACAGCCAATGCAACGACACAAATCAAACGCCACGCTCTTCCACCAGATGGCAGGTGCGCTGGCGATGCAAACGGTGATCGATGTCGTCACAGAAACAGTTGGCCACACTGAGGAATAAAAATGATGTTTGCGTGACAATGATAAATTGTCTCGTTATGTCGAAATATTGTGTTTTTGTGTCGTAAATGTTTTTTTGTCTTCGGTCTTTAGTGTGTCTCGCCTAAACAGTCCAATTAAGCCTCAGGGAGCACTCCCCGTAACAGTAATTAGAAGGCTGTGAGCATTGATTGTCACATTCAATGTTAGGTGTCAATGTGAAAATTAAAATAGTGTAAATGATACGTGTGCGGCTAAGATTAGTCAGGTACTTTTTGTTTGTTTTTAAACAGACCATTCAAGGGACTGTCATTATTTTTTTGCAATTTTGAATGTGAAAGACTGGCGATAAGTATGGCTATGCACGGGCAAGACCCAGATTACATTACAAATCTATTCATATGAAACAATAGTGTACACAATCATTACCCCTGAGGCTGGGCAAATAATAATGTTCAAAACTACCTGTTCATAGGCCAGTGCACACTTGACACTATCCTGAAATGTATACAAAATGCAAACACTGTAGAGACCATTTAAAACACGTTTTAACACTTCTCATGAAGGATGTTTACAACTGTATGCAGTTTCCAATTGATATGCCTAACTGTTTACATTTTAATGGTACTTTGTCTTAATTCATTCATTTTGATTTTATTTTACTATTCTTAATGTCTTCTATCTTTATGTCTAGAATTGGTAAATTGATTCATGTTTTTTTCAGTTGTAATGTAATTTTATTTATTATTATATATAATTTATTGTTGTGAATTGTATATTTTATCTAATGCAGTATAAATGTGGATGTAAGTGTATTAGGTGATGGCCCATTGAAAATCACGTGACACAGTCAACATCATTAAATAAAGTTTTTAATACTACTACTGCTACTACAGCTACTACAGCTACTACAGCTACTACTGCTGCTACTGCTGCTACTATTACTGCTGCTGCTACTACTGCTATTGCTGCTACTACTACTGCTACTGCTGCTACTCTACTACTGCAGTTACTGCTACTACTGCTGCTACTGCTACTACTACTACTGCTACTACTGCTACTACTGCTGCTACTACTACTGCTGCTACTGCTATTACTGTTACTGCTGCTACTGCTGCTACTATTGCTGCTACTACTGCTACTATTGCTACTACTTACAGCTGAATAAGCTGGGCAGATGGAACAAGATAGCATTTATTTCTAAACTTATATTTTAAACAGCATTTTAATGTTTTTTTGTTTACAATTAGAACATTTTGTGCGAGCAACTTTCAAATTGCAGACCCTGTTTCTGGCTTACTAAACACAATGTGGGGGTATGCCTTCAACATATTTAATCCACCCCGTTAGTATTAGGAACAATACATGTTAATAAACAAGGAACAGACACCATACAATCTAGTACTGCACCGATATTCATGGAATGATAAGCCCAACATTTTGTATAAACTAATTCTATGATATGCCAAAGTAAGTACTGACAGATGAAGCAAGTGATTATCCATAGTGTAGTACGGGCACATTGGCCTTGAAACAAACCGTAACATAAGAGCATCATCCATTCAGGGATTCCCCTGGACTGTGGAAACGGCCAGCCGGACAGACCCGTCCACAATCAATTTAAACCCGTCCAAAAACGCAATTTTTTAATTTTAACCGTCCAAATGACAGGTGGATGGGTCTCTGGGTGAGGCCTTCAGGAGACTGCAGACCAGTCCACAAAAAATGGGGAACACCTACCCAGACTGTATCTTGTTTTGTAACGTTACAGATTTTGTATAAAAAAACATTTCTGAGCATGTTGTAAAGTTCAAGAACATGTTTATATTATAAAAGAGAGGATAGGCCTGTTGTACCGTATGCACATCCGAGCATATATCCATCAGTTTTGTATGTATGGAACTAACATTTTGCGGGCGTGCCCAATAAGGGTTAACAAACAGAACTGCTTGTTGTTGCTTCTTGCTGATGATGGCTTCTGGTGCTATAGTAAGGGCAGGTTCACGCTAGGCTGCATAATAATGATAATGTTTATTTTAGTGCCACATCCAGTGTAGTTCACAGCACAGAGATATGTATAGAATATGTTAAAAATAACAACTTGTAATAAAAGCAGTACATTTTATAGCATAGATAACATTGTGTATTTATAATATATTCCTACAAAAAAAAAATATATATATATATATAACATGGAATATTGATACAAACAACATGCACCTTTGTATAATTAGTAGAAGATTGACATAAAATCACATCATAATACTATTATAGTAAATTAACTAAGATAAATGTAGACATCAATAAGTTAAGCTAAAAATATAAGACAAATAAAGAAATGGAGTTAAAACATCAGACATGGTAAAAGTGCATCACCACCCGGAATGAGCTGATGCCATCCCATGTGACCAAACTGAAGCATCGTCATCCTGATGAAAGTGAATTCCATCGTTGTGATGTCATAATGCAATGCAGCAATGCTGTATGAAATAGAACTGATCTTATCTTTACGCGATGCCACAGGCGTACAAAACTGCCTTGACTTTTTCTGGTGCTATAACTATCGCCTGGTTGCGTCGATGATACCATCTATGTTAACCCAGCTTAAGGTAAGGTTTAAACTTTTGTGGATCGAACCATCACAAACCACAGGAACAATGAATGATCCACAAACACAGGAACAGTGCATGACCACAAACACAGGAACAGTGAACGATCCACAAACACAGGAACAGTGAACGATCCACAAACACAGGAACAGTGAATGATCCACAAACACAGGACAGGAACAGTGAACGATCCACAAACACAGGAACAGTGAACGATCCACAAACACAGGACAGGAACAGTGAACAATCCACAAACAGAGGAACAGTGAACGATCCACAAACACAGGAACAGTGAACGATCCACAAACACAGGAACAGTGAATGATCCACAAACACAGGACAGGAACAGTGAACGATCCACAAACACAGGAACAGTAAACGATCCACAAACACAGGACAGGAACAGTGAACAATCCACAAACAGAGGAACAGTGAACGATCCACAAACACAAGAACAGTGAATGACCACAAACACAGGAACAGTGAATGATCCACAAACACAGGAACAGTGAACGATCCACAAACACAGGAACAGTGAACGATCCACAAACACAGGAACAGTGAACGATCACAAACACAGGAACAGTGAATGATCCACAAACACAGGAACAGTGAACGGCCACAAACACAGGAACAGTGAACGATCCACAAACACAGGAACAGTGAACGACCACAAACACAGGAACAGTGAACGATCCACAAACACAGGAACAGTGAATGATCACAAACACAGGAACAGTGAACGATCCACAAACACAGGAACAGTGAACGGCCACAAACACAGGAACAGTGAACGATCCACAAACACAGGAACAGTGAACGATCCACAAACACAGGAACAGTGAACGATCCACAAACACAGGAACAGTGAACGACCACAAACACAGGAACAGTGAACGATCCACAAACACAGGAACAGTAAACGATCCACAACCACAGGAACAGTGAATGATCCACAAACACAGTAACAGTGAACGATCAACAAACACAGGAACAGTGAACGATCCACAAACACAGGAACAGTGAACGATCCACAAACACAGGAACAGTGAACGATCCACAAACACAGGAACAGTGAACGACCACAAACACAGGAACAGTGAACGATCCACAAACACAGGAACAGTAAACGATCCACAACCACAGGAACAGTGAATGATCCACAAACACAGTAACAGTGAACGATCAACAAACACAGGAACAGTGAACGATCCACAAACACAGGAACATATTCAGAAGAAACCACCTGGCGAGTAGAAGATGAACCAAATTTGACCCGGAAATTTCTTTCTGAAGGTGACAACTGAACCTTGAAGTTAGTAAAGGTTAGTAGTTGCATTGAAACGAAAATCTACATAAAAGTTTATTTATATTTTTGCACTACACACAGTTGATGAGAAAGCACTAAAACACAGGAGCAGTGCAGCTAGGTGAAACACCCAAGAAACGTAAATGTCAGCACCTTTGAATACCGGTATACTCAATCTCTCATCTCTCCACGCACTGGACTCTGGAGCCAAGCGTATCCTGGCTCTAACACCAGCCCCAATCCAATAATAATTGTTAATAAATGGACGGATTAATACTGGTAATCCAGAATGATTTTCATCATAAAAACCAACCCCACATTCCAGCAAGTCTCATCAAGCTGATGTAAGTTCAAACTTCACACAGAACCGCCATCTGTATGAGTCATCTGTAACGTGTAACTGACATTTATAACTCTCAGATGTAACTGTCATAATGAAGACATAATGTAATTGGTGTGTCATATGTTAGTGTCATCTGTAACTTATAACTGTCATCTATAACTCTCAGATGTAACTGTTATAATGAAGACATAATGTAATTGGTGTGTCATCTGTAACTTGTAACTGTCATCTATAACTCTCATATGTAACTGTCATAATGAAGACATAATGTAATTGGAGTGTCATATGTTAGTGTCATCTGAATGTGTCATCTGTCACTGTTATATATCAATAGTTGTTGGCACTGGTCACTAGTTTCTGTCGCTGTCATGTGGAACTGTCATATGTCACTGTCACATGTCACTGTCATCTGTTGCTGTCATCTGACTATCATAATATGATGTCTGCTGTCAGCGTCAGCAACAACAAACAATAGTCCATCACAGGCATAGCATGATGGTTGTAGATATGTATGTGCATATAATAAATATCAACTTAAGTATATCTAACTTATTAAGCAACAATTAAGTAAATTCTGTATATGAGAAAATAGATAATGTTCTCAATGCTATTTCTGCTCCATTTGTGTTCAACCACACATTCAATGTCTCACAGTTGTCACAGGTCCGCCACGGAGAAAATATAAACATTCTTAAAAATGAACCAGGTGTCAATACATTGCGTAATATCTTGACCTCCGGGTAACTTTACCACCCGGGTCAAAGTGCAATACGATATCGTGATTGGGTGGGGGAGAGGAGAGCCTAGACTTTCTACTTTCTACGGGGAAGTCACCCATAAACATGCTCTCAGTTCGGAAAGTTCATGGGAAGCGGTTCCTTGGCAGGGGTCAGCACACTGTCAGTTTTCCCATTGGCGACCATGTTAATGTTTTGTGTGATTATAAGAAAACGTGACCTATAAAGTTTCTTAAACTTCTCACCTGCTGTTATTATCATCTCATTGACATGCTGGTCGAGTTTAGTCAAAATCTAATATCTCTAGCTCTTGCAAAATGCCTGTATGTATGACACCCGTCAAAAGTGTCAACTAGCCAAATTGCTGCCAGATACCCTTCCGCATAGTAAAATCAGCTAAAAAGACACCATTTTATTGTCAACAGCTTCTACAATCACATCTAGAAATCTGACTACTCAAATGCACTTATGTCAGAGCAAGTGAATATTGTAAAAAGTCATTTCAAAAAAATATACTGCACTTTTTTTCGTTTGTAACCAAGCGTACTGCCGGCAAGCATACTGCCGCTGATCTGTCATGTGCAGCTCATGACCATGACAAATTCACATCCGTTGGTCGGTCGGTCGTTGACCCACTGGGTGCAAGCATAATTACATTGGTGTCATATACTACTGTTTTATGCTTGATTCTGTGTCCTGTTGTGTGTTGGTGGGTAGTGGTGTGTGGAGCTGTGTGGTGCTGTGAGGTGGTGTGTGGTGCTGTGTGGTGGTGTGTGGTGCTGTGTGGTGGTGTTTGGCGGTGTATGGTGGTGTTTGGCGGTGTGTGGCAGTACGTGGTGGTGTGTGGTGGTGTGTGGTGGTGTGTGGCAGTGTGTGGTGGTGTGTGGCAGTGTGTGGTGGTGTTTGGCAGTGTGTGGCGCTGTGTGGCACTGTGTGGTGCTGTGTGGTGTTGTGTGGTGCTGTATGATGTTTTCGTGTTATGACTGCGTAGTGATGAGTGGTGTTGTTTTGGTGTCACAAATGTTGTGATGTTGAGCTGTGTTGAGCAGTGTGATGTTTTGTGATGGCAGTCATGATAAGTGGTGCTGTGTACTGTTATGTTAATGCTGCAAAGCACTGTGGTGTTGTGTAATTGTTGTGATGCAGTAATGTTGTTTTGTGCTGTGTTGGTAAGCTGTGCTACTATGTCCAGCACTGTTGTGTTATGTGGTGTGTTGTGATGCAGTGTTATGACTGAGATGTGTTGTTTGGTGTTGCAGGTTATACAACACTGTGCACTGCAGTGTTGTGATGACTGGAATGGTGCTATGCAATATTGTTTTTGTGCACAGCCTTAGTGCACTTGCTTCCATTCGGAATGAATGCGCACAAGACAAACGATTGATTAACACAACGCGCCACCTTCCAGCAGACTAAACATAGCCACTGGCGGTGGGCAATATCTGTCAAATAAAGGCAATATATGCATAGATTATACACGAACACTCAAGAAAGACAAACATAGCTATCTCTAATATCATTTCTGAGAATATCTGCAGTGCTCAACCATGCTCATAATGGGGAGTACAAGATCTTCTTCCATCTGCAGACCATGGCAATGAACTCGTGGAAGATTTGAATTGGTAAACAGACTACGGAAAGGCAAACAATTTAATATATAATTTAACAGCATTTATGTTCCTAACTATACAGACTTTGCAATAAAATCTGAGTTTTACTAGATGTACATTGTGTACTATATGAAAAAACAAGAATACAAATACATTTATTTAAAGGGAATAAAAACATCTATTGCTTGAATTCATGCTATATTACATCCTGCTATCTATTTCCACGTCCGCCAAGCCAAAAAAAATCAAAAAAATTCAATGAATTAGAAATTACACATTTTATGCTGTGCATCCGGACATTTTCGAATATGCATATTGTTGGCGCGCTTTTCGGGATGCCGAGATGTGACGTCACTTATGACTCAAACTCGCATCAGGCCGACCCTTTCCATGCATTCAGAGCATGTTTACAAGTATAGCTTTTGGGTCGAAATGAGCGTCAGAACTAGTTATTGTGCAATATTCCGATGTAATACAAACACTAGTCATCATAGAGGAACAAGCAGTTATCTTACGGTTCCACATGAATCGAATTTTATTCAAAACAACAAATGCGAATGGGCCTACAAGTCAACTAGGTTTCGCCGAGCTTGGGCTCGTTTTCAGAATAATTATATCGAATGCAACCAACGGGAGATAATCTACACCAATAAACATACATAGCAAACATATATTGTATCCAGCTACATAAAGTAACATGTATAATCTCATAATATCACTAGAATATCGGGCGACGCCAGTTCAATCCTGACAGCATGCAAACCTTTGATTTTCTTTACACTTTTTTTTTAATGTTTTCACGAAGTAATATAAACAAAATCATTTTATACTATAATGCACTGTTTATAAATAATGTTTATAGTAATTATTTATTCGCCAAAAATGAAAATATGGTCATTATATAACGATGTTTCTAAATTTTATTTATCCAAACAAATATAATGTAATGGATATATAATTTATTAATTGTAAATATATTGTACGGTAATTTATTGTAATTGTAATCGTTATATATAATGACCATATTTTCAAATAATAAATAATTACTACAAAAAAAAACAAATATTTACAAACAGTGCATTATAGTATAAAATGATTTCGTTTATATTACTTCGTGAAAACAAACAAAAAAGTGTAAAGAAAATCAAAGGTTTGCATGCTGTCAGGATTGAACCAGCGTCGCCCAATTGTAAAATAAATGACAAGTAACCAACGCGCCTACCAACTGAGCTAACGGGACCAGCGGAAACTCTTTGATTGATTTAAGTTGTTATGATAAATTGTACAACTCCTTCATATATCGATATTCTAGTGATATTATGAGATTATACACGTTACTTTATGTAGCTGTATACAATATATGTTTGCTATGTATGTTTATTGGTGTAGATTATCTCCCGTTGGTTGCATTCGATATAATTATTCTGAAAACGAGCCCAAGCTCGGCGAAACCTAGTTGACTTGTAGGCCCATTCGCATTCGTTGTTTTGAATAAAATTCGATTCATGTGGAACCGTAAGATAAATGTTTGTTCCTCTATGATGACTAGTGTTTGTATTATGTCGGGATATTGCACAATAACTCATTCTGACGCTCGTTTTGACCTAAAAGCTATCCTTGTAAACTTGCTCTGAATGCATGGAATTTTTCTGTATTTGTTAATTAACAATGTTAAACTTTGTGTACACATGGAAAAAGGATTTTAGCTAATGCCTTATTTTTATTTCCTTTAAGGTGAAACCCATAAAAAACTGGTAAATATAAAAAGGCATACAAATTATTAAAACATAAATAAATTAAATAAGTTCTAAATAGGTCAACAACTCAACAGAGATACTGCAGTGAATTTTGTGATTACCCCTCCCTCACTGGTGTCAATCTCTGAAGAATGTTTTTAAGGGGTATACTCCACAAAAATGTAGGATATTTGCTTTCTATCACTGTACATCTGGTCATTGTTAATAAAAAACACACATTCCATTGACCACACTTCCTGATATTAGCATTTCTTTTCGGACTCATTTTGTTTTTACACCAGGTTCCGTTTTCCGTTTTATTATGCAACACAATGTAAGTACATTCACAGGGAGCAAGTTCTACCACTGGTTCTTGTCAGAAATATCCACACTGTGTTAATTATAATCAATTACTGTTTGGAGTATTCTCAGCCAATTGGATCTTATTTGGACAAAACTTGCAGCGGTGGAAAAAATCATTATGTCATAAAAAATGTGACAGCTGGTTTATATCCAGTCAAAATGTGGTACCGTCCTGTTCTCAAGGTAATGACCCAAGCACATGATAGATATTTTGATATCCGTTATTACATATTATTACAACATTTCATTGTTTTTCATCACATAAACCTTGCAATTTTGCTAGAATGATGTCAAAATGATAAGAGATCAGGATAAAAGATGGGCATTATTGAGAACCATGGTAAAGTCTATGGGCCTCAAGAACACTGCATTTATTACAGAGGCATAATAATAATAATTATTATATTATAGAACACCTTTATTTATGATAAATTCAATGTAATCCTAGTTTATACGCCAAGAGATCCAGGTGTTTATTGCAATCAGTATCTCATGTTTTTTTATCCAGACTTGAGACACATACATGTATAATTACAAAATTAACTTTACATTGTAAAACCTGACAATTTGTATAAAACATTCTACAAAAACCCTGTCCTGGTGTCTGGCCACAGCACTTGAAAGTTATTTTTCAAGAACGCAGAGTATGCTTCAGGCACAATGAATAAAAAGAAGAGAAATTGGCAAACATGCAGGATCCTCTTCAAACGAAGCTTCTGATGAAACTGTAAAGCATGTTTATTGGTCTGGCCTATTGTCAGAATGAGAAACATGAGATCGCAAGACGACATGGTATGCCATGAAACACGGTCACATGACGATCTGTACTTTGGTCTCCTCACCCGAGTATTTGCACTGGCAATGACATCCGGTCATGTTGGTGCTTTCTTTATTAAGATACCGATGATGAAAACTAATCTCTCTTGCATTAACACCAAACTAGGAACTAGAGTTAATTTTAAAGACAAATGATTACTGTTGACTACCGGCTAGAAAAACTGGAAGGCATTCGGTGCTCTGACTCTACTATTGCGAGACGTGACAAAAGCTGCATATAATTTAATTAAGAACATCAAAGGTCTACCGAGAACAGTCTGTAATCATCTTCTTGATTTGATTTAGATAAGGCGCTTCATTTTTGTGTGGTGTACCAGTATATCTATACGGTATAGAGTACATGGCGATGACAGAAAAACAACAAAGTATAGGTTCGCAAAATTAAGTGGGTGAGAAAAAAATGTGGGAGTGAAGAGAACAGACAAGTGAAGAATGGAGGAGCTGAAGGAGGAGGCTGGTGTGGAAGAAACCTTCAAGAAGAAGCTGGTGAGGGTTTGATGGGTAGAGCAAATGGGAGTAGAATGGTTACTGAAGAAAGCAGGAGCCCAGGAAGTGGCAGGTGAAAGGAGACAAGGATGACCAAGATAGAGAAAATATTTATAAAATTGCAAAATTCCTACTGTATTATAAACCTAATCACCTAAGTAAGATTCCCTCCACAGATCATTACACATACTATTTAATAATTATGATATATATATATATATATATTATTTATGACACTTTAAAGTTTACTACAATGACAGCATTAAAATAACTGATCAAAAATGCTCATCCTCACAATCTCCCCTCCATTGGGTCATCCTCCCTCATTCCATCACATGCCATCCTCACAATCTCCCCTCCCTAGGTCATCCTCCCTCATCCCATCACCTGCCATCCTCACAATCTCCCCTTCATTGGGTCATCCTTCCTCATTCCATCACATGCCATCCTCACCATCTCCCCTCCCTAGGTCATCCTCTCTCATCCCATCACCTCCCATCCTCACCATCTCCCCTCCATTGGGTCATCCTCCCTCATCCCATCACCTGCCATCCTCACCATCTCCCCTCCCTAGGTCATCCTCCCTCATCCCATCATCTGCCATCCTCACCATCTCCCCTCCCTAGGTCATCCTCCCTCATCCCATCACCTGCCATCCTCACCATCTCCCCTCCATTAGGTCATCCTCCCTCATCCCATCACCTACCATCCTCATCATCTCCCCTCCATTAGACAGACAGACAGACAGACAGACAGACAGACAGACAGACAGACAGACAGACAGACAGACAGACAGACAGACAGACAGACAGACAGACAGACAGACAGACAGACAGACAGACAGACAGACAGACAGACAGACAGACAGACAGACAGACATTTGGGTACATCCAGGGCAACTGAACCTTTAGCCTTGGTTTCGGTGGCGACTGACAAAACAATTCTAGGAATAACTGCCTGGAAGGGTGTGCAAGTGTGTGCCTGGGGCTGGTGCAGCAGACTTCTACAAACGAAAGCCTTAGGCAAAAACTGGCTGGATTGTCATGTTTATTTGCTGCCGTACACAGCTTGGCAAGTGCAGCGGTGCCATAGAACATCCCCTGACACGGCAGACAACATGAACGACATCCAGAATGGTAAACACACAAATACATGTCAGTCAACTACCGACATTTTGATAAACAACACACTCGTAGCAGACAACAAAGACCTGTGCACACAACAACAACATTACTGCATCAATACCTATGATTCTACATAACATTTGCAGCTTAATGTTCACCCTGCCGAAACAAATTTAATTAAGACCATTGCAGGAGGTATGCGAGATCAGACAAAGGTACCAGCCCAAGTTTAGCCTCATCCAAGGTCCAATGTGAAACAGTTCTATCCCACGTGCATCTATTTATCATAGGCTCAAATTCCTAATCTCTGCCGCATTCAAATTGCAAAATGTTGCATAAACAAAAAATGTTGTTGTGGTCAACAGAATTACAGGTATATTTTACTGACCCCAGAAACTTGTTTAGCTCTTAGTAAGAGCCATACATTTAGGTATGAGGTTCATGTTGTCCATGTTGGCAAGTATACGATCCACGTCATCATCAGCTATAGACTATGTGGCACATGTTATCATGATCATCAGTTATAGACTGTGAGGTACAGATTGTCCTCAGCTATAGACTGTCAGGTGAATCACGGACAGTTGCTCACCGGGGAAATGAAAAGGCGGACAGTTGTGGGGTCCACTTTGTCCTCAGCTATATATTGTGATGTCCGTACTGTCCTCAGCGTTAGACTGTGGGGTCCACATTGTCCTCAGCTATGTATTGTGATGTCCATACTGTCCTCAGTGTTAGACTGTGGGGTCCACATTGTCCTCAGCTATGTATTGTGATGTCCATACTGTCTTCAGCGTTAGACTGTGGGGTCCACGTTGTCCTCAGCTATATATTGTGATGTCCATACTGTCTTCAGCGTTAGACTGTGGGGTCCACATTGTCCTCAGCTATGTATTGTGATGTCCATACTGTCCTCAGCGTTAGACCATGGGGTCCACGTTGTCCTCAGCTATATATTGTGATGTCCATACTGTCTTCAGCGTTAGACTGTGGGGTCCACGTTGTCCTCAGCTATGTATTGTGATGTCCATACTGTCCTCAGCGTTAGACCATGGGGTCCACGTTGTCCTCAGCTATATATTGTGATGTCCATACTGTCTTCAGCGTTAGACTGTGGGGTCCACGTTGTCCTCAGCTATGTATTGTGATGTCCATACTGTCCTCAACGTTAGACTGTGGGGTCCACGTTGTCCTCAGCTATGTATTGTGATGTCCATACTGTCCTCAGCGTTAGACTGTGGGGTCCACATTGTCCTCAGCTATATATTGTGATGTCCATACTGTCCTCAGCGTTAGACTGTGGGGTCCACGTTGTCCTCAGCTATGTATTGTGATGTCCATACTGTCCTCAGCGTTAGACCATGGGGTCCACGTTGTCCTCAGTTATATATTGTGATGTCCATACTGTCTTCAGCGTTAGACTGTGGGGTCCACGTTGTCCTCAGCTATGTATTGTGATGTCCATACTGTCCTCAGCGTTAGACTGTGGGGTCCACGTTGTCCTCAGCTATGTATTGTGATGTCCATACTGTCCTCAGCGTTAGACTGTGGGGTCCACGTTGTCCTCAGCTATGTATTGTGATGTCCATACTGTCCTCAGCGTTAGACAATGGGGTCCATGTTGTCCTCAGCTATATATTGTGATGTCCATACTGTCCTCAGCGTTAGACCATGGGGTCCATGTTGTCCTCAGCTATGTATTGTGATGTCCATACTGTCCTCAGCGTTAGACCATGGGGTCCATGTTGTCCTCAGCTATATATTGTGATGTCCATACTGTCCTCAGCGTTAGACCATGGGGTCCATGTTGTCCTCAGCTATGTATTGTGATGTCCATACTGTCTTCAGCGTTAGACTGTGGGGTCCATGTTGTCCTCAGCTATGTATTGTGATGTCCATACTGTCCTCAGCGTTAGACTGTGGGGTCCATGTTGTCCTCAGCTATATATTGTGATGTCCATACTGTCCTCAGCGTCAGACTGTGGGGTCCACGTTGTCCTCAGCTACATGTGGTCCTTGGGTTTCTGATGATTTGGGTGTGATAGAATTGTTTGCATTGAACAGTGAAACATTCTGTGCACATTCAGCATCCCGTGATGAAGCAAGGAATTATTTCTAACTGTGATGGAGTGAGGAGAACAGATGAAGAGTGGATGAGAGGAGGGAGGAGGTTGGATGGAAAGTTTCAGGAGGAAGCTGGTGAGGAGTTGATTAAAATGGATGGACACATGGAATGAATGGAAGAGAAATGGCAAACTAAGAGACGGGATGCCCTCAAAGTGGACGGTAGAAGGAGGAGAGGAAGATCTGGAAGGAGATGGGAGGACTGTAAAGGTAGAGTTGGTGGGACTGTCCCGTGAGCAACTGTCCGGTGAGCAACTGTCCGGTGAGCAACTGTCCGGTGAGCAACTGTCCCGTGAGCAACTGTCCGGTGAGCAACTGTCCCGTGAGCAACTGTCCCGTGAGCAACTGTCCCGTGAGCAACTGTCCCGTGAGCAACTGTCCAGTGAGCAACTGTCCCGTGAGCAACTGTCCCGTGAGCAACTGTCCGGTGAGCAACTGTCCCGTGAGCAACTGTCCCGTGAGCAACTGTCCGGTGAGCAACTGTCCCGTGAGCAACTGTCCGGTGAGCAACTGTCCCGTGAGCAACTGTCCCGTGAGCAACTGTCCGGTGAGCAACTGTCCCGTGAGCAACTGTCCGGTGAGCAACTGTCCCGTGAGCAACTGTCCGGTGAGCAACTGTCCCGTGAGCAACTGTCCCGTGAGCAACTGTCCCGTGAGCAACTGTCCCGTGAGCAACTGTCCCGTGAGCAACTGTCCCGTGAGCAACTGTCCGAGCACCGTTTTGAAGAATATGTTGTCAATATCTTCCTGAACCTGTCTATGTGTAATCTGAGTAAAAGTACGAGTACATTCACATGAGTACGCGTACATTTGTATAATAACGTAGTTTTGTCACTGCTTTATAATGCTTGCATTTCCCTGGTTTTTTTTAATACAGTGGATACGAATATTGTGTTAGATATATCCTTACTACCTTGTAATAGTCACTGATCTAGTATGCACAATAACCAGACATAATCCTTATTGGCAAAATCCCACAATTTTGTTGTGCCCATGTGGCATGTTTACAGGACTTGTCACCTGAGGCTGCAGCAGTCCTTTGTTCGGTACTTATCTTATCTCTGCTCTCTCAGTCCCTGTGTACCACAGTTTTACTACCAACCTAGAAGTTGGCTTGCAATTAAAACTAATTATCACCTGGTCATCTTGTGGTCAGTGGAAACCCTGGTTTTGAAGCACCTGGCCACTGCTACATTATCACCTGGTCATCCTGTGGTCAGTGGAAAGCCTGGTTTTGAAGCACCTGGCCACTATATCCAACTAGGCTAGCTGCTAGAGCTTGCTATTGTTTCAGTGGTTGGTGGAGCTCATAACAAGTTCTAGCTGTCTGTGTTTTAATAACTTGTTGGGGCTGTCACCACAAGATAACACAGTAATGCCTATGGTATAATAAGGAAACTGGAATGTTGATATTGATAGTAAAATAAATATGTATAAAATGTGACTATTTTAGGAGTTTCTGCTCTGAGGGCAGAAACTAGGGGGAAAAGATATTTCTGTCGCACAGGCAGACAGTATTTCTGCTGCAGGGTTTCCACCATGAGGGCAGAAACGGGTCAACCCTGAATTGCACAACCATAGTGACTGACAATAAACGTTTGCAAACATTATAATGACGGTTGTTATTATATGTCCTTGCTTGCATTGCGTCACAACACTGTTACATACCTACAGAATAAAAAATGACTTTCAATCTAGAAAATGATCGGCATTTTAAAGTACTAATTCAGGGCGTCTGCGTTTCTGAGAATTAGTTCACTCTGTATTGATAAATGTTAGCAATTGTGACTGAGCCCATAATCCCCCAGCCCCAAGCAATATATTTATTTATAAACAAGGCAGAGAGAGGATTCCCCGTTTGAACTCTTATGGAGAGATGCATTACACAAGCTTGTGACACCTCCTCACTCCCTAACAAAGACGTCCTCCATTGCCACTCAGACACATAAAAACGGACATACCGCAGCAAGTGCATCATTATGTTTATGTACAAAATGGTCTCATTATCGGATTCACTTGAGGCCTAACCTTGAGGGACGTAACAGCTGTTCTGATTGGTCAAAATAGGGGTCAGACACTTCCTCATGATTCATAGAAGGATAACAGTACATCTAAATATAGCCAAAATCTATTTATATAGGATGTGAAGGCATCCTTGGATAATATGACAGTGAAACCTCGGTGAGTGCATATAGGCTAATGCCGGTAATCAAAAACAAAGATACAAATTTAGTATTCCTCTGTAAAGAAGCTAATTTAGGATAGTGAAAAAACATACATTTATTGACACTAGCCAGGTTGATAAATATCCACGTGTGCACCATAGGTAATTATTTTTATTAGATAATCTTCACATTTACTATCAGTATCTTGTGAGCACAATATGCAGTAACTGCCATTTAATGTTAACAACATATTTATGCTGCTTTAATGGGGTAGCATGGTTGCCATATAATACTACCAACGTTGCATTTACTATTTTATGTAAAATATCATGCTACCATTCTAGAAAGTTCAGCCAGATGTCAAATTACATTTGATGTTGATTACTGGTCTCAACTTCGACATTTAGTGGACAAAAAGTTGAGCTTCACTGCATCACTGACAGCATTTTTATGTCACGCAATCTCAACGTTCCCTAGACTCAGCCCAGACAAATTTATCTTCAAAATCTACAACAGCCAGGGATTCCCCTTGAGCACGGAAACGTGTCAAGGACGCACTGTTCGCTGGAATGCTTCATACTTTTTTCCTGCACGTGCCCAAAAGATGCATATAAAAACATGTCTGAAAAATCTGAAAAAAATTGAGGAAAAATATTGCATCTTAGACTTAGGCTTTAGCGCATTTTGAAGCCCAAATGGCACTCCAGTTTGCTCCAGTCTGCGTGCGAACACAGACAACAGCCACGCGAATAACAAACAGAACAGTGGCCTGAGTTGAGTTATTTAAATCACATCTTACATTGATGACTGGACACTGAGAACAGTCTAGTCAATACCCTTGTGCCTTGCCTGCCCCTCGACTGTCGTTGACATTGTTTATAAGCTTTAGTCAAGCACTTGAACAGCGTTTGCTGCCACCGACACCATATTATCACCCATCTTCAACTTTCAACTCTTGCCGTACAAAGTGCAATCTGTTCATATCTATAGAAATAATATCCATACATACATCTACACTATATGCACGTTTTTAAATTCATGTATGTTTGCTAAATATTACAACTGGAGTACATAATAAATAAAAAATTAAAAAAATTTAAAAGCATGTTTATCAGTCATGCCTCCGTCACTAAAGCTCACAAATAATATATTCATGACAAAAGCCCCGGTCACCTTGGGTCATAAACTGTGGAAAAAAGACAATGCTATGTTTTAGTGTTACAAGTACTGGTAATAGTCTTACTGTATAGTATAATTTAATTGGGTGATTTTTCCACAAGATATAATCTTATTTCTCTCAAAAGACTGCGCCGATGCAATCTCAACCACAGAGTGAGTGAGGCTATTCCATACATCTGTTCCATCGGTGTATCAGTGAGTTTTTTAATGTTTAATCAACATGATTCTTAGAATATTTTTTAGTTGGGGCTCTCTCGTATGTGAATTGCTGTCACTCAATGTCACAAACTGTTGCATCGTATTTCTCAGAATCTCCCCATCCCTGGAGCAGTAGACTGTAGTAGTCCACGAAACATGGGGCACACCTACCCAGAATGTATCTAGTTTTGTAGCGTTACAGATACTAAAAAACCCTGAACATTTCTGAGCACTTTTATATTGATGATTATACATGTTGTACCCAGAAATATGTCGTGTAGGCAGTCCTGAATATAATTCAAAACAAGTTAAATAATAACATGATTACATGCCTAATATTAAAGAAATGTAATGTTAACATTTACCAGGTTATTTAAGCGATCATACTGTCATGCAAATATTAATTAATAAAATTGTAATCAGCTGATTTGTTGCACATCAAATTTTGAAAAGGCACATCGTTTTATCTCTGATGTGCTCGAAGGGCACATGCATGTCATTTTCGAGATCAATCCCTGAACAGCAATATAACAATTTTAACAACAACCCAATACATTTTAAAACTACCTCAACCCTCTACAATTTTTTTATTAACTTACCAGCACAAACAAATACACAATTCGCACGTTAATCCAGTAAGTAGAAACAAGCTTTTAAGTGGGCAATGAACATTGGTGTAACCCTACAAAACATTCACATGTTTATGTATATACCGGTACACAAAAAGTATCACTTAATTTTATGTGGGAACACAATGTCACTGTGACACAGCTTTTACGTGTCACATAATTTATTCATGCTACAACTGGTTATGTAACATTTACCAAATAACGCAAAAACAATTAGCATACATCACCACTAAGGATGATAAATGCCTGGAACAAATTAATGACCTACTGATTGTGCAGATGGATGCTGGTTTACCATGAGCCAGGTGGAGCTTTTTCTTTTGGATGGCAATCTTGTTATACATTGAGCACCGTAGACTCAACTTGGAGTTTTTTTTAAGCCAGACCATTTAATTTCTGCTATCAGCATTACATACAGCAGGTAAGAATTTCCATTTACAATGATCAAAAGACAGCATATTAACATATAGATTTATACTTACGTTTGTTACCCAAAGACTGGCAATGATTAAAAAAAAAAAAAAAAACTTTATCTGTCAATCTATACCTGGGACTACAATTTGTTGACAAAGATTTTATTAGCCCCTGTTCTAGGATAGGTGATAGATAGTGCATTCACCCTGCCCTTGTTCTCCGTCGGGCAGAGCAGACAGTGTGAAACACTCAACGTACTGCTACAATCCAGTGTGACAATGTCATACTACTAGCCTTGTTTTTGTACAAGGACAAAGAGCAATGAATTTAGCCCAATGTATATTGTAAGACCCAGGGCAAAGTAAACACGGGGAAACACTGCTGCTAACCCCAGCTAAGATAAACTGCGTTCACACTCACACTTTAATCCAGTCAGGAAACATACGTGTGAACATGATTTAGTGCTAAAACCTTTTAGCTAAAACGGTTTAACTAATCCACTTCAGTAGGTGGTTTAGTTAAACTGTTTTAGTTCAGTGTGCAAGTGTGAACGCAAGCGTATTAGCTAAAACGTTTTAAGTACGTCACAGTCATGCGCATTCGATCTTGTGCCTCGTCGCTTCCTGTTTACATCAACAAGATTTTGGCAGCATCATGTCTTCTATGGATCCAAGCAACACAAAAGCTAGGGAGGGAGGGAGGGAGGGAGGGAGGGAGGGAGAGAGAGAGAGAGAGAGAGAGAGAGAGAGAGAGAGAGAGAGAGTTTACAAACAAAGAGGGCGATAACATGGGGGAATATATAGAGAGAGAGGGAGAGAGAGAGTGAGAGAGAGAGATAGAGAGAGAGAGAGAGGGAGGGGGAAGGAGAGAGGGAGAGACGGAGAGAGGGTGAGAGGGAGTCAGACAGACAGACAGACAGAGGGAGAGAGGGAGAGAGAGAAAGAGGTAGAGGTAGTCTAGGAACACGAACAAAGAGGGTGATAACATGGGGGAATATAGAGGGAGGGAGCATAAGACATTACCTTTGAGTTAAAATACTACTTGGAAGACACACAGTAGAGGACAAATACAACACCCTATACTATCATGTTGTTGCACTACCAAATCATCATAATAATACAAATCTATCTTATATGTCAACAACCACATCCAAAAACTTTTATACACTATTGCATCATAAATTCACACGCATTTCAATTTACTAGCGCTGTGAAAACTGCCACCATCACGAAAAAAATAGAGTAACATTAAAAATGATGTCAACAGTTAAAACGAATAAACACATCAATAAAAACGCCTGTCACTACAGAATCATGTTGTGACTATTGCAGCTATTATTACAAATTTTCCATTTGAATAAATTTATTGAACCGATCTGAAATTCTAGCTGGCTCAATGCAAAACACCATCCAGCAGACATAGTCCTCCCTATGAATTGTATTTCCCAGAATCAGTGGTAGGAGATCCGGTGCACCCAGCCCCCCAGAATGCAGATAAGAGCTGACCCAGATTTGCTGTTCCAAACATGCAAACAAACACATCCACCGCTGCTGTATTTTTAGTCTGGCTAATATTTCTGCACTTGGCCTGTGGCAACAGAGGAATGATTCACAGCAAATAAAATGTGAAGGGAGGCAGTCCCAACCCTGACCCGGGGGTCATGACAGCCCTCCAGCATGCCAAGAGGGAGGAGTTATGGCTAAGAGGAAGCAGGGAGTTATGCAACACCAGCCATGTGATGGGGATAATGGATGAGTGCAATATTTCTTTGCTAGCCACAAGCGTAACCTGTCTGTACTGGGGGCTACCTTGCTGCACTGGCGCTACATCAAGGCTGTTCTCAGAGGCGCCTCGCTGATAGGGCACTACCCACAACCCTGCCTCCTGTACGGGACATCATCGCATGATTACCACATCTTATTTTTACACATTACTCCCTCTTTTATTCGTCACACATTACCCCATCTTCTTTTCTTTACATGTTGCCCTCCGTTTCTTCTTCGATACCCCCATCTTCCTTTCTTTATAGATAACCACCATGTTTCTTTCTTTAGACAATACCCTAAATTCCGTTCTTCCCACATTACCTCATCGTCCTTCTTTTATATACATTGTCCCACCTTCCTTCCTTTACATATTACCACATCTTCCTTCCCTTACATTTTATCCCATCTTCCTTCCTTTTCGTATCACTCCATCTTCCTTTTGCTACACATCACCCCTTGTTCCTTCGTTTACATTTTAGCCATATCACCCCATCTCTCTTTCTTCTGACTGACATAAAATTTGACTTTCCAAAGAAACCCTAAACGGAACAGTAAGAAAAACATTGACTATTTGTGTGATATTCTCCTCCAGTGTCCCATCACCAGGCAGTGAGTGACTGACGCCAATATATGTTTACCACATTGACTGACCATGTGAGCAATCGGTCTGGACAGGTTTGGTTATCTAAATGCAAATTGTCATCTGTCCAAAGATATCCTTTACAGAAGAACATTGGTCAGCATAGGACAGAGGCCCAGCAGTGAGGACACCGTTAATCACCCGTGGGTCATTCCAGTACTAAATCAACGTAGACAAATCACAGAACTTTGGTACCATTAGAGCCATCGTTATATGGGTCATCCTCTGGAAAACTGGACCAAGATAGGGTGGCTCACTCAAACACACATGAAAACAGTCCTAAATGTAGTTAATCTGTATCTATTGATAGATACAGGTGAACTACAGTATCTTGATCAATGAAATAAAGGAAATTCTATCGCTAGTAGGTATTTATTTGTTGTGTTGTGAATGTCTTTCTTGTGAGAACAATCAGCTTCAATACCAGCCATTTCTGATATTTCAGTGAGATCGAGAGTTAGCCATGTCTTAATGCAACATTTCGCCATTTTTTCTCTTTCTGATATGTAATACATTTTATGTCTAAAACTATCACTCACTGAATAGAAACAAATTGAATTAATAGGTTTAAAGACATGCCCAATATGTGATACTATTGCATCAAATATGGAGGGGTTTCATGATGAATGTCCCTCATACATTTACCTTTCAAAATGTCATCCATTTTGCCTTTTATAAACACACTCTATAGTGTACACTAGTGTCACATGACTAATGGGTAGACACTGTGCCACCAGGGGATAGATCCCTATTTATATTTCTTAATCGATTGCAATGTTGGTGCTTTTAAAGGTTATGGTCCAAGTTACTCTGTGAATACCTGTAAATAATTAATCAAATTCTACCTTTTATTAGTACAGTTATTCAACGTAGAAGATGCTTCCCAACAAGTCACCCTTAAAAGTAACAAAAAGATCTAACATTGTAAACAGGCACCGTATCTACTATATCAGTTTCACATTCACACACTGCTAAACAACCACAAGAAAATTAAGTTTCTGCACAACATAACTGTTTTATTATTTAAAAAAAAAAATGTTAAGAGAAAAAATCCCAGAAACGAGATGTGCCATCTCAATGTCCCCATCGCTTCATAAAATATAGACATAAAATTATCATATATCAACACCAGCATGGGGAGCCACTAATGTCTTCGGCACATCTGGCAGTAACGTTTCACATCAAGCCAAGGCCACTGCGTCTTCAAGGTTATCCGAATCACTAGATGCCCTTTTTAGTGTTTCAAGGCCATGATCTTATACAGCTGCTAATATATGCCAATCTCACACATGTGAACGCGTGAACCCACACAAACAAGTAGTCAAGTACTCACAGCACACACCTACTGCCTGGGTCAATGCCACATCTGGGTTAATACATTTTTCTGAAGGCTAATGTGCTTCCTGGTAAAACGGATGTCTTTGCTTGGTCAGTGGGTATGTTCTCGGCTCAATTAAAAATAGTCAGGCTTACAGAGGATAAACTGTATAATTCCTGGACAACGTAATTTCTTACGAAAAGGGGAAAATATGATCTGTAGTGTACATTGGAAAACATTTATCCCTGGTTTTATAAAATAAAATAAATAATTTTCAATTAAAAAAACTTTTAATTTAAAAAACAGCTACTTTTCCCCAAATATTCCCTTATACACTGTAGAGAAACACTGATGTTTCTTTTAAAAGTACATCTGTGTAGAACAAAAAACAGCCCATTTAATATTGCAACTACTGGTAATATTATATTTACTGAGGGTTTTACACACATATGTAAACAACTATAACTTCTTTCTAATATACAGAATGTCTTTATAATAAGTTTCATGTCAAATACAAATGGACGTTGCCAACATTTTGGGCCAATTTGGGGGTTAATGTTTTGCCGGCCAGTAGAGTTTGCTCAACTACCACAAACAAACACTGTAGACAAAGACTTTTTATTAATTTTGCAAGGTAATTAAAAAAAAAACCTTCTTGATTTCTCAGCTATGCAAAGTGATGCTGAAATTAGCGTTTGTTTGTGAGTTCCATAATGGTTATAAATACATACCAAAAGGTTCAGTGGGGAGATCCCTGAATATATACAGGTCTCTATAAAATTTGAATAGTTTAAGGCAGCCAGTCAGTTCCTCTACCCGGAATTAGTAGGCGTAGTAAAGAAGTCTGCTGTGTAGAACGTGGGAAAATGGGACATCGTTGATCATCAAGGGTATTGCAGTTAAATCAGCCTGACTTGGCCATATTGTCAATAAAGCTTGTTTTGAAACTGAATGTTTTGTTTACGATTTGAACATGCTCCAGGGACGTACCTTCGAAATTGCGAATGTTATTATAGGCTTACTAAACATAATTTGGCGTGCAGTATTCCTTAAACACAGTTAGTATAGTCTCAAGAACACTGTATTAATTAATAAATGAAAAACTAGGAACAGACTGCCTCCTTTTAAAATTACATACTTGCTCTTTAAATGTCTGTGTCTGGGACAAAAGAAAATGCGACAGGGATTGTAAACGCATATCCTGCTTTGGAACTGTCGACACAGAGGAGGAATAAAGGGCAGACGAGGCACGAGTCGGAAAATCTGGTACGAAAATCCCTCCGGAATTTCTAAGCTTAATGCAAGATGTTGGCCAATAAAAGCTTCACAAAGGGCTTTGTTGTTAGTCATTGCTGTGTCCACCCCTTTTGATGATGTGTTCGCAATAATGGTTGGACATGTCCCACTTAGGGGATGGTCGAATTGCTCCAAATTATGTTAAGCAATATGTAGGGGGTCTGATTGTCGCCATGTATAACGGGGAAAATATACTGCTACAGTGGCCCCACCTAGCGAGTGAAAAGTGTTAACGCAAAATGACGTTAACATTGTTGGATTTTTATAAAAAGGGCAAGTCCTAGAGCACGTATTGGTGGGAGGGTGGGTTGAACAAAGACTAAACACAACATTTTTGGGACTTTGCGATTTGCAAATTTACGAGACCATCCCTTAGATGAAAGACAAAATGCGGCAAACATCTTCACAATTGATATAACATGGCTTAAAATATAACACTTTATGATTCATTCAAGCATACGAATGTTGGTTAACTATTTTATAATAATTATAAAACATAAATTATAGTTTAAATTGTTATTATTGCAGTGCATTCAAGCACTATGTTACACTGGCTAACGTGTTCATAGGAGCCATGAATACGATACTGACGTACTAACCATTATCAATTAATAACAAATATTGGTGACAAAAAGGGTGGATAAAATACTAAGAAATTATCTGATATGCTATTGAAAATATACGGCCTCTCGAAAACTGAGTACACACACTCATACTATTCAGTTGCCTGTTGCATGTTTCGAGCGATACTTTTGCCTGTTAATGCCAGCAAAAACACACAGAAGAGTCGTATATCTGCTTTTTGTAAACATTCTGACACAAGTTGTACATCTGCTGGTGAAAAGCATGAGAAATGGCGCAGATCAATCAGAAGGGAGTCGGTGCAATCTTCAAGTCGCTGTTTGTGGACGCCAGAGGCGATGAACTATGTATGTTCTGACATTTCTTGATGTCCACATCTCTCAGTAGCAGACTGAACCGAGCGCACTGGGCGGCTATTTCTTGGAACAGTACGTGAGCGACATAACACAGTCAGCTACTCTATATAAACCAACTCTTCTCATGGATTGAGGATGAAAAATTAGTTGTCCGGGCAGAAACCACCACCTTAGATGCACGCACCTGGCAAACCGCGTCGTCTTTGCGCACCGGAAGCAATTCCAGTGCAGAAAAACCCATAACCAGGTTGAAATTACTGAACATTGTGAAGTGTTGTAATAATAGAAACGTCGTGACTGCATCCTCTTTTTGTGCGATTGCATCGTTGTTCACGAGCACAGAAAGGTTGCCGGGCATTAAACGCGATTAAACACAATTACCTGAGCAAAGACAGCTTAGGCAATAAACATTATTCCCATTTCCATGTAATTTCCTTATTGTCATGCTGCAATGGACAGGCATTCTCTCACTTCTTGTATGACATCATATGCATGGCGTCAGTTCTATGCGTTCAATCGGATTAACACCCAGTCGACTGAACAGCACACCCACTGAGTGACGAGAACGAGAACTAACTGATACAAGATATCTGACAAAACTGAAAACTGTCAGTGGGAAGAAAATGCTGCTAAGCTGGTCTTCCATTTTTACTTTCATTGACATATCCATCAATAACTAAATGCCCCCTACAAATCAACCATGCTGGTGTAACAGTCTGTCTTACCCTAGATTGGATATATTCCACTGCACGGGGATACAGCCTTAAATTCAATGAGACAGACCAGGGTTGGGTGAACAGGGAAGGAGGAATCGACGAGTGGAGGAAGAGACGGAAGGAGGTAGGTAGGGAGGGGGCGAGAGAGTGAAGGAGAGACGGAGGGAGGGTGAGAGCAAGGGGGAAGGAAGGAGGCAGGGAAGGAGGGAGGCAGGAAGGGAGGGAGGTAGGGAGCTAGGGAGGAAGGGTGTGAGGGAGGGAGAGAGAGCAGGTTTCAATGAGACCAGGGTTGAATGAGAGAGATCAGGGTTGAATGAGAGAGACCAGGGTTGAATGAGAGAGACCAGGGTTGAATGAGAGAAACCAGGGTTGGATGAGAGACCAGGGTTAAATGAGAGAGACCACGATTCAATGAGAAACCCAGGTTGAATGAGAGAAATCAGGGTTGAATGAGAGAGACCAGGGCTGAATGAGAGAGACCATGGTTCAATGACAGAGACCAGGGTTGAATGAGGGAGACTAGGGTTGAATGCGAGAGACCAGGGTTGAATGAGAGAGACCAGGGTTGAGTGAGAGAGACCAGGATTCATTGAGAGAGACCAGGATTTAATGAGAGAGACAAGGGTTGAATGAGAGAGACCAAGGTTCAAGGAGAGAGACTAGGGTTGAATGAGAGAGGCCAGGATTTAAAGAGAGACCGGGGTTGAATGAGAGAGGCCAGGATTTAAAGAGAGAGACCAGGGTTGAATGAGAAATACCAGGGTTCAAGTAGAGACCAGGGTTGAACGAGAGAGACCAGGGTTGAAGGAGAGAGACCAGGGTTGAATGAGAGGCCAGGATTTAATGAGAGAGACCAGGGTTCAAGGAGAGAGACTAGGATTCAATGAGAGACCAGAGTTCAATGAGAGAGACCAGTGTTCAAAGACAGAAACTGCATTTTGTTGAAGGAGATTAAAATATATAGGAGATACCTGACAATCTTTAGTAATAGTTAATAGCAGCATCATAATCATAAAACTTTGTGATGCAAGCCCTGAAAGAATCTGCCTAACACTGGCAGTGCAACTAGCTGCACATCAGCTGTAGCGGGACAATAGCAGCAATGAAAACACCACCAATGCAGCTACAGAATCATCAGCTGACTGCAAGAAGCAGCCCCCACTGCATTTGTTTTGACTCCGGTTGCTTGGATGCAAACACTGCCCTGTCAATGACTGCAAACCCGGCCAGGGGTGAAGGCTGCAACAGTTCCAGTGCTCAAAACATCTGCACAATTACGTGGTATTTTTACCATTAAATATTAAAACAGAATTTGCGTGTGACTGACGCCACTCATTAGTCACCGAGCACCGGCGCAAAATACAATATTTCTAATAAGCAATATTAACAATTTTATAAAAACTTTAGCGTAGTGTTCGCATTCGCTGCGCCTCGTCTCAAACGAGTGTAAATCGGGCACGATGGTTGGCAGAAAGACGGCTGATGCCACGCACCGGTTTAAGTTGTCAGGCCAAAGTGCATTGACCTGTAGCTGACCTGAGCGGCTTCCTAGAAGCACTTGGTGGAGGGGTGATGTTGAGTCAGTCACTGAACTGTTCTTGTTAGGCAACTCGGCTGTTGCTGTGTGTTTATACGTAACTATGAGACGACAAACAGGAGGTAATATTGTCTCATATCGACATTGCACTGAATGCTGGGTTGTTGCGTCCATCAACATTTCCCCCGTCCGCGAGAAATCGTGGTTCAACGAGACAGATGTCTAGACTAGATGTGGGAGACCATGGTTCAAGATGTGAGTTCACTGAGATGAGTGAGGACTAACTAAGAACCAGGGTTCACAGACAGAGAGAGACAGACAGGCAGAGAGACCGGAACCTTGTTTTATGGTCACCTCAGTAATACAGCCACCTTGCAATTAAGGTCACCCTAGGATTATTTCCACACACAGTAAAGCATATGATATAATGGTCCCGCTGTTCAGGTCACCTCGCTATTCAGGTCACTTTTGTCCAGTCCCAGGATGACCTTAATAGGGAGGTTCCATTGTACTAAGAATCAAGAGAGACCAAAGTTCACTGAAGGGAAACAGAGTTCAATCACTTCAATGAGAGACACACAGGTTTAATAGAGATCAGGAGGCAGTGAAAGATCAGGGTTCAATGTTGTTCAAATAGGAGACAAATGTATGGTGAAAGAAGACCAGGCTTCATTGAAACAAAACAACCAAAGTGAAACTGCATATACATTGCAAACAAATAAACGCACAAACAACCAATCAATCCAATGACCTTATCTGTCTGAATTCACTGCTTTATTTATTAATATTACTCTTCTGTTCGGTTGTTTTGATTAAAGCCTCTTCTGCCATTAATCAATCGGATAACAGTCAGAGTGACAAAACAAAATTTGACAATAGAGCAACAATTCAGAGACAAAGATGTCAGATGACCAGTCTGATAACACCGCCGAGACATGATGGGACACGGACATTGACCTGGAGTTGTGGCGGGACCATACTGTGACGCAGCTGGCATGTGCAGACAATGAAGGGAAGCCAAGTCAAGGCCAAGGCGCCGGTTGCAGGAATTCATCCAATCGTGGCAGGAATTCATCCAATCGCACACAGCTGCGAGGCTAAGGGAGGGGCGAGGCTAAGGGAGGGGCACCTTCCGATGATACCATGTCACCAAACACCACATCACAACAACAGCGCATAAATGAGACAAAGACGCGCGTGTGCGTCCCAAAAATAGACTTGATGGGAAACACTGAAATAGATTTCAACTTCAACTAGATATCAACCATTGACACGTGTGTGCGTGTGTGTGCATGAGTTCGTGCGTACGTGCGTACGTGCATGCATGCTTACAACTGTGTTTACCTGCGTAGGCCTTCATGCATGTGATACATATAATCTATTCGCATTTTTATACCTTTATAATAACAAAAAACAAGCGCTTTCACCAGAACCAGTGTCAGATCACAAAAAACACCCGATGAAATTGTGGAGCAAATATCATGTTGAAATCACAGCTCCAGATAAACCATGAAAACACATGTGATTTGTTTAGTCCTGACAAGACCAGATAGAAAACCCGCACAACTGTTGTCTAGATGCTAGTGGTACGCACATGTCAACCGTAAACACAAAGAACAACACTGGATCAACCTGACATTAGTTATTCATTAAAGCCAGACACCCTAGGTGAAATGGTGTTTTTTGTGTGACAAAAAATACTGAAAATGGTTTTCTGCCAGATTATTATGCCTTTGTATGCATACTATCAATAAAGTTCACTTCTATGACAATTACGTACCTCTAAGTGAGTTTTAATCATGGATCAAGCATGTCGATATCATGTAATGAAATCCATTATGCAATCTTTGACAGCCATTTTCTCAAAAACATTTTTCTTCTAATTTCTGCATTTGGAAAAGGGATATCTCTTGGAATAATTATGCTATATAAATAATGTTTTCAGTGTTGCATTCAGCATATTCTACTGTGTGCAATGATCAGACACTTTTTTTAAATCATGAATAGTTTGAAAGATATAGCCATATTTGTTGCCAAAAAACTAGATTTTTCATATTTTACCAAAAAATAATTTTAAAAATAAAAACACATTTCAAAAAATGCTCTGATCATTTCACAATAGAATCTATAGAGAACATGGATTTGCAAGAATTATAACTATATATGGATTCAATAAAAAATGGCAGCTTTTCCAAATTTGCCAATATTTGCTCAAAATGGTGGCCATTTTGTTTGTTACCATGGAAACGGAGGGACCGGTTGAACAAAGTTCAATATATACTTTTACTCAGTAAGACCCATTTCATGCATTGGGCAGGAAAAATAGAACTGTTTGCACAAATTAAAAAATAATCCTATCTACCTGCCGTGTCAAACAACTTCACAGTATCAGTATAAGATACTGCAATTGCTATAAATAGCATAACCTTTACTAAGTATAATGTGGAATTATGCACCAGATCGACCATTAGGTTGTATTTTATATAATTGGACTATTAAATTGTACGCACATCACAGATACATTTCTAAGATTCTAGAACTCTATGCATTCATTAGGTGACAAATAGTTACACATGCGCGCGCGCACACACACACGCTTGCAGACACACACACACACCATCCATTACATGCCAAGACAAGCAATCACAAATGATTCAGCCACGCGCGGCCCACAGACACGTGGGTGATGACATTAACCTTACTACACACGCACACCCTTGAGTGCACTGGTGGTTGGTCAACCTCAGAGCTTGTTCCTACACTTTCATAACAACAGAACCTGTTGTAAAAACACTCAACTGGCTGTCTACGCAAAGTATGTTTACACAAGGACTTGAAAAATGTAAATGGCATGCATTTCTCACATGATCAACAGCTGTAGTAAAAAGTGGCGGGTGTTGGACAGTGAGATATCTATAGGAATAACACAAGATCACTTGTTACAGGGACAAAGGGAGATACCCACAAAGCCACCAGCACCCGTGACCTCAGTACAAAGGAGAAATACTGTCAAGACACAGTCTGTTGGAATCTAGATCTAGGGCAGAGTGCAGCTGCAATGGGACCTGTTGCTGCCTGTGCTGCCACCAAGGGGAATACATGCTAACCAGCTGACATCTTGTGGACTAATTATGAACTAGGGAAAGGTTGAATGCCTGACGTTTTTTATTATTATGTGATATAATCATTATATTATATACCGGTGTGTAGATTGTCAACATATAATTTTGTTTATCTTTAATTACATATTTCACCTAAAATGTATTTAAGTGCATCAGAATGGACTTTGTCTAGAAATACACTACTATATAAAAATGTATTTACTATTACTATTGCCGATACAATGTATCCATATAACAAAGGCACAGAATTCAGTGAACCGTTCTTTGCTGAAAACAATTTGTTTGTTTGTGTGCTAGCAGCTGGACATGTAGTGATGTAACATCTTGCGATCGACTCATGAGTTTCAAGCACAGCAGTCTCAGATTCTCATTGGATAAAGAGAAGATGAAAAGAGAACAAACAAAACCCCAGTGTTCATGGATCACCGAGTATTAAAAACTGCCCGTCTGAAGGCTAAATTACCACATGGAAAGAACATCATTTAGCAAAATGCACACCTACCTGGCAGATGCTTCCCAGTTAAAATTGGCACCTACCTTGACAGAGCCTTCTCAGTTTTAAAAGAGCACCTACCTAGCAAAGGCGTCCCACTATAAAAGCAGTACCTACCTAGCAGAGGCTTCCCAGATCAAAAGTAGCACCTACCTGACAGAGGCTTCCTAATGTAAAAGTAATACCAGTTTAAAAATAGCACCTGCCTGGCAGAAGCTTCTAAATGTAAAAGCAGTATCTACCTAGCAGATGCTTCCCAGTTTAGAATTAGTACCTACTTGGCAGATGCTTCCCAGTTTAACAGTAGCACCTACCTGGCAGAGGCTTCCTGGTTGTCTGTTACTTGCATCCAAACTTTCAGTTCTGTTCCACCCGTTACTATGATAATTCCGTTGGAGCCAGTCTGTTCACATGCCAAGCACATGATGCGGCCGGGCTGACTATCTGTTAGTGTGCCAAGGTAGCGTTCGGTCGACACGTCACGAACTGTCGGGTGAAGGAACCAACTAATTAGTAGTAGAATAAATCAAAAGTTAGGCCTCATTTAGTTAACTACTCCATGTTTAGAAACAACCTCCTGATCTGAATCAGCCCATCAAGTTCGGTGATATTCAAATCTATAGTGTGGGAATAGTTTAGGTACCACATGCAGGTGATTACATAAAAATGTATTCTTTTTCTTAAATCGTCAACACATTTTTAATTTGATGATTACATCGGGTAACTTGCAAAGTGTGAATAATATATCTACTATGATATAACAATCAAAATGTGCACAAAACACAATGTGCACAAACATAATGTGCACAAACATAATGTGCACAAACATAATGTGTACAAACATAATGTGCACAATCATAATGTGCACAAAACACAATATGCACAAACATAATGTGCACAAAAAACAATGTGCACAAAACATAATGTGCACAAACATAATGTGCACAAACACAATGTACACAAAACATAGTGTGCACAAACATAGTGTGCACAAACATAATGTGCACAAACATAATGTGCACAAACATAATGTGCACAAATATAATGTCTACAAACATAATGTCTACAAACATAATGTGCACAAACATAACATGCACAAACATAATGTGTACAAACATAATGTGTACAAACATAATGTGCACAAACATAATGTACACAAACATAATATACACAAACATAATGTGTACAAACATAATGTGTACAAACATAATATGTACAAACATAATGTGTACAAACATAATGTGTACAAACATAATGTGTACAAACATAATGTGCACAAATATAGTGTATACAAACATACTGTCTACAAACATATTGTATATAAACGAGCTAGCACGTTGTAGTTGATACCAGATAGGTTAAATTTTCCAAGATGAACAAAAAAATCTAACTTAGAATGGACACTGAACCATTCTTCTACTACTATTCGATGGAAAACTCAGGCACATGTGACAGCTTCTGAAACTGGTGAGAAGGTGGCAGGCGTACCATTGAGGTAACTGATGGCATAGTCAAGGTCGTAGCCAGAGCAAAGCAGGACATCGCTGCAGACACAGAGTGAATCCGTCCGACCAAACTCAGTCAGATGGTTGCTCAGTTTGTGCACAACTCCTGCAAGAAAAGTCAACAAATGTAGCAATTGTGATGTGTCGTCATAGTTCAGAGCCATAATAATAATCTAAATATAATGTGTTATTTTTATCCGTTTTTTTTCTGTTAACTTCTTTCCCACAACCGGAAATGTCAACGGATGGTTACATCCGGCATTGGAAAGTTAGACTCTTGTTAAGCAAAAGGTTTCCTTGTCTACTTTCCACCGGCAATTAATTCTCAGCCTTGTTAAATCTTGTTAAAGGATTGATAAGGGGGAGATAAAAGATTCAGTTAGTTACCACCTTTCTGTATATCAAATGGCAAAATTTACAGAATTTCTTATGGAAAATCATCACATCATGATACAGCATTAAGTACAAAAAACTATGAAATCATAAACAATAAACTATGAAATCATAAAGAATACCCTCACAGTTGCACATAAACAGAACATGCTAAGTGCACACAGTTTACATACAGTAATTTACCTGATTTCCAGTCTAAAACCTTCACATTCGTGCCATCATCACCCAAATACACCTTCTGATTTGCAGCGACTAGAGATCGCATCAGACGCCAGCTGACCTTTGAACCCAGCTCGGTTTTCACGTCTTCAGATGAGAAGACAAGATGCAGAGATCGCTGACGCAACTCAAACACTTTGATGTTGCCCTCCTCAGCAGATGTGTAAATATATCCGTCCTGGTCTGTCTAAAGATCACAATTAATAATACATTTTATGCAAGTTAAATAGAAGCAATTAACTCTTACTTTGTACTAGGACTCCAGACAACCATTTGTGCAAGTTGTGTAGTAAATGTATACAGTGTGCATGTGTGCGTGCGTGCATGTGTGCGTGTGTGCATGCATGCACACATTTTTTTTGCTGGGTAGTTAAGTGTCAATTATCACTTTAAGTTGTACAACAAGACCGGTGTTTGGTCATTCTTTCCCCTATAAATGTTCAGTCACTATAAATTAGAAACACTACATTCTTATTAACAGAATAAATGTAAATATATGCATTATTATCTACTTAAAAGAACAAACACAACTGCAGCATCATTCTCAAGAAGATAGTCATAATAGACAACATTCAACAAGTCAACTGTACATTAAGCCTCATGTTTTAATATAATGTTCTTACTTCTAGAGCAAATATGTTGATGGTGTACTGCCCACCAAATTGTGTTTAATACGTGCAGGAATGTTTAACAATTTAAATGTTACGCCAGCCAAATATTCAAATTATAAACATAACATTCCATTTATAAACATTCCAAGTACAACATATCCAGTGAGTTTCCTGCTAATAATTACTACCCCAGGCTGACTCTGGATAACAGAACAGTGAATCTTGCTTTAAATGGAGTCGATCAGTACCTCTCCCTGAAATTAGTGGATATAGTAATTTGAAACAGGAAAGCTGCTGTGTTGAACGTGGCAGAGATGGGACATACAGTAGTTGATTCCGTTGAACGTCAAAGGATATAGCAGTTAACTCAGCTCGACTCAACTCTATTGCCAATAAAGCTTGTTTTAAAGCTGGATGTTTTGCTTACAATTTGAACATTCTCCATGGTAGTACTTTCTAAATTGTGACCGTTGTTACGGGCTTACTAAAAACAACTTGGCGGGCAGTATACCTTCAACATAGTTAATATAGTTTTAAGAACATTATATTACTTAATAAATGAAAAACTAGGAACACACTGCCTCTTTTAAAGTATCAATGCAGCATTAGCATCTACTCACTGCGATACACGTGACGGCCTCGTCATGGGCATGTAGAGACTGCACCGTCTGGACGGTCTCCAAGTCCCACAGCTCAACTTTACCTCCCCCTGCAACAACAACCCTCATCTTTACCTCCCCCTGCAACAACAACCATCACCTTTACCTCCCACTGCAACAACAACCCTACTTTTACCTCCCCCTGCAACAACAACCCTCACCTTTACCTCCCCCTGCAACAACAACCCTAAAATTTACCTCCCCCTGCAACAACAGACCTCAACTTTACTTTCACCTGCAACAACAACCTTCAACTTTATCTCCCCTGCAACAACAACCTTCAACTTTACCTCCCCCTGCAACAACAACCTTCAACTTTACCTCCCCCTGCAACAACAACCTTCAACTTTACCTCCCCCTGCAACCACAACCTTCAACTTTACCTCCCTCTGCAACAACAACCTTCACCTTTATCTCCTACTGCAACAACAACCTTCAACTTTATCTCCCCCTGCAACAACAAACCTCACCTTTACCCCCTGCAACAACAAACTTCAACTTTACCCCCTGCAACAACAACCTTCAACTTTATCTCCCCCTGCAACAATAACCCTCACCTTTACCTCCCCCTGCAACAACAACCCTCATCTTTACCTCCCCCTGCAACAACAACCTTCAACTTTATCTCCCCCTGCAACAACAACCCTCACCTTTACTTCCCCCTGCAACAACAACCCACAGTGGAATGCTGGAAGCTTTGTACATCTACTGTAGTAACACTGGGCACTTGTATTACTCTCTCTCCACTAAACTTTCTTCTTTTCAAGCAGTAAGGTTTCCTGATCAAAGAGAATAGACCAGTGTGGTCATTATGGTCTCTCTAGCAGTATATGATGTCTCTAGCACTATGGCCTGTTTTATCTCTCTGTAGCAGGGTTTTATAATCTCTCTTGCTGTGGGGGGTCTACATTTACGATGTAACAAAACTGAGATTTAGTAAGATTTAACAAGATTTTTCAATCTTGTTAAATTATATTCTAGCAATAGGGCGTCCATGGTCTCTCTAACAGCAAGCTATCCGTGGTCTCTCTCTATCAGTAGCCAGTAGGGCATATAAAGTCTCTATAATGTAGGGTTTTTGTGTTCTCTTTAGCTATAAGGCCTACATGGTCTCTCTAAATGTATTGTCTTATGTTATCTCTGGCAGCAGTGGATCTCAACAAATACATCTATTTATGACAGACTCCTGTAGTGGGTCTCAGGAGGACTTTGGCAGTGTGTCTACCTGCTTCATCACCACACAGTTGCACTTACCTGATCCTGATATGATCAAGCCAACTTTGTCAATGTACACCACACACGTGACAGGACTGTAGGTGTAAATGGACTTGACATGCTGCGCTGGAAACAAACACCGAGGCCAACTCCAGAAAGGAGCACACAGTAATGTACACATCTAGTCTGCATAGGTTGGTTTACACAAGCAAATTTAAATAAGTACAGTCCGTGGACTCAGCCTAACAGAATCACATGTAATGCAATCAGCTGTTTAGTACAATTAAAATGTGTGGGGTAATTACTCCCTATTCTCGCTGTGCTAAAATGTGCAAAAACAACATTTCCTAGTAAAGCAAATGTAAGGCTTATGGAGAGTAGTCTTCCAAGTGGTTCATCCACTGTTTCGATCTTTCTCCAACAGGTAGAAAAGTACATTGGAATAATTGGTCACACATAAGCAATAAGCAAATGACTAATCAGCTAACGTTGTGTTTTTAGACATCGCCAACCAGTACACCAGAGTCCAATGGTGCAAGGAAGCAAATGAACATACAAAGTGGCACGGACCTCGGTGCCTAGGAGGAGATACAGTTAGACTGCCCCCAAAGTTAGCGTATTAATAATTAGGTACCTGCATTGAGACACCACACTCTGATGGAGCAGTCGAGTGAGCCACTGATCACCAGACGACCAGCCTCCGCATCCAAATCATATGCCTTCGCTGTAACAAATACCAACATCTGACGGACATTCAAAGTAACAATGTTCACTGATTAAAATTAAAATACACTGCTAACCGCTTAGTTAGCTATTATTATAGCTATTATTATTGTAAACACATAACTTGGTTGTTTAAATAGTTATATTCTAACTACAAAAAACTTATTCTTTATGTTGGCCATTACAAATTTTTATTCTTTTTGCACAAATGGCTATTTGGGGAATATTTTAGTCTTGTTATGAGAGCCCTCTATGAGCAGTAACGAGGCATGTATCCTCGTCTGCCAATCTTGGTGGAAATGGTTATGCTTTTTGTGACACACATGCATGTTGGAGGCTTAGCCTCAGCATCTATTGTTTCTATTGATTCAGTAATGGCATATTTTCACATTGGTAGTGGGGTGGTCACATGTTTCGGTGACCGGTGGCGTAATGGCCCCACTTATAGGTTTAGGCTAAATCTTGATATAGTGTAACTCTTCAGCAGGTAGTTGGGATTATAGTTAGTGTGAATGAATGGTGTGCTTGGTTAGTACGGTACAGTGCATAAGGTCTACTGTGATTACAGTAGTAATGCTGTTGTTTTATATATCTATAACAATACTGCTAATGTTGTATATGCCGAAATGTGGGCTCTGTCATCCAGAGGTACAGGAGACTAGTATGGGCTCAGTCACAGGCCTGGCCTTGGGATGTAGAACCCACATTTCTCTCTCTCTTTAACTTAATCTCTTTAATAAACGTCATTCATTTGGCCTTATTCATGACTTGTGTTGGTGCTTGCATAAATGGCTATTGTGATAATCTAAAATAATATTTCATTATTCATATCAAACTAAACAAATTATGTTGAAATCATGCATGTTGCATACTGGCAGTATTTGTTTGTAGTTACAACTTGACAAGTGTTATACATGATACACTTCTTCTTGCCAATTTCAACACTGATATGTGGTTCATAATTGTATATTTGGCAAATTCTGCGTTATAATTGTTGTTGTTGTTGAAATAAACTAATACAAGTCTAAACAAACATCAACTCAAAGGGAGTTCATTTTCATTGTAAAATCATGTTATACAATATAAGCTATATCTATTATAGCGCACTGACCAATCAAATGTGTTTTAATGAAAGAAGGTTGTTGAAATTAGGTGTTTCATATGGAAACAGTTTATTTGCATAGTGGTACGCCACTTTCGAAAACGTTACCTCAGATCTGAAGTCACGTTGATTATTCCATATAACTTCCGTAGAGTTTTAAAATATATATTTTGAATTGGTAGATCAGAGGCCAATGATCCAAGGATGCGATTGAACATAAAAAGAGCCAAGTGGACATTGGCGTTTCGGAGGAAATACACGTACAAAACTCCAAAATTTGCGTATTAATACATACTTTACTTTACTGCAACAGAACTAATTTAAAACTGTCCTAGATTGTTGTTAACTGTGAAGTGACTGTATTACCGAGGCGGCCGTAAAATAAGATTTCACTATAGTGATTTTAATCAAACTTATGTGATTGTAGCGACGGTGACAGAGGGGAACAACGGTCGAGCGGTTAGAGAGCTGGGCTGTTGTTCGGGGGAACCGGAGTTCAAATCCTGGTGCCGGCCGGGCAGTGGTGCAGTACTGGCTCGGCTGCCATGTCTAAACTTGGGCAATTTTCTTCACTGCCATTGTCTTTCGGAAGAGACACTATAAGCCATTGGTCCCTTCTGTCTTGTGTCTTTGCCAGGGGATGTAAAAGATCCTACGCAGGGAAATGGAAAAAACCTGTCGTGGACTCACTGAGCAGGTCTCATTGTCAAAAAAACTTTATGACAGATCATCAATGATGTGATAGTGGTTGTATAATGGAAGAAACTGACCTATGCGGTTGGACTCGGCCAGGGGAAGGAGTACAACTGACGTGACGCTGCCAGTGTGTCCTCCCAGACTGTGTAGCTCTGTACCTTCCCTCACACTCCACACCTTTAGTGTCGTGTCTCGACTACAACAGTTTGTATAGCAGAGATGGTATGGCACAGATATGATACAGACTGTATAGCAAACATTGTATGGCACAGATTGTACAGTACAGACAGTACACTTAATGTAATAAGTTCCATCAAGCTTACAAAACTGCTGCAGAACACATCAAACTCTTGGGGTTTCTGTCATATATTTTGTTTAGAATATTTTCTTTGCAACAAAATCATATGACAAAATTGTTTGAGCAAGAAATGTACACGGGAAAGGTTGATGTGGCAGATGTTTTATAGAGCGTGTTAGCAACCTAACAATCCAACCACAAATAACATCAACAAACGTATTTAAACAAGTACCGGGTAAGTATTAAATTACTTAAACAAGTACTTAACCAACCTCTCTAAATACATCGCTGCCACTAACCCATAAAAAAACTGATAATTTTTCTTTGGATGTGAAAGATTATGTGCACAGTACTCAGGGTTGCCTATGCTGGATTCGGCCACCAGATTCATAACTGGATTCAGCGGTGATTCATAACTAGAGTTGTAACAAATTGTCAAACTGATAACTTTGAGTATTACACCATCACTCACCTTGCCGACACGAGTAAGTCTTTGTCCAGCGCCACGCAACTGACAAGGTCGTTGTGACCTTGAAGCAATTGAACTTGAAATCTACAGCTTTTCCATAAATTCTGCTTGTCTGTTTTCTTCTGACCGGTCTCTTTTTTCTTTCTTCTGTCATCTAATAAACACAGTCATTTCACAATTATGATTGTTGACCCAATTAATTCAGTTCATTCAGTCAGATATTTGCTGCAGTCTTGGTAGAGATCTGTCTGTGGTACATAATTGTTACTGATTTGCTAGGATGCGTATAAGGAGATTTGCCACAGTGTGTGTGTAAAGACTTAGATATTTGCCAGGGTATATGTAAAAAGATTGTTGCAAGATTTGCAGGTGTACGTAAATAAGAGAGAATTCCACATCAACTGCTATAGTGTCACCGAACTTAAATTGCAAATGTAATGTTTATGATAGATGCTAAAATCGCTAAAACGAAACTTTAAAACGTTCGGTTGATTTCCTGTCAAAACTGCCATATTGGATAACATCAACAACAAAGAAGCAACGAACCCAAACTATCAACAGCTAAGTACACTTTTGATGATTATGTTGTAACTAAAATTAAATTGTTTTTGTTGCAAAAGCCTATAAATTAAAACCGTACACCATAAAAATACTAAATCCACAAAGTGGATTATAGCCTCGAATACCGCTCTTAGCAACAGCAAGGCTACGTTTCCGACTTTCCATGGCGTGAAGCATAACATTTTAATCAAGTATATACTATACATTGGCAATAACTAACCAGAAATCAAAGTTACACATTACAATAAACTGTTTACTAAAAAGCCTTTCGCCAAGACGCTCTTTGTCCAGTATCGCCCTGGGGCCCTACACGGGCAAAGACCTGCAATTTCCATCGCACTGCACTAAGCGTCTTGGAACTCATTCACACGTTTTGTCATAACTGATCAGACCATTATAATACAGCAGCCTATAGAATATTATTTATATTTAATTTTTAATACTAATTTGAGTACACTTAGGCGACACCAATTTTATTATTCGAATTACAGACCCGCTGACGTTGTTTTTCACAAAACGGAAATAAAAATAAAGGATGTAACAACATTTAAATTGTCCAACACATGTGTTGGTGCTGAATGCGCGGACTGTTCTCGAAATGACAGTGAGCATCCTTGTGGATGCTACATGAGCAATTCATCGTTTAATACATTTATTTTCTTGAACGATGACAACGTTAGTGCCACCGAAATGAAGCGAAAAGGCAACCCGAAGGCTGGCATTTTAGACACGATACAAAACAGCAATAAAGACAATAAACTGCCAACCCGCAACACAGGCGAAACCAGTAACGTAGAATAGTGCAGTTATATTTGGAGGTACGACAATCAAATCCTAATTATGCCCGTAAAATTAATATTATCACAGCAAGATATATCCTGCCTCTAATATACACGTTTATAGCTGTAATGTTAACACACCATAATGTTATCTGCCAAGTCTTGTTAATAGTACTTGTTATGCAAAATTCTAATAGTCTTCAACTTTTATTAAACTTTCTTTTGATACAAGGCTAAATAATTTTGTTTAGCAATGTAGTGTACGGCTCATATGACAATTCACGTATTTACACAAAACACCTTTCTCGTGCAAGGACTTTTATTTTGCAAGAACTTTTATTTTGCAAGGACTTTTATTTCTCTTCCTCCCAAACAAAAATGTCTAAAAAATCTGTAATCCTAACAATAAAATTGGTGTGGCTTTATGTAACAATGTTAAACATATTTTTAACGACTTTTATTGTGTATATTATTTATTTGTTACATTGTGTGCATAGCCATAGATCTGTTTTTTAACTGTAGGTGTATTTAAGTGGTCTCTAATGCTTGTGTAAAGAGATTCATCAGGAGGTGGATAAATGGTGTGGCATCAGAATTGTCACTTTAACAAAACCATTAAAATAACCAAAATCTACATAGCAGTCAACCAAATCTTCTGGCTCACCTTGTGGTTCTGTTTTGGTTTTCTTTGTAGGTGTAATATCTGCTTGTTGTTTGGATCCCAAGCCATCCACAGCGCCATATCTGCAAAGTACATGCATGCACACTGCACATCAATATTTCTGGCAATAATGTGTTAAAGCATTCTTCTTGATGCTGGTTAGAAAGGTGGTAATCACCCACTCATTAATGCAGTAGTATAATTATAGGTGTAATTTGTTGTAATTTTCAACTTGAGCAGATGTTATTTTAATAACTAACTCATAATCACAATTCACAACACATTTCTGTAATACTATCATTATTTTAGGACAATGATTGTACATTTCTGGAAGCAAAATTACCCTAGGTATATATATATATTCACTGATAGCTTTACCATCTGATACTGTGATTTCCATTTTATTGTAATTTCTCACCCATCCACATAACTCCTCTTCTTGAGCACAGGTGTCACTTGAACATCCTGTGACGTCTCGTCTGGCCTTGTTCCTTCCCTCTCCCCTGAGATGTCTCCTGAGCCCTCTGCACCATCATCTACCTCTGGATCCTGCTCATTCTCATACGTAGATGCCTCAAACTCCATTGACACATCGTCAACTTCAGCAGGAAGATCGTCTTCTGTTGCTGTATAACTTGGACTTCTGTCTTCGTGATCCAAAGGTGCGGGCGGCAGTAAGACCAGCAGCTCCTGGAGCTCTGTTCTAAACACTGAAGCTGACAAAACCTGTGGTGAAAGAGAAAGTGTATTAATAGGTAAGTTACAGACTTGTTTCTACTTCTAATTTGGGTGGGTCGTAAGAAGCCACTATTGTCTATAGTCACTTCATAGTTAGAACCCGGAGAATGTTAGTCAACTGGTGGCATATTTGTTTGTCTATCGTAGACACAATCTTAGACTTAACTTCATTAAATTAAATTATCATAAATTATGCTGTATATAATAATAATAAGGTAACTTCTTTTGTGCCTAAATCCTCGGAAACCAAGCTCAGACGCGTATATCAATATAAAAGGGTTCTAAAGTCAATACCAGAGTTGATAACCCATATTAAAGTCGTCAACAAATGGATTTATACACCAAGGAGCTAAGGTGGATATGCAAGGTTACAAAGGTAAGTTTTTAAATGATGGCAGAATTGTAAATATTTTCAACTGATCTAACACTAAGAAGGACTATGAGGGAGCATATTCCAGAGATTTGGTGCAGCAAAAGAAAATGCCCTAGTTCCAATATTAGTAGGAATTTGATTTTCCGTTTAAAAAAAGGTAAATTCTGTTTCAATTCTGTTTAAGAAAAAGACAAATTATGTTTCAAATGATGCATTTCCCATGTCAAATCATGCATTTTCTGACTAAAGAAGCCCATTTATGCAAGCACCAACACAAGTCATGAATAGTGATGAAAGAAGGCCAAATGAATGACGTTTATTAAGAGATTAAGTTAAGAGAGAGAAATGTGGGCTCTACATCCCAAGGCCAGGCTTGTGACTGAGCCCATACTAGTCTCCTGTCCCTCAGGTTGACAGAGCCCACATTTCGGCATATACCACATTAGCAGTATTGTTATAGATATATACAACATCATTACTACTGTAATCACAGTAGACCTTAGGCACCGTACCGTACTAACCAAGCACACCATTCATTCACCTAACTATAATCCCAACTACCTGCTGAAGAGTTACATTGTATCAAGATTTAGCCTAAACCTATAAGTGGGGCCATTACGCCCCACTTACTAAAATCACCGGTGGAAGAGAAGCGAGCTGTCTCGGCGTCAAAACCCCGTGAACACATTGTCCACCTGCACTAAGAAAACGGGGAAAGCTTTGAGATTTGCTATCAACCCCTCTTCCACCAATGATGTACATGGTATGTCACTAACGCTATCAAAAATTTGGGAGGGATGGGAGGGCCAAAATTTGTTGATGCGATCACTCCGTCTGCTTTCACAAAACGAAGTGACCAAGAGCTCGTTGTAATCTGTGACTGCGCGCCACTATCGCGCGGTGATTGGCTCCTTGCGCCAGAGAAAACGAGGTAATTAGCATAATAATTAGCATCAGACATTAGGCCAATCATCACTTGTCCTGCGTTGTTGCCAGCACAAAAACCCATATGCAGCAAGGTGCCATGGCCGCATATTCTCATTTATGCAAGCCATTTCTGCTCAGAAAAGATATATTTTACTTCAAAGTTAACTTTGAAAAATAATACATTGTGTGAAATATCTAAAATACCACAATGTTATGATCTCTGCATCTAAATAATACTGTTTTACTGTGTGGTTAACTTTTCTAACAAAATTTATTTGTGCAATATTTGCAAAACAATAACAACCGTAGACAATCAATTTAGATAATAAAATAATTCTTGTCACACAATAACATAAATGACCGGTTGTTTGTAATGCAGCAGTGCTTAATGTATAAGTAAACAAATGTAAATTATATTTGCAATCATTATTAACAATTATGAATGTTCAAATCACTGTTGCTGTTTCTCTAATAATTTTGTTCAACCATTTTTTGCTAGCATAGGGTCCCTTTATATAAATGACCCCATCTAACGGAATCTGTTATAACTACGATATGCGGATCATATCACTTTGAGCCAGAGTAACCTAGACTGCTGTTATTCCTTCAAGTTTTCGAAACCGGAATATGTATACTTATGTGTGTTCTAACGATGTGACAACTACATTTAATTAGCAACATGTCTTCAATGCGCTTAGCGGACAGCCAGACAACGATTGCGAATTGGTTTAAATGTTAGCGCCTTCTGCCCGCATCCCTGTCTACGTCTGTTGACACGAGGTAGCACGGGCGCTATGATACTTTGTAACGATTTGGTTAGCATGTTTTAAAAATCCTGCGTCATAAACCTACTAAAATAAACGAATACAGTTACACAGTAATCATGTTTGTTTTAAAACATTGCCAAAATAATCAATATTGTTTACGGTGTCGGTGATTCTACACTTTCTATGTTTATAGTTTCGTTTAAAAAAGCAAATCCAGTTTCAAAATGTAAGTTACGTGGAATTCCATCCGTTTTCTACAATCGCGAATTCTGTCCATATTCCGCGATCGTGAAAATTCAGTGTCCCTATATTAGTATTGGCTCTAAGAACAAAAAGTAAATCAGAACTAGATGATCAAAGCTGGATAAGTTTTTTACAGGAGTAAGCAATGAATATAAATATGCATTGCTGGCAACAAAAAAATCAACATCTTCAAGTGTGTATTTTGACAGACATTCTGAGACTGGTAACAAAATGACTGTGTTCGCATTTTTAAAAACAGGGTTCTGGGACCCCATAGGTCTGAGAGAAAAAAACGGGGTCCAAAGACGTGGACTATTAAATGGATTAAATTAATGTGTGGCCTCGATCTCTTTTTGGCTTCTTAGGCGCTGGTGATGCCATGATGTCAAAAACGCTCACCGGATGCCATGCTAAAGTTGTTCTACTTAGTTTCCGAAATAGCCGTTAGAGGGTACTGACGTGCATTAGTGGGAACTACTACAGTGTTCCATTTTTCAGTTTGGTTGCTAGATGGCGGCACCATTTTGTTGTTAAACGAAAGTACGGTTGTTGACACGCAATTTGGATATCTGTTGTATTTCTTTGTAAGCGACCTGTCTAACATGGGACTAGAAATAACTTTGAAGAACCACCGAAGGGACGCAGTGAAACTTGAAAAAATGCATCCGTTGTATCTGTGTTCTGACTGGCAAAATGTCCTATGGACACATCACGCCAGTGCGCATGGTGGCTCTTATGGATTAATTTTTTATATATTGGGCTAGACTAATCTAGAATGAGTTCAGTGATGTACTTGATTCAATGCTTGGAGGTAGAGAATTCCACTCTTTTATTGTGATTGGGAAAAAGCTGTTTCCAAATATGTTTGTCGAGTGCCTGATTTGTACTAACTATTTATTATGTTTACGTGAGCATCTGGTGTTGCGTTTGATGTATTGATCTAGTGGGATATCTATGAGGTTATGTACCATTTTATATAATATGCAAAGTTTTGGGGTTTTTCTTCTTGATTGGAGGGTGTCCCACTGGAGGTCTTTAAGGAGTTGTGTTACTGTTCCTGGCTCTCTAGAATAGTTGTTCTTGCAAAATTTGGTGGCTTGTCTCTGGGTTCTTTCTATAAGTTTGATATTTCTTAGGCAATGTGGATCCCATATTGCTGACGCATATTCAAGTATAGGGCGGACAAGGGTTGTTTAGGCTATGGACTTGATATGGGTTGGGCATTTATTTAAATTTCTTCTAATAATTCCTAATGTCTGTTGTGGTTTTTTTGTGACTGAGTTGCATTGTATTGTCCAATTTAATGTATTTGATATATGTATACCAAGATAACAGTGTGATTCAACAGATTTAAGTTGTTGTCCGCAGAAGGCGTAGAGATTTGGTGTCAGTTTTCTTGAGGCTATTGTCATTGTATAACATTTAGTGGGGTTGAATTTCAAAAGCCAGGTGTGTTGCCATTTCTCAAGTTTGAGCAGATCGTTTTGGAGGACAGATGTGTCTTGGTCAGTTTTAATCGGTGAATATAACAGGCAGTCATCTGCAAAAAGGCGAACAGTTGAGGAAAGATTGTCTGGCAGGTCATTTATGAAATGACTTGAGTTGATGTTGACTTAGATCCATTTATAACAACCTGTTGAGTCCTTCCTGTAAGGAAGCTATTTATCCATGATGATATTGGGCCTGTGATGCCATAGTGTTTGAGGTTGTGGATTAGTCTTTTATGTGGAATTTTATCGAATGCTTTGGTGAAGTCAAGAATGGCCATGTCTACAGATTTCTTCTCATCTAGGGATTTGCTTATGTCGTGGATTGTTTGAATTAATTGTGTTTCAGTTGATCTTTTGGCACGGAAGCCATGTTGGTGGTCAGTTAGAATGTGGTGCTGTTCCAGGTGTTTCATAATGTGACTATGTATGATGTGTTCAAGAAGTTTAGAAACCACAGGTGTTAAGGATATTGGTCTGTAGTTGGATGTTTCTGCTCTACTTCCTTTCTTAAAAATTGCTGTTATATTGGTATTTTGTCCAGGTATTGGGGACTTGTCCAGAGTCAACAGATGATTGGAAAATGTCATGTATTATAATTGGTGCTAGATGAGAGGCATATCTGTTGTACGCAGTGAAATTTAAAAAACCGCGTCCGGCACTCGAAAATCCGCGTAATACTGCCCCAAAACGGCGTCAGCGCGAAGATTGTTAAAATGAGACCATGACACTGGGTACAATTTGATACGCGAATGACACTGCCACTGTTCTAAACTGACAGCTACTGTCTTTGCCACATCATAACGTCCATTTATCGCTCACATATTTTTGAGACGTTCATTTAAGGCTTAGTAAATCTTGTCAGGAAGATTATTACATCAAATCAATACCTTTGTCCACTCTTCTTCGTTAAGTTCCCTGTCAAGGGTTTCCAAGTATTCAATCTGACGCAACTTCTTTCGAAGTTTGCGGATATCTTTTTCCAAAGGTGTTCGTTCGCTCATGTTTGAGCTGTGTCACCTGTAATAATTACCCCATATAGATTCAGTGAACGAGATTTTACACAGCTCTACGTTTGACGAAGGTCGAAGCTAAACTTTTATTTGTGTACCTTATATGCAGTAGTCACCTAACAAATAAATAGTATATTGAACACGATGACACGGTTTTAAAGACCGGGTTGACCTACATCATTTATGCCACTAAAAACATTTTACATACGCTATGCAAATTAGTTATTTTAGACATATCTAATACGTGATCTTTTAGCTTGTAGAGGCTTTCGTTGATGTAACACACCAACTTCTTCAGTACAAGTGACGTATGACTACTGAAGAAGTTGGTGTGCTACAACGACGAAAGCCTCTACAAGGTAAAAAATCACGTATTGGGTATGTCTAAAATAACTCATTTGCATAGAAATGATCAATCCTGAAGAATGTTCAGCAACATTTTGCATAATTTGTTCACGCTGCCACTGCCTAGGTTTTTCGTTCTTTCCACCTTTCCACTTTGTTTCAGGTACCAAAAATGCAGTTATTCTTTAGAAAATAATGTGTTTAACGATGTTGTATCTGTGAAATTATGAAAAGCATAATTATATCATAGAATAAATTAAGCAAAACGTCGTTTAGCGGCGTAAATAATTAAGGCTTAAATTAAAACCAATACAATGAAATAATTTTAATTTAATAAATAAAATAAATACTATAGTGTAAATTCTATTCCCGCACATAAACGTTCTTGAAGGATCGACAAATAACTAGATGAAAATCAAAGAACGGAATCATCTTAACAATGAATATCATTTATGTTGACATTAATGGCAATAACCACAACGATCGGTTGGCGGATTAGTTCTTATCGAACCATATTTTGTACAATATTATAGTCAAAATGCCGGTAAGGTGCAACAACTAAATACATAGTTACAGATAATCGTAAATAATAAAATAACTGATTGGTTAATAATTTATAGTGCGGGGTTATATAAGTAGTTTGGTAGGAAATTACTTATCGCTGAGCGATAATTCATTATTTTACTTGGTACGACACGTATATTGGGCCCCAGTCCGTACCCCTGATACTGGGTCGTCCGTCCTCCTTATATAAATTTGTCGTTTTCGTCAAATCTGAATTTAGAAATTTAGTGAAATACAAGTTAACAGTTTCCGTACTCATCGTCCCGACCCGCAAAAACATTTCTACAGCATTAATGATTAACTTGTCTTAAGCCCTTAATTTATACTTATACTCAATTTAGTTATTCACCAATGAGCAAAGTTTTTTAAGTAAATGTGTATATTTCAGGCCTGGGGTCAGTTACATTGCAATGTAATATATTACTATTACTTTGTTTCCTTCCTATTACTATTATGTGCTGAATTCTTCCTATTACATTTGAAGCAATTACTATTACAAAGTGTCTACGCGTACATGAGCCGTACCTTTAGTCTGGTGGCCTAAGCGTACGTGAATATGCGTGCGAATCTGTTTTCGATTTGTCATTTCCTGGAGAAATTAAGTAAATTTTGCACGTCCATGTTTCGTCCACCGTATGTGTCTATAGTCGAGATGGCAGAGTAATAGGTGGGCGTGATGTTTTATTTAATATATAAATTGTTTTGTCCTATTAAAATGTGTCATTTCTTGTTTTCAGCCCAAAGGGAAACAAGGCACCAAAGGACAAAAGCAGATTCTTGAAGAGAATCGATCAACACTTAATTTTTATCTTTATATAATATCAGGATGCAATGTGAGTAGAAAAACATCTCATACATCAGTGCCCGAAACCCAAGCTAAAATATTGGTGGTCAACAGGACCTTCAACTTTGTAATGTTGGTGGTCCCATGTAAAAGTTTGTGGAGGTCCACATATTATCAGAAAATAAATAACATGCATTGTTAATTTTTAAAGTGCAAATTTTTTATTTATTGAAAAGATGACAGTTGTACAGACTGATTTTTTTTAGACTTGTTAGCTCGACTGAAAAATTTATGGTCTATGGCCTCTGTAATTTCAAACACTCTTTTGAAGAAGGTGATCCTAACTCTTAAAAAGGGCTTCCACTGGGGCTAAGTTCAATCGATGTAAATGCATGCATGCGTGTGCATGAACTCACACACACACATGAATACTTTTGTCACCATAGAAATAGTTTTTGAATAGCTAAATATTAATCTTGCTAAATATTGAGGTGACACTAGTAAATAACATGTTTTGGGGTATTTTGTAACTTTTCATGAATTGGAGGCGTAACATTATATCTAATCTAATGATTAAATTTTTTGTTTCAGATTGTATATTTCCTTTGCCAATGGTTGTTCTTTTGGGAATCATTCACAACACGCTATGTGGTACGTCTTCTGTGGTTCATTTCATACTTCCTGATCACACAGATCAGTTATTGAACAGTATCAAACTTGTTTGCTAGAAAATCCAAATGTTAACAATGACATTACAAATTTCAATAGTTAATTATCATTATTCTCACAGAAGCCTGCATGTAATTGTACATGTATGTATATAACTATAATTTAGTAATATTTGTTTAGTTTCATCTGGTATTCAGAATTAACAGCACAATACATTTATATATGGGGTGCAGTGGATTAATGCCTGGAGCTTTGGACACTCAATCAAGAGATTCCGGATTTGAATCCTCTTAGACTTTCTGCAGATTTAAACCTTCGGCATGTTATTTTACTCCGTGTTGCTCCAGTTGAGTCACCTTTATAAATGGGTAGCTGGCCTACAGACAATGGTAGAAAATACGTGAACTCTACCTACCCTAAAATATTTCCCCTAGGAAAATAATAAAGGAAAGAAAATATCCTAAAATTTGAGAGCTTGTAACTGAAAACACAAATATTATTCTGACCAGCTTTGTAATAACTATACATGTACACAGTATACATTTTTATGTTTGCTACCATTCGTTACATCATAATACATTCTATAAAGTTCTAGTTGTAACTATAATTTGTGGTTATACTTTCTTTGACAGATATTAACTCTACTGACAACTGGCATCTACATAGGAAGTTACAAATTTATGTCATACATGTCTCGGGCGACCTTTAACCCGACAACAGGAAGCCTATTGGATGCTGGGACAGACCTCAACATGGAACATGGCATGGCTGAGTGAGTTTACAATACTTTAATATTCTTTGAACCCCATTGTCATCTTTGATTATCCAGTAATTTGTCAATAAAAAAAAAGAACAGCCATGTTTTGATTGATTTTCCACCAGAGAGGGTGTTGACTAGTTCCTAAAAGTCAAAGACTAGTGTTTTCCATGTTCTGTTAAGTTATAACTGTTCTTTGATATCTATATTACATCACTGGTAAAATTTAAGCATATCTTTTAAGTTATATGAAATAACATGTAAAACCTACAAGCTGCCTATTATAACATCCAATCACTGTGTACTTGTGCACTTGTAGAGATAGATCTCGCTGCTCGGAAGTGAATACACCGCATGTATTTATATTATCTTGCAGGCATTTGAAAGATATGATCCTGCTGACGGCCATCGTACATATACTGACTCTTTTCACCAATTATTTCTGGTTCCTGCTCTTACTGGTAGGTTTAAGGGTGGTCGCATTACACAAACCCAAGAACATGTAGTGTACAAATGGATGGGTGGTTTTCTTGTCTTTACATATCACAGGGGAATAAATTGCTGCAGCAGTGCCACCTATCGAATGGAACAGACATTAATGTACATTAACACAATTGTGGATATCAGAACCATGCAGTGTGGTTTGCTCAGTATGTTAAGGGTCACATCACCTACAGATGGGGAGTGTGGTTTGAACTAAAACAAAACGTTTTTTATTTGTGAACTTTTTAAACCACCCCCTAGTTCCAAATTTTAACTAGAAACGACAATTGACAGATGGGCTGCAAGTGTCAAGCACAATTCAGTGATAAATTAGCTTCAGTACTCTGGGTTGAGCACCTGCAGGTTAGCAGCATCATAAACTGACCGTTTGATGTTTCAGTATATATACAACACACTGCAGATTTTTCTGTGGCGTGGTTTGTAAATGATATATGAAAATAACTAAGCTTGTGTTACTCCTACCCATGAAGTATTTCTCTCAAGAAATTTAGAAATAGAATCCTCCCCTTATTGCGTAATAATAAACGATAATTTTGCACCACTTTTCCAAATGTGTATTTTTGCTGTTATGAAAGAGATTCCTTTTAAAAGTGTTGCCAGGAATCAGTTTCTCAAGTCGGGTGGTAAATAGTTGCAAGAAGTTTACTGAATACGTTTTACTTCCTCCCTGTCTCTTGTTTGTTTCATGGGTGCAACTTGCGAACACGATTATGATTTGGAGGGCAATATATCTTCAACATTATTTTATCTATTATTTAATAACAAAGTTGTGACAAAATAATCTACTAATTTTAGTCGATGTTTAATAATATTATTATATAGTCGATGTTTCAGTTGCGATTATGCACGCAAACTTTTTGCATGAAAGTTTTCTTACATAATACAGCAATGACACCTATGCATTGTAGGCTCCTTCCCGTGCTTTTTACATGCTCTGGGTGAACATCATCGGTCCTTGGATCTTCGCCGAAGCACCAGAAGTTGACGAGAAAAAGAACAAGAAAACGGAGAGAAGAATGAAGAGGCGATAGGAAGAATAAACAACATATTCCTGTTTATTTATGGCTTGTTACATCTGCTCATTGGTTTTTGTCCCAGTCCTACAGCGTCTATTAATTGTACCATGTCTGTTCCGTCACCAGCCAGAGTGGTCGTTATTAACCGGAGGTTTGCTCAATTGGTCATCTCTATCAATATGAGAAGGTCAGCTCAGCAGTACTGTCAACATAGCATGCTTAGAATGTGGATGTTTTCTTTAGTTTCAACTTATCACAGATACAACTTTCAAATTGTGAACATGGTTATAGGTTTATTAAACACATTTTGATGGGCAATATACCTTTAACCCAACAATATATAAATAAATGTTAAGGAACAGACATTGTACCATTAAATGCTAGTAGAATTTGTATTTAAAATGATTGCTTCATCAGTGTCATAAGCCATTATACGATGCCAAACTGGGCTGTACAGAGTCCAGAGATAATTGGTTCAGATGTGTTTTTCAGTTACCTGACACTGGATTATTAAAAAGTAAGTTCTTGTATAGTACAGTATCTAGTTCTCGGGACTGTTCAGAGCATGTTACACTTGACATCCCATAGACATGTTCAATCAAAACCATCTAAACTTCTTTGGTAAGCATTGCCTGCTTATTGTCTCAATTCCTTGTATTATCGTGAAATGTGTGACTTAATAACAGAAATGCATGGGACATTTTATGTACAAATCATGATTTATTTACTTTAAACAGAATAGCCACATGCTATACAACTGTATACAAATGTTATATAAACCAACGCTCAGGAAGCACGACAACTGGTAGACTAAACGTGACATATCCATGCATTCAATACATCATTAATATTCAACCAACACAAAAAATAAGTTTCCACACAAAAATGGTAATGGTAACTTAATACTATGTACTATGTACGTAAATAGGTAATAAATTAATACAAAACACATCAGTGAAAGGCTGGCTTATAAAGCATGTATGAAAAGGTTAATCGACAAATACAACGTACAACACATATATACAATAGCATCACGTTATTTATAACTCTTCCTCCAAAACGATTTAAATATATCCTACTGCTACAAAATGGATGAGGAGTGCATAATTCCTTGCTTACCGTACCATATTTCAACAGTCTGTTATTTATAGTCAAACTGAATCTATCACCGGCAGCACTGTAATCTGTCATGATCATCAACCCATAATCGGCCAGTTTTAAAAACGCATATGTATTGGCTTCATTATTTTTAATCCATACAATATTCCCTTATGCTACAGGACAGTACTGCCTTTCCAGTACATAAAAATGGTAGCTTCTGTGTAACCGGGGTCATAAAGCCACGCTGTATACACATGAAAGCCTTCCAACTGCTTTTTGCACCATTGTCTTCCAAGTTCACTGCACACAGTTTGAAAAAAATTGTTACATCGTTTAACAACAAGTTAATGGAAACTAGCTGTGTTAACATAAGTCCATGTAATGTTCCAGAAACACATGCATACAACAAGTACAGTGTCTCTATGTTAACAGTGCAAAGTCTATTGTCTATCATAAATTATGTTGCAGTTTCAACTACATATATATTTGAACATTTTAACCAACCAAATGTGTTTACAAAAAATTAAATTTCACTGTTATCAGCCTATGAGTGTCGACACTGCTTTTTCTGCATGCAATGTAAACAAGTTCACGGTGAAATAAATTAAATTAAACAGACGATGATAAATTTAAAAAATAGAATAAAACAGTTACACACAACTGTTTTTCTAATAAATATGATCAAACTTTGTACCAGGTACTTTTAATTGGGGGGACACTAAAATGGGAGCAGGTAGGAAAAGGCAGATACCTGGTAATCCAAATTGATCATCTGGTATGAAAATGGTATGTTTTATTAATATTTCTATTAATTGGAACTACTAGACTCTTCTGGTTGTTGTTTACATTTTTATATTATATTATTGTTATACTGCTCACTCAAGCGGAAACTTCCAGGTGTGGAAAAATATCCCAAATTCAGAGATTTCACAACAATCATTACAAGATGTACATAATTTACAGAATGAAACATTTCCCTACTGCAAAAGTAAGCACGATTTGAAATATTAAATGGCTTTTCCTCCTTACCCGCTACCTTGGGTGGTCCTTTAATGTTGGTCGAGTGACTGCTGGCAACCTGACAGATATACAAGTAACTTAAAGTGCACAAGACTTGGGTCATGGGACCTTCTTCCATGGACGCTGAACTATTGTTGTCACCAGCTGGTTTTGGAAGATGAACATCCTCATCTTGCCGACTAAGTATATGAAGACGACCAATATGGCAAAGTACTGGATCCATGCAAACTTGATCACCTGCCAGAAACCTGGTGCGTAGCTGGACACGGGTCAAGGGTGAACACACACAGCCATTGGTTTTATTAGCAAAAATGCCCACTCTCCAGATGATGACGCTACATACCCAGACACAGAAGGTGGTTTCCAGAAGTATTTGTACCAGGCTTCTGTCAAAGATTTTTTTGCAACTTGCTCGTGTTTTCTGTGATAGTTGTTACGTAAAATGTCTGCTGATTGATGGACAGTTTATGTAATTTTGTAAAATGTTAGAAAACACATGGGCACTTGTGTAGAATCCGGACCCACCTCAATTTCGCCGTTATAACTTGAGTTTTGCCTAACTTTGTTACCTCAGTGCGTTAGTTCCATTATTCAAGATTTTTCCAGGCATATTTAAGTTTAAGAATATTGCATGTTAGCGCACTTTTGAGGCATAAATAGCGCTGCTATAACAATCAACATATGCCGCTATATCGCTCATTTTATGAGCGCGATGCGGTAATGCACGACCGCAGCGATGCAGACTAGCGCAAACCGGGTCGCTATTTGGGATTCAAAAGTGTGCTCAGACACAATATTTTCGTAATATAAATATGCGTGGAATGATGTTGAATGATGGAACTAACGCTTTGGTGTAACAAAGTTAGGCAAAACTCAAGTTGTAATGGCGAAATCGAGGTGGGTCCGGATTCTACACAAGTGCCAAAATGTGTAAACATTGCAAACAGTTGGCTAACATCCGGTACGAACCATTAAGCCATTGGGAATATTGAAAAATAAGTGTTTTTCGAGGGGTTATACATGAATCCCTGAAAGTTTGGAGTCCAACATGCTACAATTTAGGAAAAAAAATAATGTTATGAGTACTTAATCTAGTTAAGACAGCAGCATTTAACAAAAAACACTGTCTTTTATAGTTACCTTAATAGCTAGATAATGCGAATCTAGTCATCAGTAAAGTAGTACTTGCATCAAAATAATCAAACACAGGGTTTCATCGATGCCTTCCATCCTCGCAAGCCAGGTGTGGTGACTGTACACTACCCCTGGCAGTACGCAATGTATGGAAGTCAGCTGAATCAAACTAATAATAATACCTGCCCTACCAATTCAAAGACGAAGCTAGCAACTCAGGAAATACCACATCAATATAACTGCCCATTTGATCTTTCCCACGAGCAGCCGAGTGGTGTCATGTATTCAAATAATTACTTCTACCCAAACATTACACATAATATGAGCAAGTGTTGGTTGAAACAAAAACGAGTCGAACACTCTGGCAGACGATACTATTGGCCAAGTTTCACTTCAGCGTTTCGCAAGATGATCTGCCTAGAGGTACCGAGACCGATGTAATCAGCAGCATCCCCAGGCAGTGCAGGCACACGAAGATGAATAAATTCATCTGCTTTAAATAAAAAATGTTCAGTTTCTGTCGACAGCTTCACTGTTTATCAGTACACAGGGCAATGTGAGTGAGTGGATGTGGGGGTGTGTACCGTGGGGGTGTGCACTGTGGGTGTGTGTACCGTGGGGGTGTGCACCGTGGGAGTGTGTAACGTGGGGATGTGTACCGTGGTGGTGTGCACTGTGGGGGGTGTACTGTGGGGGTGAGTATTGTGGAGGTGTGCACTGTGGGGGTGTGCACTGTGAGGGTGTGCACTGCGGGGGGTGTACTGTGGGTGTGTACTGTGGAGGTGTGCACTGTGGGTGTGTGTACTGTGGAGGTGTACTGTTGAGGTGTGCACTGTGGAAGTGTGTACTGTGGGTGTGTGTACTGTGGGTGTGTGTACTGTGGAGGTGTGCACTGTGGGTGTGTGTACTGTGGAGGTGTGCACTGTGGGGGGGGGGTGTACTGTGGAGGTGTACTGTTGAGGTGTGCACTGTGGAAGTGTGTACTGTGGAGGTGTGTACTGTGGGTGTGTGTACTGTGGAGGTGTACTGTTGAGGTGTGCACTGTGGAAGTGTGTACTGTGGGTGTGTGTACTGTGGAGGTGTGTACTGTGGAGGTGTGCACTGTGGGGGGGTGTACTGTGGAGGTGTGCACTGTGGGGGGGTGTACTGTTGAGGTGTGCACTGTGGAAGTGTGTACTGTGGGTGTGTGTACTGTGGAGGTGTGCACTGTGGGTGTGTGTACTGTGGAGGTGTACTGTTGAGGTGTGCACTGTGGGTGTGTGTACTGTGGAGGTGTGTACTGTGGGTGTGTGTACTGTGGAGGTGTGTACTGTGGAGGTGTGCACTGTGGGTGTGTGTACTGTGGAGGTGTGCACTGTGGGGGGTGTACTGTGGGTGTGTGTACTGTGGAGGTGTGTACTGTGGAGGTGTGCACTGTGGGTGTGTGTACTGTGGAGGTGTGCACTGTGGGGGGGTGTACTGTGGAGGTGTACTGTTGAGGTGTGCACTGTGGAAGTGTGTACTGTGGGTGTGTGTACTGTGGAGGTGTGCACTGTGGGTGTGTGTACTGTGGAGGTGTACTGTTGAGGTGTGCACTGTGGGTGTGTGTACTGTGGAGGTGTGTACTGTGGAGGTGTGCACTGTGGGTGGGTGTACTGTGGAGGTGTGCACTGTGGGGGGGTGTACTGTGGAAGTGTGTACTGTGGGTGTGTGTACTGTGGAGGTGTATTGTTGGGGTGTGCACTGTGGGAGTGTGTACTGTGGGGGGTGTACAGTGGAGGTGTGTTTGTGTGTTTTACAAAAGTTTACCAAATCTTGTAGACTTAACGTGTGGCTTAGTACTCTAGGGAGCAACAGAATCACCTAACCTTTGGTACCGCTAACATTTCATGGCCAGCAACATGAATAAAGGATACAGTAGTGTTTCTTCGGGGTAGTTGATTGTAGCCTTGATGGTGAATGGTTTCTTTGCCCCACGCCCTTTCAGCCAGGTGGTGTATGTCCGGGCAAGTGATGTACTCACTACAAAGAACATCATAACAGTTTCCTAGCTTTCACCCATTCATGCAACAACAAACCAGCTACTATCACCGTTACATACACTGGTAACTGGTAGATCAGAGGCCAATGGTCCAAGGAAGCGATTGAACTTCAGAAAATGTGTATCATTACCTATGGGTGGCAGTGGCTACGTCGTCGCCATGTAACAAGGGGAATAATGTAACTATACTGGCAGCACCTACCGAAAGGAACATATTAGCATGCATTGACAGTACTGTGGATATCAGAACCTGGCGGCATGATGGAAAATGTCTCTGCAATCATGTCACATCCGTTGAATCCAGTGGCTATTGCTTGTGGACTCTAGTGATTTTAGAAGTAATTTTGGATCGCTCAAAAGCTTAAGTCCCCCACCGTGTAAGTTTGAACCAGTACGAAAGACTACGTTTTTAGGACTGCAAATTTATTAGAAAATATCATTGAAGTGGAGATCGAACTGAATTTGGCACGTGCATAATTATGCGCCTGCATTAATGAGTGTAGATGACATGCTGCTTGACACATACCAGATATTTTTTCTACAAACCGAAACCATTCCTGCAGCAAAGATTTGTGTCAATTGTCATCAAGTAGGATAATACTAGCACAAGAATCATTCAAATTTCCACTGAGGATGACACCTAAATAAACATCACTGATGATAAGAATAATCTTACATATTCCATGGATATTCTGTGCTACCAGTGTGTGTGTATAAATAAAATATATCTACATGTGCACTGCAATAAGTCTGTCAGTATTAATAATTAATGATGTTTGATCAACATATGTGAGATAAAGACAGCCGTGTGAGATGGTAGCAAAGGGTGTGAGACTTGGCAGCTCTGACTTACTGTTTCTCTTTGAGTATTTCTCAAATATTTCATGCAGGTAGAAGTCTGAGGCATGTATACTGGAGCTGCTAAGGATCTCTTCCTACAAATAAAGCGAGTTATCTTAGGAAGCAGCCAAAACCAGGAAATACTTGAGCCACTGACTACTCCAGCTGATACAACACTACCTTCCATCATACATTTGTTTTTAGGGGGCCAACTTCACATCACACTTGTTTTAAAGGACCCAACCTCCCATGTCCCATCTGTTTTGGGGTCCACCCTCCCATCTCCCACCTGCATTGGGGCCTACCTCCCATCTCCCACCTGCCTTGGGGGGCCAACCTCCCATATGCCACCTGTTCTGGGGATCAACTTCCCATCACCCACCTGCCTTGGGGCCAACCTCCCATCTCTCACCTGTTTTGGGGTCCAACCTCCCATCACCCACCTGTTTGGGGCCAACCCTCAACATCCCTCTCAAGAGTCTTTCCAAGTATTCATTGTTTGTGGCTCTGTCAGTAATATAATTTTTTACATTATTACGAACATATTTGTGCATGGTACAACACGCACTCGCTGTGTGCAGTTCAGCACTTACTTTAAACCTCGTGTCGGCGCCCCTGTGCATTAGTGGCTCTCTCTGGTGGAACTTAAGGTCACCAACAAACTGCAAAGACGCTCCTGGTATGGCCGTTGAATACTGTATGTGGGCCATGCAATCCATATTCAAAGAGACAAATTTCTGAAAATAAATGTGCCACAATGAAGCTGGGATTAGAATTCTGCTGCTTTCACTAAGCAAGAGGGGTTTTCACAAAACGAATTGTACTTGAATATGCATGGCTAAGTGTTACTGAAGACTACTAACACTGGGTGTACAAATTGTAGAAAACGTAAGTTTTAACATTCCAAATGTGATTATTGTCACTGCATCGACTATAAATGGGAACTTGGATTAATCAGATTTACTTAACACCTGTATAAATTACACATTTAAAAATTATCCAATGAATAAATATATTTAAATATAAATACATTAATTTAAACGTTGTGCTTATGGGTGGCTATTGAGGATAGTTATATGTGTATATATATATATATATACACACACATAGTTTTATATATATATATAGATATAAAAATATCCTCAACCACATAGCTTTGAATTCAGCTTATACAAAATATTAAATTTGCTAACTATAGAGCTACTATTGACGACCGTTGATGTTACGCTGGTGAATATACATTACAAAATGAAACTGAAAAAGCATATTTATGATGACAGTTTTTGTGGGGCTCAAGCCCCCCTGATCTGTTTGCCACCTGTCATTACTATCGATAGTTCAATGTACTATCGACAATAATTCTTGATTGTTAAATATACAATCGATAGTACAGTGTATATACCATCATTACAATACATGCTACAATAGCGATGCATCGACAGTTCAAAGTATTGTTACACATCTAGTACAGCTCCTGTCTAAAATGTAACACGATATATTTCTACTGTAGATGCACACACAGTTCACATAACATCCTGGATGTGTTACTCACACGCAATTTGTAGTCAAATATGAGTATGAGAGTGACTCCTAACACCTCCTCCGCGTCTGTCATTGGCATGTCTAGTTGGAACTTCAGCTGGTCAAGGATGCCGTCGCGATTTACATCATCTTCTCTTGACTGGAAAACAAACCAAACATGCGTAAATAATTACACATCCAGTTGTGATATGTTGAACACGACATTAGTTATATACTGTAGTTATATGTAACTTTGGGCGCAATCCCCTCCCAAGTGTCGAGATCCACACTACATTCACTCGCTTCCGTAGACCATCAACCTCTGATCTGCCAACTGGCAATGTATTAAAAACACAACAGTAATTATTTATTTTCGTGTCTACTGCTCACGAGATATATTATTAATCAAGCCACTCTCACAGGTGTGCCACTGTGTCCGTAGCAAAAATGTGAAAATGTTACACAATTTGGCAATACAATATTTAACTTAAATTCTCGAAATGTGTTTTTCAAGTTTTAGAGATATTTGTACAATGTAATTATATATTATGTAAATTGTAATTAGCAAGCTTGAACTGCTAGAAATTTGTTTCAGTGATGACCCATTCCAGTTAGCCCCCTTAATTGGTGGCTTCTTTGTCTTGTATTAACATTAATTGTTAACTGAGTTGAAGTTAATTGTTAACTGAGTTGCAGTTAATTGGTATTTTAACTGAAGTTCATTGAATGAAAGTTAATTTATTTAATTGACCTGATTAATGTGTGGGTTTAATTTAATTTGAAAATATCAGAGTTAACTGTAATTTAATTAATTCATTTTCCAAGTTAATTTTCCCATGCCTGCCATATGTCCACTCCCATTTCGGTCACATATAGAAACACAGTTGTTATTAAATTACAGAAGATAAACTTCATGTAATCCCCATTGAACTACGTCCGTTATGAACAGAGTGTCATCTATTATACTGTTAGTAACTAATTCCATGGGAAACTAAATGACTTGTTTATTGTTAGGTTGCAGGTGTTGCATACATAGTAACTTATATGAAGCTATCAAAATTAGAGGTGTAATGATACATCAAACTATCGATGCACTTTGGCCCATTTAAAGGAACATAGACTAGTCTGTTCGTTTACCCGGAATTAGCAGGAGTAGTAATTTCTAACTGGATTGCGACGGTTGTTATGGGCTTACTAACCACAATTTGGCGGGCAGTATACCTTCAACAAAGTTAATATAATCTTAAGAACATTACATCAGTTAATACATGAAAAACATGGAACTGACTACATCCTTTTAATGAGCCAGCCCGACCTCTTGACCTGTACTTATTAGGGGCCCAGCAGTGAATCTAGGGGCGAGGACCCCTACTAAATTTGAACCCCGAGTTATTCTTTGAATTCCTACTAAACATACTGCAAATTAAAACATCACCTATACATGAAACGATGTGCAACTCTTGAAACAATGCAGACAGTCAAGAGATCAAAGTTTTGTATATTACAGACAAACATTGAGGGACTGCAATTAGGATTTTAGATGCATATTGTGATACTTCCTAAATATATAAAGGCCAGCTGGTAGCCGAGGAAGGGCGAAACATCGTTGCTGGTGCTGCAGTAGTTACATCACCCAAGTTTGTGTTGTTCATGTCAGAGCAGCTGTGATTGTAATACTTTTATTGATACACTGTTTTTATTTATGCATAGGCATCGGGGTAAAGTGGGTACACTTGCTCATCAGAAGTACAAATAACTGGTGTCCCAATACACAGGAACAAGAAATAATTACATTTACAAAAATGTCTCAAAACATACGGTTCAGAAAAATTATTATTTTTCTAGATTTTTAGGGTGTCCCAAAACATAGTGTTCCAATACATATGGTCATTATGGTAACACTTAATGGTGATAACTGCTACAATTGGTTTGTTGCTCTATGATTGTGTTTAAGCTAGTTCAATAAAATATGAAATTGGGCGCCAAGACTGAATGTCTTTAATTAGTCAATTTTCAACACTATAAAATAAAAAAAATTTATGAAGCACCTTGACAATAGGGAGGCGGACATGTGCCATTTGCAGCTGGTTGAAGTTTTTCAGGGTGCTCCATGTTACGTAGTCGTTCTTCAACTGTATGAAAACGACAACTTGGTGTTTGAAGTGGACGACTGGCTGCTCTTGATAGAATTCAGTCTTCCTCCAGAACCCTGTAAACAGTCAGTCATATACACTCCTGTAATAACAGTTACCAAAATACATTAATATGCGGAATAGTTTATCTGGCAATTCTCAAGAATTACACTCGTTATTTATTTCAATAAAAATAATATTCACATTTCTTGGTACTAATTTGTTCAGGTGGCAAGCAACTACAAGATCCATGGCATTCACACAGCAACACTGGTAATAAATACCTCACTGTGTCACCAAGTACACCGAATCACTTGTTTTAGAGAACGATTTAATTGAGTAAACTCACTTAATGGATGATTTCAAGACATTACTAATAACGTTATCCTTATAGGACATTTTTATGAGCATAAATATGTTGTCTCGTGACGAGCAAGTTCAACGGATTGGCTTTAAGGTGGTAGGATTACCTATGACATGCTTGTTTTAATTTAAATCAAATTAATAAATGTTTTGAAGATAAAGTTTAAAAAAATTCTCAGACAATGCCTAACACATTAAACAATACTCCAGACCAAAAAGAATTGATTTGTTTATGTTGTTTAGTGATATTTAAATGTGTTTTAAGACAATTAAAAATATGTAAAAAATCACCCTAAAATGGCATTTTATTTCATTTTGAGAAACTCCCAAAAAGAAAAATTTGTATGGTTGTAAGTACAAATATGTTATTGACATTTGTACAGGTTTTTTGTAAACAAATGCATATTAAGTTGAATACAGCTTCATAATTTTTTTTTTACAATATTGAAAGACCGCGCAATTTTGGGTAAACACAAGTCGAGTTCATATGCCAAGTTATGGCTTTGTAAGTATTGTAGTTTTTATCAAAAGTTACATTAAATAATACTTCCTGGTTGTTGCTGATAACACAAGTGTCACCAGATGCTTGTTTTTTGCTTAGAAATATGACTTTTTCACTGGCATGTGGTTTATTTTAATACGATTTGACACACTTCTATTACTGAGATTTTCCCCCAAGGTTTTCCCGCCAAGTTGTCTAATGAAGTGTTATGATTGATTGACACCTGCTGGGGTCAGTCACGTGCCATTACAACTGGCGGAGGTCGGGCAGTATCGGGAGAATAAGCAAAACTACCGCTGGTATTTGGTGGTTTGACAGCGCGATGCATTTAGGTAATTATAATACAACAGCAAGTGGCATGAGAATAACCAGACTATATGATCTGCATTCTTGGTGAACGAATTTATGTTTGAACTGGGCTGACGCACACGTGATCGTCACTATGAAAACATCGCCAGTTTCCAAGAATCTGAAAAGGGACTTTCCACATACACATTAAAAATACTAGTTTTAAAGGATGGATTGGTGACATATGGCGCTAGTGCCTTGGTTTTTTTAATAGTACACATGTTCATACTGACACCTACTGTTCTATGAAGAAAAAAAACATGATACCCATCCCAGCTACCTTAAGTGTCAGATGGGTAATTGGCTTTTGCAAGCTACCAGATGTACTAACCAAAATGTTTTTTTAGGCGATTAAAAAAGAACACATTTTTATTAAAAAGACCGTACATATTACTGGTTGTGTTGGCTGCAACTGGCCAACGAAAATCCTCTGTAGCATCCTGTTACAATAAAAATCATAACTTTGGTAACTTTGGCATTTTGTCGAAATATTGTTGCGGTAACTTGAGATAATCCGAAGTAAATTTTTGAAGTGAACAATTCTCTTCAACAATGTCTGCCATTTTGTTGTTTACTTCAGCTCTGAAGGGCCAGAGTTTTTAAAATGCTTTGTTCTGATTCGCTGAATTATCTTAGCAAGCTGATGTTATTTTTGGCAGATTGACCAATAACAGAGCTTTCCATTGTATGCAGAGGTCTACACTTTATGAATGGTTATGTAAATTCATTATGCATGGCATAATAAAACCACACAAATTTTGCCGACGACTTGGTCACATGTTTTGCCGGTTAGGCAGTCATTAGCTGAAGCCCAAATGGCGGACAAAAACTCCAGTTGTAGACTGCCATGATCTCGCTATCTAAATATAGGCTCCTTGGTGTCAACCAGGGCTTTATCTAGAGACCTGTACACCCATCTTTTGGACGGGGGATGTTAATTTCCGGACACACAATTCTACAAATGCTTTTTATGTAACCTGTATATTATTAACATTTCGACTCTATCATGGGAGTGACTCCTGGGGATGATCAGATTTAAAACCGAGGCTACATTCACAACGAAGCTGCGTTAACGACGGACGCGTTTACCGATAAACAATTCCTACTATCATTCACTCTGACGCATCCGCGATGAAGACATGTTGCTAATTAAATGTAATTGTCAAATCATTACAACACGCACGAGTGTACATATTCCAGTTTCAACCACAAAACTCGAAGGAATAACAACAGCCTAGGTTACGCTAGCTCAAAGTGATGTAGCCCACGTTTCGTAGTTCTAACAAATTCTACTGGATGGCGTCATATATAGCGCTAGCTAAAATGAAACAGCATCAGTGATTTGAACATTCATAATTGTTAATATGATTACTTATGTAATTTATATTTATTAACGTATATATTAAGCACTGCTGCATTAGAAACAACCAGTCATTTATGTTATTGTGTGACAGGAATTATTTTATTATCTAAATTGATTATGTATGGTTGTTATTGTGTTGAAATATTGCACAAATAAATGTTGTTAGAAAAGTTAACCACAGAGTAAAACAGTATTATTTAGATGCAGAGATCATAACAATGTGATATTTTTAATATTTAAAAAAATAGATTATATTTCTGAACAGAAATGGGCTTCTTTTTTCACTTTTAAACAGAAAATGCATCATTTGACATGAAAAATGCTACTTAGCGCCGTGGTGCAGTGGCTAGAGGTTCGGACTCTCAACCAAGAGAACCAGAGTGCGGCGGTGTTGAACCTTGGGCAAGTTCGTTCACTATAGGTTGTTCCAGTTCACTCAGCTGTATGAATGAGTACCTGGCTACAGACAGTGGTGGATATTTGTGTATGAACAGTCTTCGCGCATTAATTGCAGCGTGGCTGGATGCTTTCCAGAGAAGTCGAGATGGTGTTCGATTGAACAGGTCTGCCAGGGAGTAAAGTGTAAAGCGCTTTGACCAGTCCTGAAGACTAGATACAGCGCAATATATATATATTATTTACCTTTACATTTCTGATAACTCATGAGATGTGCGTAAAAATTTACCATGCAGATATATATGTAATGTATAGATATAGTCATAGTTGCATATCCTATTGCACATCCGATCACGCATTCGATCGAGTGCCTGACCACAGCATGTCAGAAAAAATTTGGGCTGGCAAAAATTTGATCGTGGGTGAGGCCTGCCCCAGACCCCGCCCATCGGCAGGGGCCTCAGGATCAAATTTTTGGAAGTCCAATTTTCCCCCGGCATGCTACGAAGAGCGGTCGGGTATGCAATTGAACGCCCAATCGGATGCACAATCTGCATGCTAGACGAAGCAAGGCACATGGCTGAATGCACATCTCGTGTAACGGTGATATGTACTTTTAGTTTATTTTTATGATTGGACACACTAGGTATGATTATCTAAATTTACCGTGCAGGTATATATATGTATGTATATATATATTATATATCTGCATGCTAAATTTCAATCATAAAAATAAAGTAAAAGTTCATAGTACCCTTTATGAAAGCAAGGCAGAGCACATGGCTGAATGCACATCTCATGTTTGATCAGAATTGTAAGTAATAAGTTCAACATAAATATGACAACAAATAGGTATATTTGTTTACATAAGAATTAAAGAGATACTTCTTAAAACACAGCAGCAACTACGAGTATATATATATATACATAATTATATATATATAATTATATATATATATATATACCTATGCTATTGAATGAGAATTCCTAATTTGTATGTATATTTTGTTCAAAGCATTTTTAATGCCACTTACAATATAGCACATATAAGTTTCATTATAAAACATACAATTGCCACAATTTGCAAAATTACTACCAGAATTATAACTAATTAGAAAATATATTCAATGTGGAATCCCAATTTTTATATGCAATGAAAATGTGTGTATACAAATTGTATACAATGTATAATGGACTGTGAAAGGTAACATTTGGAATTTTAAAGCATTGGATGTTTTTGTTGTACAAGTACCATATCATAATATTAGCTCCATGCCTAGACCATGCACGTGACGACTAAACAAAGCGGGATGAGCAGTGGAAAATTGACAAATGGCAACATTGATGCACAAAGTTGCATATTGGACGATAACATAAGTAAAACAACATGTTTACACTTCAAAGCATCATAACTTTTGTTTGTCTGACGGCATCATTTCATGTAACGTCAGCAGTGAAGACCAACACATCTCCTCATTGGTTGACTAAGAATCATTACGATTCAAATATGTTTACAAGTGCGGGTTTTCGTTTTGCCGCGACCTGTGTTTGCGTAAACCGTACCTTTTGCGAAGCGCCGTCGACATTAACATTTTTGGTGCACATTTTCACTAAATCACGGACAATAAGTTTGTCAAACAAAGGAATACTTCTAAAAACGTTACACCATTGTAAAGTGTTACGTTTTCGTTCCAATGATATTAAATATGTATTATTTAATGCGGACTGAACGATGTAAGCGCTGCGTTACTGGTGACATGTCATAGTTTAGCACCAGATCTGCCAGATACAGCGGCCGCTGTGGTAATGCTAGTTAGTTATTGTGATAGTCAGTATTAGTTACTGTTGTCTTGTTAGTGGTCGCCGGTCACTTTGACAATTAGGTCTCGGAAATAGTTTGGGAATGGAAAGAGCGGCTTCTTCCCAGGCACTAATAATTACAGCAATATGTTCAATTGGTACCTGTATAACATCACCCAATCAGTTCATTAAACCATCCAATCAAGTCTCGTCGTAATCGACAAGTGTTTATTGTATCTCCCTGCCCTAACATTGATCTCAGGTTGGCCCGCGCAAAAAACTACATGGACTGATAAGGAAGGGCCATCCTGGCGACTCGTCCACAATCAATTTAAACCCGTCTAAAAATGCAATTTTTGAATTCTACCCGTCCAAATGACAGGTGGATGGGTCTCTGGATGAGGCCCTGGTCTGGGGGGTCAGAAAAAATTTGATTCCTAGATGCTCGGAAAAGCGATTTTCTGGCCCAGCTCATGATTATCATTTCCATGTTTCGTATGAGAATGAATGACAAATATAACAGTCAGCAGGAAAATTGTGAACTTGCCTTTACATTTTATAATAAATAGTCTGATTCATGATGTAGTATGGTATCTTGTGTTATTTTTCATCACCAAGAAACAATTAATACTCGAAAACATCGTGAAAAATGTACAGCCATGACAGCATTGTGTATTCTTTACACTAGGCCTACCAATATACCAGTACCAGACATGGGGTCAAATACATTGAAATGTATTTAAATACAAATACTCTTGAGGGAGTCAAATACAAATACTTTGAAATGCAAAAGTATTTAAATACAAATACATTGGAAATACTTTTTAAATACTTTTTACTTTCAGACTACATTACAATATACAATATTGCTAGCCATGGTTTGTAGGTTCATAGGCAACTAACTTGCAGTTACAACGAACTTGGCTTTTATCATGATGGTACCATCTGACTTGAGAAGCCACAACCTTCTCTTAACCCACAGACAGCAAGCCAATATTAGACACAATAGCTGGCCTTAGCAGCCACTGCCACATTGGTTAGGTACCAGGTAGGTAGTTTGGTTAGCTGGAACTATGATAAAAAAACACAGACCAGCTAATTGCACCACAGTGACATCTGACAAATAAGGTGATGTTGGCTTCTCACCCAGTGATCTCAATGACTTCTCACATAATGGCATTACCTTGCCATTATTTATGAGCGGAAAAGTGGTGAATTGCCAAATGACATAGTAAAATTGCTCAACTCTTAAGAATTCAAACAAGAATAATTTTAAGTTGTCATTTATTGATAATCACGTCCTATGTATTTGAAAAAGTATTTGAACATTTCAAATACTTTAGGAAAGTATTTAAATACAAATACTTTTATGTCAAATACTTTCAAAAATACTTTTTAAAAAGTATTTAAATACTTTCAAATACAAATGTATTTGACCCCATGTCTGACCAGTACGCCATGTTCTATCCTGAGGTGAAGGCTTCAATCCCGCAGTGAATACCATGTTTAGCCAATCACAGAATAGCTAGCATAAATGTGTTGGCTCGGGCTCATTCTTCGGCATTAAAGAAGACTTATTTTGGGTACGTATCTGTACCCTAGAATTATTTTTTGGTACGTCATTTTATCCTTTTACCCTTCTGGCAGAAACCCTGAAAATGAATATCTTTCGCAAATGTTTCTTCAGCTTTTTATGAAAACGGCATATTTCTATTTTTTACACCATCAGCGACAAGACCATATCTCACCATGAGTGTGACATGTCACATAGACATACTCACATACATAGTGATATCAGTATCCGTTAGGTGGCGTATTTCCATCTAGCGGCCAAAACTGATCCATTTCTTGTGCATGAAAATGGCGCCGGCGCGGGGCCATGTCAGAGATCACATCAGAGGTCGCAGAAAACACGTCACTGCTGCTATGCAAATTACTTCACCATGCCGTTTGAGCATGGAATCGACCAATGGATAACTATGTTACATATGGAGATGCTTCTTTTTTGTTTTGAACGCGGCAGTTTGTGTGTATAGATAAATGAAGTTTAATGTTTTCTTTGTTTGTTAAATGCGTAAATAAAATATAAAGATTAACGAATGAAATTGCGATATTAGTGTAGATTGGAATATTAGCTTTAAAATTCTGGGCATACATTTTTGAACAGTCGACGCCGTATCATGCTAGCGCTTTGCAGCATTAATTAAATCCAAATCTATCGCAACCATCATATATCGTTGGTGTTATTGTTCACTTGTAACAGTGACAATCTATATCTAATTAATGTTTACGTTTTTTAGTTTTATATTAGCATGCCAAAATTAAATGTTTAAAGAAAAATGTGTACAAGCTGACTGAAGCTGCGTCTGTTGATTGCATTGTCAGTTGTTAGTGACGCTTTCCATAGCATTGTTATTTAAATCCCAACCCATCTCAATCTTTAAAACGAAATGCTTTTTCTTTGTACATAAAGTTATAATTAATTATTATTTAATTAACTTGTTATATTATATTAACAAATTAATTTGTTATGACCTTTCTTTGTTCAAACTACACCACTTCACGTGTTGTTTATATTGTTTCAAATTAAATTTGTTATATAATTAAGAAGTGAAATATAGTAAAAAAAATTTAAGTGTTTAAAATCGGTCAACTAATTAGGAAAATAGGTCAACTAATTAGGTCATGCATAATTGGTAACATATTTTTTAAGAGGTAGCATAGACATAGTATATTACAGACAGAGTTCAACCTATAGTAGGCCTTTTCCTAATTGATTACAGGGCTGTACACCCGATTTATGTAATTAATAACGGTAAATAGGTCAATTATTAAACATACCGGTAGGTCAATTAATAAGGTCATTAAATAACTAATTTCATATGTGCTATAACAATGTCATATATTAATAATCTTCTATCCTCCAATAGTTTAGTAGGCACTTTTCCTAGTTAATTACATCCAAATAATGCAAGTAATCACAGTAATTAGGTCAAACATGCAGTGAAGGTCAATTAATTATGTTATTAAAATTACTGATTTCATAATGTGCTATAATAATAATAGTCTTCAATCCTCCAATAGTTTAGTAAGCACTTCCTAATTAATTACATTCAAATAATGCAAATAAGCACAATAATTAGGTCAAATATACAATGGTCAATTAATTAGGTCAAATCATATCAATATGATTTGTTGGGTCACATAACTTTTATTTCACATCAATATGTTCAATATATAAAATGTTATGGTCGTTTTCCTATATGATCAATACCAAAGTGTTGTTTTTCTGAGAACAAAAAGTGGAATTACGTTGGAAATAATGAAGATATCACCAAAATTTAAAGTGTCGTAAACTTCATAACAAACTCTATCTTGTGGAACCATTTAATAAAAAATAACATATCTGAATTGTTATCTAATATACCTAACATAGACAGTCATAATTTATATCTGGACCAAAAAAGAACCGGTTGGATTCGCGACGGGCAAACGAGCTGGGGAAATGAAAAGAAACATCATGCATCGGATAAAGGTACCCCTCCCTGTCTGTTAACCCCCCCCCCCACACACACACACAACACCCCACACCGGTACCCGACATATGCCACTTAGCGACAAGTTCAGGCAGTGACAGAACTCGCATATAAGGCGGCAAACTTATGAATATTAAAAATCTGTCGTATAACGTTAATGTACAAACCGTCAATTCTGTAAGCCACAAAAAACGGGGGGATAATCGTACATAGTAAGCAAAATATTTGTATTAATGTTGCTTTTGAACAAATGTGGGTTTTATACCGCCGCAATTCTGCGTGGCTATAAATTTCGTAAAGCGCCATTTCCAAACAAACTAATACGGCAGCTGCGAAAGTGGGACTCGGTAATTGGATAATATTATTTAATTTACTAGATACACAGAACATTTTATCAAAGATACCTTATCAAAATAAATTTGTTTATTTTTAATATTGTTTCTATGATATATAAGAAATTGTTTAACCTAAAGAAGGAACTTGTTTAGTTGTTTCCTAATAATAATGACCAATAGAAGTGAGGTCACGGAAATTGTCCGTGGAAATCGATAGTTTACGAAAATAACCGAACAGCCAAACATCAACAGAGGCAATATGGCGGAAAGTGGTAAGTTTACGTTTTGAGTCTGACTTTTCATTAAAATTAGACGTTGTTCCGTTTGCACACAGGCCAAAATAAAGCGTGAAACGAACTCTTTTGAATGTATGAAGTATATGTGTATGGTTTCTTTGTGTGTCTATAAGCAAGTGTAGGCTAGTTTCGGTTCAACCGGCAACGATATACAACTATTACAAGCGAAGCTCCCGCCATGTTTCTTTCTAGAGTCGTTGACGTTTCGTAGGTGACATGGCAACATTTTGGTGGGTGTTATATAATTACCATGACTACTGCCTTATAAATTGCGGGATTAAGTTTCTAAATAAAACGTCACTGATAATGGACTGCGTATGACAATGTTTGAGTTAATTATAGTAGGTACAATGATGTTAATGATATTTATTAGCAGTGCCCAGGCCAGGGTAACGTCAGTGACAGTTTGACACACAACTCATAACCGACATAATTTCATAAGATAAGTTCACAACCAAATTTGTATTTGTAGGTGCAGTATCTGTAGATTAACACCACCTTCCCACTAGGCTTCCTTCACAGAGCGCCTTGCCCTAATTGCACTGTACTAAGAAATCAATATACTGGGCCATCGGATGAACGTCCCCTGTATAAATATGCCATCTTCATACACAAATCTGAAGGAACGTTTGCAAAATAGATCCATATTGTAACTTCCGACCATTTATTTATTTCATGTTAAGGAAACAGATTGTTAGAAAAGTTGGTTTTCGTGAAATAATTAAATATTCTTATGGCATATCACCATCCCGTGAATACGTTTCCACGGCATTAAGGGTCCTGGCAGTTATTAACCAATGATTTATATTTATTAACATAACTACATCCATTTATATCACATTTGCCAGGCAGTCGAGCTCAATTTCGTTATAAACAGGCATTGTTGGATATAATGGCAAGATTTCTTGGGAACAGATAATGGTGGGGGTTGTTAACAGATTGCCATGGAAAAATATTATGATAAATGGAAAGTGTTTAAAACATATTGTCACTATTGTCAGTAAATTGTAAAGTGCAATTCCATATCATGTTAACCTTTCTGCTTGTAGATTTGCTTCAGTTGGGGACTGAAACCCAAAATCTGTGTGACCCTCACATATCCGCTGCAACACTCAAAACGGCAGCTGACACCGAATGTGCACAAACATTACTTCAATTGGCAACATCTACATCACCTCCTCATCCTGTAGCTGTCGTTGACAAGTCACATACAAGTCTGCCTAAAAGGGATGGCCAAACCATCAACCGGAAGAGGTCTTCATTGTCTGAATCCTCGGGAAAGTCAAGGATCTTGAAGCAGCAGCTGGAAGGTCGGGTGAAGGGAAGCCAACTGCCAGCAAGTTGGCTGGTCAGTTGTAAGAAGCTGGGCAGTGGGCATCCTAGTGATTGTGGTGCGCACGAGCCACCAGGTGAGCTGACAAAGCGTATTCGGCTTGATCATAATTACTCTCGCATAGTGGAGGAGCAGTACTACTCTGATTACAGGCACATGGATGAATATGACTGCTATGGCAATAATGGACATACAGGATTGACACAAGTTTCGCCAAATGATGTCCGATCAAAGAGAGATGCGGCTTCAAAGCTGCTTGGTCACAAGAAAGTCCATAAGAGAAGCCCGAACAAGACGCACAGTTCATCTTCCAAGACAAAGGAACACGCTTCTGACAACCTGAAACTTGATCGGTGTAGATTTCCCAAAGAGGAGTGTAGTGGAAACATGCAGACATTCGATTGCGGTCACAAAATTGACGAGGTGACAGAGGGCGATCTCAACTCGTCAGCTGACCTGTACGAACCCTCCAGCAGCAAGTTCAAGAACTTCCACCTGCTGCTGACTTGCCTGAGCACAGAAAAGTGCATGATGGAGAAGCTGTCACACAAGAAACACACACCAGACATCGGCGGTCGGGACAATCTCTACGATCAGACAGAGAGTGAATTCGGCTTGGTCATGGCAGACACGGAGATGAAACAGTTTGAATGTCTTTGCTGTCACAAGACGTTCACAAAGCGGCGATACTTAACGAAGCACATGCGACGGATGCATCCGGGCATGAACATACTGCCGACCCCGAAAGAGGATCCCATTCTCGTCTTGTGTCCGAACTGCGGCAATTCGATACCACGTCGCAACTTCCGGCGTCATTCGACCAGCTGCAATACGCATCTGTGGAAGACGAAGCGACAACTGGAGGTGGACCTCGCCAACTGCCAGTTCTGTGGCGTCAGGATGCGACGGCACGTTCTTGTGAAACATCTAGCACAAGAGCACTGCGTTGAGAACCTCAAGGGTGCCGGGGAGAATGACTCCGATTCAGAGTTGAGTGATGCGGATAACGACACGGACAGTGTGCAGTCTGGAGGCAGTGGCTGGTCGACGTGTGACATCTGCATGGAGCATGTAGAAGACTTTGCATTCGGCCAGCACATTGCAGAGAAACATCCCGATGCCGCTGCCACCACGTCGACGTCTGATCCCGTTTCGTGCCAGTTGTGCGGTGCCCAGATGACACCTTGCTCGCTTATGGCCCACCTCACGGACGAACACTGGGTGTCGCCACACGACAGTTCTCTTGGTGTCACCCCTCCCCCTGCGGACACCCTGTTCAACCATTCCCTCCTGAAGGCAATCCTAGACAGCAGTAAGCGAGACTTTTCTGGTCGCCATGGCAGCGAAAGCAGCGACACCATCAAGAGTGTTTCGTTGGTGGCAGTGCCATCTAGTGATGAACATGACTCGTCGTGTAAACTGATGGTGACCCCCGAGCCGATCCAGTCTGTACACAGTGGGCCTGGCGGCTTGTCTTCTAGCGGCAGAATGAGCCCAGTTCCTGTTCAGTGACTCTTCTATCTCGTTTGATGTTCTTCTCGTTTTTTAGCTATTGCATGCATCCTCCCGATGAGGTTCAATATGCAACGATACTTACTAGATTGTGCACTGCTAGTTAGTAGTTACTTAAATGTGCTACTCTGTACATATTTGTAATTACCTTTTCTTGTTTAACAATGAAAATATTAACCAAGCATGGTGTTGTTTATGTAACAGTTTTCTGGCATGTTTGCATATTGCATGTCCTCACATATTTATTATTCAATTGATTTATGTGTAATGTTGTATTAACTACATCTACACAGTTTTTCATCAAATAAATCCTGACTGATTCTCATACAATTGATGAAATTGAAGGTTTCAGATGCATGAATGAAGTAGAATCCAACTTCTGTTGCTTCTCTGATTTATGTGCATATTACCTCTTTGCATCGTTAGTTTCAGACTAAAAGGGTCCAGTACGTGATTGGGATCATTCAACTACAGGGGTGTGTTTAACAATGATTTACATTTCTCATTTGATGTATGTCTACAATAGCTTTGTTAAATGACTCGTTAATGATCACCTCACAGCAGTCTTGTGCATAACTGAAAATTCATTAGAACAATTAGAAAATCCATTAATAAAATAATGCTTTACATGCACGCATAACAACACATTTTTTTACAATTAAAATCAGAATGCACAGGCTGCTGTTTAAATTGAGGCCGCCTGTTCTTCGTTTTTTTTACATATTTAACTAAAATAATATATTTGAAGGCATGCTGCCCACCAAATTGTGTTTAAAAAACTTAGGTTATGACAATTGGCAAATTGAATGTTTTGATTGAAATGTTCAAATTGTAAAAACATTCACATTCAAAATACATACACCCTATTGACAATATTGCCCTTTGATGTTTGCATATTTGTGTTATTCTTACATTCAAGACGACTCATTCAGCAAACTCCCTGCTAATAACCATAGCAGATTCAGTGTGACAGAACAGACGGCCTTGTAATACTATGATTGCACTTGCAATTCATTTGTAAATTGCGGACCGCTGTTATTTTCTTGTACTTGAGTGCTTGTTAATATCTATCATCCGATTGCAGATATCCTTTTTAAAAATATACCATGGTATGATTTTATATCATGATTAAATACCATAGTGTTTTAAGACGGATAAACCATGGTAACATTCCATGGTATATTTTATATTGGATTTCCAGACACGAGTAGTTATTCCTGTTGATAGTAACTATTCCAGTAAATTTATTAATGCATACACTACATGTTGAATGTTTCTTGTTTTGTGACTTGGCAGAGATTATGTAACCTTTCATCTACTTATTGTACTTACTGTAATGTGACAATTTTACATGTGTCCTTAGTGATGTTTGCCATCACTGATGTTCATTTGTCTTGATTAGGCTTGAAGTCATCATGAACTTGCCCGGAGAAATGTACACCACAAACAAAGTTCCAGAGAAGTTTTACCACAATCCCAAATGCACGACTAACTACAATTAACTTATAATCAGTATGAATTAAATACAGTTTGTTGCAGATAAATGTATTAAATATCTATGTTAGATAAATAATAAATGTATTAAGATTCATATTATCAATAAATGATTTAACAAGAGTGAACATGTTCACATAAAACAACAAGCCCCAGATGGATAATAAAGTCAAAGGCTTATCAAGAGTTCAACCATTTTTCATGTAGGCCATTCCCTGTCCTTGTCAAGTATTTGTTATTTACTTTTATAAGCATAGTTTCACTGTTAGCATTTGCAAGTACAAAGGATCATTTTGAATTGGTTATCAGTGATCTCCAAAAAAAAGTGCTTGTATCAAATTTATGCAATTTTGTCACTAATTTACTTAATGCCCTCAACATTTAAGAAATACTTTCTTCTAATATAGAAGACCTCTTACTGTGCCAGGCCTTTAGCCAGTTTTTCACAAATGGGGGTTGACATTTTACCAATTCAGACACCACATGTGGGGTTATATTTTTTCACAATGCAGAGGACCTAACATGTTCACATGGGGGGTTCATAATGCAGAATGTTACATTTCTAACTGGAAGAACAGTGAAGTGGGTGTGAGATTGGTGGACCATGTGGTTTCGTCTTATAATCATCTTATATACAAAAACCACAATAGCATCCCCAGCAGGCCCATAACGAGGTCGTTTTGGGGGTGCGTTTTCAAACAAAGTGGGACTGGTATGTGGTCTGTGGAGATTGGTCCCGTTTTGTTGCCTAATTAAGCCTAATTTACACCCAGTTATATTCATAAAAGCCAACACAGTGATAGTATGTTGTTAATATAACTGAATTATTTACTTGAAACCCTTCGCTGTGTGTGCAATTGTTTCGAATATAATCATATTAATATAATAAGCGAGGCACCGAGGAGTGTGGGTGTGCCCAAGTTAATTTTCAGAATAAATAGTTTAAAGTGTGACATTTACAATCCGGTTTTCACTCAATTAATACATGCTATTTATCTGATCTGATGTGCAAAAGTTCTAATTTATTATGAACATAATTAAGTTAGTAAATTAACAAACCTTTCTAAAACATGCCCGGTAAATAGAAGATTAGACAAATTATTGTCCTCTTGTGGAATTTGAATTAAATTCTAGGTGTCAAACAGTCAAGTACCATATCCTGTACACCACACTGACTCCAGGAAACACAAACTGTATTTTACAACTATACGGAACACAAAATGGACATAATAATTGATAATAAAGGCCCTTCACACATTCTTGCCTCCTCATCAGCGATAAGGCTCCCCTTTCTGATATCTACAAACATGCAACTAGCAACCACAGTATTTCGGCAAGCATACAGCCACACAATTTCTCATCAGTATGCGTGTATTAAAATAGGTGAAGCTAAACTTTATTTTGTATTGGTTAATTAAAATTATTAATCAAAATTCGCGTTCCAGCTCAATAGTTGAAAATTATTGTTCGTGTTAAGCCAGATGAGTTTGTCTACCAGGTTTGCAGCTTGTAAGAAATACACTGGCTAAGCTGTTGATATTTTAGAGTAGCCTCTTTGACAGTCGGTAGTTAGCCAGGCTTCCATACATTCAGTGATGGTCATTTAACAGATTATCATCTGCACAAATCAGGCTTTCTTGGCATTTCTTGTAATGCTTGAACACTATCCAGCAGCTTTTAGGAGGAGGGGGGTTAACGCTTTTGAGAAACGGAATACAATTATATTAGTGGTTCACATTTTAAAGATGCAATTTTTAGGGGGATTCACATTTTGGGGAAAGGGGGTTCACGTGAACCCCCTGGCTACGGGCCTGTGTGCATTCTCTTGAGCTTCACCAGAACATCCAGCCTCAACGGGGGTGTAAATGGATGTTTTTGGTTAGCCTCGGGTTGCAATTGGAGGTTGCAATGCTGTTGGAATTTTTTTGTCGCTGCGCCGCTGTAACTTTAGCTTCTCAACTGTCTGTCGCAGCTGTGAACTCATCACATTCGAACACTGCTGTTCAAAAAATTATTTTTTACGTAGCACCACAGCTGTCAATTTATCTTCTCCAGCTTCTCTACGCTGTCTCGGCTGAAATTATGACATCCGAATACCGGGGGGAGGGGGGGTGCTTTGGAAGAAATGTTCGAAGCCGCATCTGTGGCGTCACGTCAAAGCAAGTACTTTCACAGTTCATCTTGCATTGCATGAAAGCAGTAATGGTGTCTGCGTATAGTAATAATAGTAATAATAGTAAAATTACAGAAATCCGTGAGCATCGTCTTTCACGGCCGTGAGCCTGTGTAAATCTAAAAAATCCGTGAGACTCACGGATAAACCGTGATATTTGACACCTCTGATCTATTATAAGTATCATAAGATACTGCTCCACGGCTACAGGGACGATGGCACAAAGCTACCCATGCATGGTGCCTATGTTGAGATGACACTATCAACCAAACAATTCCACACTCCCCAAATGGTCATTCTGGAAAAGCAAAGCCAGTATCCACAAGCTTTCAAGTTGCGTGGTTTGATCGCTAGCAATGGCTATATATAGCTGCCGACGTTTCATTCAGAATCAAGATAACTATTAGTCCACGTTTGTATTACCGCATACAAACATAGTCTAATTTCATCGTCAGTAGAGCGTGTGCTTATAATTTTATATGACGTGGTTTACCAATTGAAAGGTACGTGCTACTGATAATAAAACGGGCGTCCAGTACATAACAAGTTTGATAATTGCAGTCGTATGCTTGCTAACTTTAGTTGCGACCACGTGTGATGCATGTTAACATTTGTCAGTAGAGCACAAAGAAGGAAAGGCATGCAAATACGCAAGTGTCAAAATGCAAAATAACATGTTGCAGGTCATGGGTATGACAATATTGTGTAAAAAGTGCTAGCTCCTTGGGAACATATTATTTTCAGCATCACTGCTTACGAAACGAGTGACTTGTGAAACCACGAACAGTGTGCAATTTGCCTAAGATGGGTATGCGACATTGGCGCAGGAATAGGGGGTCAATGAGGCTTTTTATTTATTTAGCTGGAGGCAGACGTAATTATGGTCCTGCCTCTCAGTGAATGTACAACGGCGCGAATCATTTTCAATAGCACCCCCTCGCGTCTTCTGATATCATTATTGTCAGTCGAGAGCCGATGCAGAGCGGAGAAACTGACGTTATGGCGGCGGCGAAACATTTCCTAGAGCACCCGCCCTTCCTACGTCCTGATCCGACAGCGGAGCGAAGTGGCCCGTGCAGCGTGAAGCTCTGGTTTTCAGTTCCCACACTATTAATTTCGTTCCCGCGCCAGTAGTACGTTATAAACTTGAGGCCCGCAAAGATGTTATTGGTTTTCTTAAACTAAAACGGGCTGGTGCTTCTACCATCACAGTCTTGCTCAATGGTTGTTTAACACGAATGGGATTTTCAATAAACAAAGCTAGAGAACAATGCCAAGGTGGCGGCTGTATGTCCTCCACTAAGTCAGACGCGAAAGCTGACGCATCGTACCTGTACCAAAATGTAGACATCTGAACCTCGGTGCTAGTAATGTTACAGCAATGGGAAGTCGGACATTCTTTGATCTAACATGGACGTATTGCATCAGGAGAGTAAAATTAATTAAATAACTATTGTATACCACATATGAAATAATAGAAGGACCGATTTGTCAAGAATTCACAAAAGCGTTATACCAGGTTGCAGCACGTAAAAGAGCAACTGAAACAAGAAAGTTATTAATCATTCATACAGGGAGGCACTGCACTTATTATTGTGTCCTGCGCGGTAGACCGTTCGAGTGTCAGCATTGCATATGGCATCATACAAATTACACCGCTCTGAAAGAACTATGGAAATGCAAGGTCTCTGTATGTTTGTTCAGACAATAAATGAAGGCACGTATCCGAATTGTTCGTTCGTTCGTTCGGGAGGGAGGGAGGGAGGGAGGGAGGGAGGGAGGGAGGGAGGGAGGGAGGGAGGGAGGGAGGGAGGGAGGGAGGGAGGGAGGGAGGGAGGGAGGGAGGGAGGGAGGGAGGGAGGGAGGGAGGGAGGGAGGGAGGGAGGGCTAAATTGGACTGCACAGAAGCGCCATAATACTTCCAGATACCAAAACATTGATACACATCCATTCTAATTTATTATGAGGCTCAGTACCTCATTGTGTCGTTATCAAAGATATGTTTGGTCACCGCATCTACAGTATATACAGGCAGGCAGGCAGGCAGGCAGGCAGGCAGGCAGGCAGGCAGGCAGGCATACAACAGTTCTTTATTAAGACCCATATACATATGTAGTGGGGGATTTACCACGAAGACAGACAACCAGGGTTGGAAAAAATCGAAATCGGATTTTTTCGATTAAATCGATTTATTGGATTTTTTCAACATTCTCGACAAATCTTATAAGAAATAATATGTAGTTCTGAAAATAAATAAATATGTGGAATATCATAATATACCCAATGGGCTGAACATTTTATTCCTAGCCTTTCTAAAGAATTAAAACAAAGTTGTTATGTACAAATTTAAACTTTATTAAAAAATATGTACAGTTAAATCAACTGGCAATAGCACGCAACAACACAGACAATCAATTTGCGGTGCATGTGATTATTCATTATTTTTAGCCTGATTATTGTCATCTTCATATCAGTTGTCAGAGTCCGAAGCAATGTTCACATTTAGAACTCTGTATATAAACACAAGTTTGGCCGCTTTTGCTACTCCAAGCCTGTTACGCAGTTTACTGTGTACTAGTCCAAATGTTTAAAAGGCTCGTTCCACATCGGAGCTTGATGCAACTGAGCACAGCAAGCATTTAATTAACCGAATGAAGTTAATTTGCCATCCACCATTCCACTGAACTCACTTCAATCAAGTAACTGTCCTCAAACATGTAAGCTTTGAACGGGGCACTTCGAGCTCGCAACTTAACAACTGTAGAGATGCAGTCTGGATAATACTCGCGGCAATAAAGCATAGCACTGTCAACATGTTCTGCATCCAAAGTGTTCCCGTATACCTTTGGATCCAGAATGTAGGCCAGGTAGTGTGCATCAGTGAGACCAGTGGATTTGCGTGCAATGAATTTCTTACGATCTGCTGTAGATAGTAGTGGAGTGAGTTTTGTCTCGAGTTCTGACCAGATGTCTACTGCCTGACTCAGTGTGCATCTGGATTGTTGCAGCTTGTCCAAAGCAACGGCTATCGGGACCATTCTTTCCAGATAATCTTCAGCATTACGCTTTAGCGCAAAATCTTTCACCTTCGCTGCGATCTGTTTATCAATACCTTCCCTGTGATTTTCACACACGAGAAGTAGCACTGCCCAATTGTCCAAGTAACTTTGCAGTGTATCGACAAGGCTGTTCCACCGTACTTCTTGTAGCACGACAAGTTTACGTCCACCGGCTGCTTTATACCACGCAGCTGGAAGATGCGTGTTTCTAAAGTACTTCACTATCTTCACCACATGTTCTTTCACGCCACTGATTTCAATGTCCTTTGACAGCAGATTCATTTGATGAGCACCACATCCATATGTTACCACTGAAGATACTTCATCATCGTACCCCAGCATATTTCGCATTTTTGCCATATTTGCAGCATTGTCAGTAACAAAGCTGCCCACTTTACAGCCATATTTGAGTTCTGTCGACTGGATAGCAGTTTTTGTGATTCCAGCCAAGTATTCTGCTGTGTGACTGTTACCGGATGTGTCGATTGTGTCGGTGATGTATACTTCTCCTTCAGCAGTGGTGATAGTCGCACACACTATCGGCTCATTGTGGATATTACTCCAGCCATCGAGAGCCATGCTGACGGTCCAATTGCGCAACTTTGTTCGGCAGTCATCTTGTAGCGAGTCGTGTACCTTTTCAATAATTTTGTCAGATATGTATTTTCGTGATGGAGGTTTGTACCCAGGTCGAAGCATATGAAGTAGTTTCTGGAACTCTTCATGATCAGCAGTACATACGACTCGATCAATCTCGGTCTCTTTCTCATCGGTGACTGCATCGGGTTGGATGACGGCATGGCCACACGTCTGTCATGTCTTCAGGTGTGTTTGCTTCTAGACCTTGTTCTAGTTGCAGCCCGCATATATCCCCGTGACACTTCATCCTGGCAACAATTCCTTGGATGTCCTTGGAGCATCTTTTACACTTTGCTCGGCAACCCGATTTACCAATTTGTACAACTTTCTCAAAATAATTCCACACAGAATCTAGTTGACGTGGCATGGTGACACAACCAGTCAACCACAATGTGCAATCGCAATGACCATCAGAATGTTCTGCCTACTAAGCCTAGATACCAGACTGTCCTGTGTCATGCCTTGCTGCCCTTATTCCCTGGCTTCTCAGTAGGATTGGCAGTCCCTTCCCTCAAGAAATATGTGGCTTCACGGTGAAGCCACATATCAACCAAATGCTTGTTACAGCCTAGCTTGTTATAATATGTTCCTGACAGGCAAGCTGACAAAATAACACTGATCAGAGTAGTTCAAATAATCAGATTTTGACTAGGCTGGTTTTAATTCCAAATTGAGGATACACCTTATCTACACTTTGGAACCCATCTCACATTGATCTTACTCATCTTAGGTACCCTGGGGTAGCTGATAAAATCAAAGCATGCAATTAGCTGCAGTCAGTTGGTCGTTGGCAGGTGACAATACAGATAAAGGTATGCCTCTCTGCCCTCTTCCCAAAGTCATGCCTCGGTGATCACATGTATCACTTGCCTCTGTCACTTGCCTAACACAACATACCAAAGTCCAAGCAATACACCAAGCAATTATTTAATTGAGCACAGCTGTAAAAACATGTGGGCCTAGTAATTTAAAAATGTAAACTGTCTTACTGTCGAATGTTGTTGAGGATTATTATTATAAATTGGCACAAATAAATTGAGTACTCAGGTAAGTATAAATTTAAGATAATCTGAAGAAAAAAATCTAAAAAATCAATATCTTGATTTTTTCATGTTGATTTAATCGATGATTTAATCAATTTGATTAAATCAACGCCAACCCTGCAGACAACACAGTTAAATGATGACTATCATTTATTGTGTAATAATCTAAAATACAAAAAATATAATAACAAAAAACTGCAACATAATAACATATGATTAGGACAAGTGCAACAATGGATACAAATGATCATTCAACAACAACATTAAACATAATATTCTTTGTATAACATTGATACAGTTAAATTGCATATAGATCATCTCAGATACAAAATAGCAGGCTAGCACCTGTGATATTTGTAACTAGATATCCAAACGGCAATCTTCCTTGACGGATTTACTATCATTAACACATACAGTAGGTCTATATTAGTTTAAACACTGTATTCTCAAATCAAGAAATACATTCAAATGCATCCTAAGTATCATTAACACAGTATCAAATCAGTGTAAAATGTCCATAAAGTATAAACTCAGTTGTAATACAATTAAACAGATGCACATGAGGCACTCCTCATAATAACGCATTGGTAGGTATACATGACCATTATCATCATGTAACGGTTCATCATCCACATAGAATACGAGTCCATTAATCAATACTAAGCGCATGTCTAACTGCATCGTCTCTAATTCCTCAATACAGTTGTATATTACTGTCAGACTAATTGTTTCTAACCAATTAGTAATACACCATGACATGGAAGGTAACAATGCTCACCCCAACTGGGAACTGCAGTCTAACACAGCTAGCGCCCACTGCTCAGTGCAATCACACTATGCATTGCCTATAAATAAACAAGCAAGTGAAATATAATACTGCACAGCATTGCACTAATTAACAAGACTCAGTAACTGATACACAACCAATTATCAGTTATAAATGAATAAACAAAATAATGACTAACACGATATCATTATATGTATACTGACATAATGGTTCCCTTAAAATGCACTAAAATAGCATAATTCTGCTGTGAGAACACCTGCTAAGTGTCACATATATAAGCTGAACTTGTCTAGATTTGCAAGTACGTGTAAGAGTAATTGCTAACAACAATTAGAAATCAACTTAACTAAACACACCTATCCTATCAATATATCAGTTACCCACTACACTGGGCGTTAACAGTTAGCCCTTCAGTAGAAACTACCCTGCTAAACTCAATGGACAGTCGGTCTATCCACTGACAGTCAACATGCTGTCCCTTCTCCCTAGGGAATAACGATACCCGACACCGCTGCAGACACATTACACAGCCTACTGTGCCAGCATCTCAGCAGGGAACATATCAACACAATGATCTCCTATTGAGTATTAAAGACTCACGCTAATTACTAGATTAGAAACCATGCAATTGTGTAGATAGTGCTTCCTTATCCCAAACAGTGGAATTTAACCTGTGTATATCATAATACAAACAGCTGTAAGTGCTGGGTGAATTCCGCCCACACTGTCAACACAGACCAATTAACTGACCTTCCCACGGGGAACTTAAAAGTCGCATTAATAGCAAGTATTGGGAGATAATTACATAAATCTGCTGTTAGTTAAATCCTGGTGCAATCCACCCACCTTACATCTTCATTTGTGTTTTTTCTCCCTATTAAAACACGAAACCTCGTGAAAAAACACTGGATCGCTATGTCTGTCCTTCACATACTACATAAATGTGTCCCGCAGTCCAGCATGCTACCTAAGTTTGTGGCTGGTGACTTGTCCCGCCTGCCACCACTAGATGTGTGTAACATTGACTTTGCATTCCTGGTACACGAGTTTCAGGGAATGCGTGCCGAAATGTCCTCAATGAGAGAGGAGATCAAGCTTTGTAAGCAAAGCAACATCTCACAGTCTGTGTGGGCCAACCGCAGCACCAATGTGACAAAGCCAGTGCCGTTGGTGGTAGATTTGCCTCCAGTGCCGACTGATGAAGCCGTGAAACCGGCTCTCCCACACAGAAGGAAGAAGGTCCTATCACCTAAGGCGCCATCTGCAGGGGCGACAGTAACCACATCGATGAATGGTGTAACTGGTGATGCTCCATGTGGTGCTGAAGAGAGCAAGACCAGTGGTTCCTTTCTTGTCGCAGCGTCGACAGCTGTCAGCAAACTGAATGAAGGCTTCACGGTGGTGGAGAAGAAGAAACGGTCAGCTCGGAACAAACACAGTATCGTGATTGGCACCAGAAATGACTCTACGTTGAAAGCAAGACCCGGTCGATTCCTGACCATGTTCGTATCGAGGTTGGATCCATGCACGTCACCTAGTGAGCTTGAACAATACATAAAGTGCACTTTTAATGTAACAGCAAAATGCACCCAGCTGGAAACCAAACATGACACCTACGCCTCCTTTAAGGTGGAAGCAATGTGCGATAACACTTCTAACTTCTACGACCCCCAAAGATGGCCTGCTGGTGTATACATTAGGAAATTCTTCTTTCGCAAATCGTAAACAATGGCTATCCAACTTGCAAGTTTTAACTGTAATGGGTTCAAGAGCTTTGAACCAAATCTTCACGAACTTATCAACAAGTGTGATATACTGTGTTTACAGGAGTTGATGCTATTGAAACAGGAATGCATATTATTGAATAGTTGTCATCCAGAATTCTATGGTCATGGTGTGTCTCCTGTGGATGCCACTAGGGGTGTCATAACAGGTCGTCCTTATGGTGGAGTAGGTTTTCTATGGAAAAAATCGTTAGATTCCAGTATATCAATGATTGATTCGGTTTATGACTGGCTATGTTGTATAAAAATCTGTGATGGTATGAAAGAATACTTTCTTATCAATGTATATTTACCATTTGAAAGCTATGAAAATAGGGATAACTTTAATGACTGTTTAGCTAAACTTAATGTTTTCATTGACAGTATCAATAGTACCTGTATTACTGTTGTGGGGGACTTCAATGCTAATCTTGCTAAACAAACTATGTTTGGTGAAATTCTACAGAGCTACTGCACTGACAATAGCCTCATAATTGTGGATGTGGAGCACCTCCCCGGAGATACGTATACATATGTAAGTCCAGCGTGGAGCACTACCTCTTGGTTAGATCATATTATATGTACTTATGATGCAAAATACTGCATTACTGATATAAAAGTTATGTATGCATGTATTCTGTCTGATCATCATCCAGTGTTATATACAATTACACTCAGTAAGCTGCCTGAAAATGAGGGTAGTACGATAAATGAATCAAATCAGCGTATACAGTGGGATAATCTCTCATCCAGTGAAATAGAATACTATGCAAGATGTACGTGTGAGGGTTTGTGTAATATTGCCTTCCCTGAAGGGATTAAATGTTCTAACGCGAACTGTCATAATCATAGCCATACTGCTGACATCGACACATTTTATGATGAGATCATTACTGCATTATCCAAATCAGGTGAACAAATGTTAAAGCAAGTATCTGGAAAGAGGAAACCGTTTACACCTGGCTGGAACGACCATGTAGAGGATTTACACATGGCAGCTAGAGATGCATATCTTTTGTGGAAGGACATTGGCAAACCCAGAACGGGTGCTGTTTATGACGTTATGCGGCAGGCTAGGTCCAAATTCAAACATGCACTTAGAGTTTGCAAGAACAAAAAGAATTCCATTATTGCGGATAAAATTGCTGAGAAAATGAGTGGAAAAAACGATAGAGATTTCTGGAGGGAAATCAAAAACTCCACAAACAGTAATGTTAAATTACCAAACACTGTGGGTGATGTACATGGCAGCCAGAACATAAGTGGAATGTGGCAAGAACACTACAGTCAAATTTTTAATGTAGTTAGAGGAAGTTGCAGCAAGGAATTTCTTGCTGATCTGTGTCAGGAGCATGCTGTCTTTGACCAAGGTATGAGGGTGACTGTTAATGAAGTTAGTGAAATTATCAAAGATTTATCTTACAATAAGTCACCTGGTTTAGACGGCATTACTAGCGAGCACATGAAGTGGGCAGATCGACAGCCGTCAGTTTTATTGGCTATATTGATGTCGGCTATACTTACACACGGTTACGTACCGGGAAATATGCAAAAATCTGTCATTGTTCCCATTATTAAGGATAAAAATAAACGTGTCAGCGACAGAGATAACTATAGACCGATATGTCTGTCTAATGTATTCACAAAAATAGTGGAAAAAATACTGTATAATCGGATGCAAAGTCATCTACGAACTACAAGTAACCAATTTGGGTTCAAACCCAAACATGGGACAGAAATGTGTGTATTTGTGTTGAAGGAGCTCCTTCGATATTACACTAATCATGGGTCATGCATGTATGTTGCCTTCCTTGATGCCTCCAAGGCATTTGACAGGGTGAATCACACAACATTATTTACGAAGCTACTTAAGCTTGGAGTGTCTAAATATTTAATTAAAGTGATATGTCAGTGGTACTGTAATCAGGCTATGTGTGTTAAATGGGGTTCGGGATTTTCCAACTTCTTCTCTGTGACTAATGGAGTTAAACAAGGGGGTATGCTATCTCCTTTCTTATTTAATTTATACATGAATGATTTGAGTTTGCTACTGATGAAACTACCCATCGGATGCTATTGTGGTGATACAACTGTTAATCACCTCATGTATGCTGATGACATTGTACTACTGGCTCCATCGGCTAAGGGGTTGCAAAGACTGCTAGATGTATCATACAATTATGGATGTGACAACGACATATTGTTTAACAGAGTAAAGTCGCAGTTAATGTTTTTTGACACAAGACAAACCGGTTTTGAAGTAGCTATTAAGCTTGGTGATGCAGTTCTGAATACAACGAAGACATACAAATATCTTGGCCATATAATCTGTAATGATCTGTCGGATGAAACGGATATGAAATCCAAAGAAAGGAGTTTGTACGGCAGAAGCAATATTCTACTCAGGAATTTTCACTTTTGTTCAGTAAAGGTGAAGAACAAACTGTTCACATCCTATTGTAGTAATGTGTATTTATGTTCCTTATGGGCTAATTATAGAAAAGCCGCTATGCAGCACTTTATTGTTTCCTATAACAATGCATTTAGAATTATGCACAGCCTATCTATGAGGTGTAGTGCTAGCCTAATGTTTGTTAGTTCTGACACGGACTGTTGCAATACTAGATTTAGAAAATGCATGTACAGTCTTATGAGCAGAATATCTGCATCGACGAACAACATTGTTGAGAGTATTATACACAGTGATGTTTATACGACCTCTGTATTGCGCAGGAAGTGGATTAGTGCAATATATACACTATAATATACTTTTTATTTTTACTTTTTTACTATGGACATAGTGCATATTACATGTATGCTTTTTTGTCTGAAATAAAGATTGATTGATTGATTGATTGATTGATTTCTGTCCAGCTTCTCTCTGGGAAGAGAACCTAATGGCTTTCCCAGGCAGCGTCTACAGACTTAAGACATTAAAAGTAATGAGAACAAAAAGAGTACTTGGAGTTTTGGAATAATGGAAGTACATAATTAACTAATTCGTCAGTAATCCTGCCGGTTACACATATCACTCAATAAATGTGTATCTAAAAGCATAAATATTGTAATCACATGGTTGTAACGAAATTCGCTGTTTGTATTTATTAAATAAGAGCCTTATGGGCGAAAGTTACGTTACTTGTGCAGTGGCACCGCCCAGTGATCAGGTTACCAGCTAAGGGACTTGCCGACGATGCAACTTCCTCCTTGTCACTTGACGAAGTTTACGCAAGCTCGAGCTCTGTCTAGACTATTGCTGGAAAGAAATTGAGCGTGCTGCTCCGTCTACGAAACAAGGGAACAACATAAATCCCCTGGTGAGTGGCAAATGCTTAGAAAAACACTGAGATGTAGCCGCAACGAGGCATACTAGCACGACATTATACAGATACACACAACAATTAGTCGACCGACAATCAACGGAGAGCTTCCTGTTACTTCTCCACGTTCAAATGCTGTTTTGTGGTTGGTCTGGTGTGTGGGTTAGGTGTAGGCTTAGGGTTAAGTTGAAGGTTAGGATCAGCGTTAGGTTGAATGTACTTTTGACAAGACTGACATCAGGTGTTTACGTGTATTTCGTTACGGTGTCGCGCTTACATTTATCCGGGCGTTAAATAATATCCGGGTGACGTTTCTGCGCGTGCGCGTATCTAGGGGAATGTATTTAGCACCAGCTACAACTGTCGCGCTTTCATTTATCCGGGCCTTATGTATGTTTACATATATATATATTTATTTATATATATATATAATATGCTGTCCGCAGTTTTATGGGTTTCTGCACGTACTATCGGACGTTTGTGAGGGGTTTCTCCGACACAGTCCGACTTCTATGCACTCTCACAGAGAAGAAAATATCGTTCAATTGGACAGACGAGTGGAACAGGCCTTCCTGCGACTGAAAGAGTCACAGGAAGGCCTCTTCACACTCACCGTCGCTCCTGTACTTGCCTACCTCATGGCGGAGGCACCGTTCATCCTGGACACTGTTGTCAGCGACAGGGTGTTGACAATCACTTATGGTGTAGGCAATTCTTTTGTTGTGATGACATGAATCGGTTTCAGAATTTTGTCGTTGCGTGTCATTAAGCAAGTTACATACACACGCACGTACTCACGTACGCACGTTTCGATGATTCATTGCTTGTATGTAAAATACTTCGAATTGTCACGTTAAATGTTGGGCTATCTCGGGTAATGTGTGCTGGGATGGCTATTAACGTCTCACAGTGTCGACACAACAAATTATTGTTTAATGCCATGACGTTACTACACGTTCAACAGGTGATCACAAGCACAATCATGCTCGCCAAGATGTTATTCTTGTGCTGTTTGCTGTTGTGTTTGATACGCACCAGAATATCCGCTCAGCCTACCGCTGACAATTGCCATTGTGACGATGACAGCAGCTGCCAGGTGTCGCTTCTGGAGCAGATCGTTGCCGTGCAACAGTCAATGGACAGTCGGCTGGAATCATTAGAAAGACAGAAAGACTGTGAGAAAGAAGAAGGGATTGCCAACCAAACCGATGGTAACGATTGTTATTGTAGCATAATTAAGCTAAATCCTAGGTATTGAAAGTTCACAATGAAAGAACATTTTTGAAAGTCTAAACGTTCTGATCACGTTCGACGCCGGAGCAGACCATAACAACAGTCAAATATGCGTTGTTTTACTGCAAAGCGACGTCACGTTTTTCTAATATAAACTGCATATTTTTTAAATTAAATTTGTATTATGAAATAACAGATACGTATATTATAGAGGAACTTCACTTTACGGTCACCTCGGTAATACAGCCACCTCAGTAATACATCACCTCGGTAATACAGTCACCTCGGTAATACAGCCACCTCGGTAATACGGTCACCTCGAAGTTAATGTCACCCTTACATAGTCACAATATATTTATGTAACAGAAAAGAATACGAAATGCCATTCAGGTCACCTGTGCACAGTCAGGAGGGTGACTTTATTAGTGAGTCACGCTGTGTATTACACGTTGTTTAGGTGTGCGATGTCGATGGTCCAATGACGGGAAACGCACTTGCTACAAACTCGTCCACCAACGCATGACCTGGGACGATGCACGAGCTTACTGTCGCAGTCTCGTGACAGGAAGGGATCTGGTGTCGATCGAGTCGCAAGCAGAGCACTTCTTCTTGATATACATGACATTAGGTAGTAACACTTTATGGATAACTTGCTGTTTCAAACAAGCCCGCCCGCACGCCCGCCTGCAAACACACCATACGCACATAAATACACATACACACACACCACACGCACATAACATAAACACACACACACACACACACACACACACACACACACACACACACACACACACACACACACACACACACACACACACACACACACACACACACACACACACACACACACACACACACACACACACACACACATGTACGTGCATACGTAATAGCCATTTTTCCTCTCACTGACCTATACAAATGTGTGCGTTTTCAGAATTGCACCACAGATGTCAACAGTTTCATACCTCGGGACGGAGGGACTCGACTGGCGTGTGGGTTTGGCGCGCGACAGGTCAACCGTTCAGCTACACCGCCTGGGGTCCCGGACAACCGGACAACTACAACAACATCCAGGATGCATGTTGTATTTACGATTGGCAGGGGCCGAACAATCATTTGTTTTGGGATGACACATCATTTTTTACGAAACAGTGCTTCATATGTGAAATTCCTTAAAGGTACATGTATGTATTTTCGGTGTAATAACAAATCGACACCGTTATCAGTGTAGTCACAAATTGTGGTAATTATCTGTCTACATCACCAAACATTACAGAGTTTAGGTGAATATCTTAGTTGTTATTCAATAGTTGTATTGTTCATCTATGATTTTAGTTATATACTAATTTTCACGGAGCTTAACTAATTATCGAAACGAATTAGTTCATATTGAATTTGTTCATTATTTTACAGACTAGTGTGATTAATGAATGACTGAATGAACGAACATATATTCAGAACATTGATAACAATATATATATATATATATACATATATAAGACAACCGAACAAGTTTAACTATAATAGAACTTTAGCTATAATACAAGGTGTCCTTAAGAATCCAGTTAATGTTTCTTTCACACAGTAAATGCGTGTTCTTCTTCTGTTCATCTTTTCTGTAGACGTGGGCGGATGTCTTAGTACATTCGCGACCTGGAATAAAATAAAATAAATAACAGTATTTCTGTTGCTTGTTCTTATAAGACAGGTCTTAAATGTTTTAAACTTTAACTGAGCAGTTCATTCAAACACCAACTCAAGAAACATTCAACCACGTTGCATTTACTGTGCGAGTTTGTCTATAATTTGTCACAATTACTGTGTGAAGTGGAGTAATGTCGAGTGAACGCAAATGCACAGCCATCAAACAGTAACAAGATATTGGTTGTTCGCAACCATTTTCAACTGATGTACACATTTAGAATTTAGTTGATCTTAAATTATAATTGCGTCAACGTTCATTATTAGGCCCACGTTCGTCGATTTATTCGGTTAGACAATAGTATGAAATTTCGCCTGACATTCCTGATGAGTCCACACAGTTTCCCCATCTGATGATCTCGTCATGTTAGAGGGACATAGATATTGATAGAATATGTAAAATCATCAATGCCAGGTACAGCACAGCTACAGTTGACTTAACCTCGCCACATAAAAAATGATACTAGATTGTAAGGAAGATGGGGAAATTAAGACTACAAATCTAAAATGAACAAACACTAGAACACTGAAATATTTGGGAGAAAACTGAGATGGCGCAGGACACAAAAGAGAATAAGTTATGACAGATTAAAAAGGGGGCGTGGGAAACAGAACAGTATGGTACAAGAAGAAGAAGAGGAACAGAAGAATTAACGCGGAGAAACAGTGTCAAGAGAGACCTTGGAAGGGCAGAAATGAACAGCCGAGAGTGGAAGTTAACGGCAGAGGGTCGTTACGCGTGAAGAAGACTCGCCAAGACGGCGGCACAGACCAAACGATGTAACATAAGATAAAGCATTTGCCATTTTGCTAATTTAGATGTTCCCTGCAAGACCACGCACACGGTCCACACAAATCAGAATGAAATAGGCCTACTCACGTTGGCCGTCTGCTGAACCAGACGAAGTCGACAAACACTGCCAGTGCCGTGGTCACGAGACCGAAAGCAGCGAGGCACAGCAGGGCTAGAACGACGTTGCCAACGATGTCGTCCAGCCACCAGTTCGTGTGGACCTCGTAGCTCTCATTGTTTGCCACTACTACGCTACCAGACGGCGCCAGCGCTCGCGCAGCCGCAGTCGGCGTCTTCCGGCCGTCAGTTGTTGAGGATCTTTGCTTTCGTCATGAATGTCGGGGAAGTGTTGTTGTCGCCTGACGTCCGAATGTATACCCGGAATATCCAGTTGCCACTAGGAAACGTACAATTGCTAGTAATCCTTGACTTAGAGGGGTCGTTATTGTTACGGCTTATTTCTACCTCTATTGTTTTTAGTCCAAGACATTTATGTAATTACATACAGCACACTAAATAGACAACAAGTGTCTGTTGGGACACAAAACAGATGTTATTATCAAATATTGTGTTTCGACGCCTCTCGGCGTTCTGAATAGAGAACCAGTGTCCGTTTTTATCGCGTATCCGAAATGAGCGACGACATCTAAGGCTGAGCCAATTTGCAGCGTTATTTGGACAAGAAAGTAACATAGATTACAATATTTCACAATAATTACCATTTGTGCACCTGGAACCAAGGCTCAGAAGCACGTGAACACAAAAGAAATAACAGAAATATAGTTTGCGCAGCATCACAGAAAACCCTTGTCTGATTTTACAGCAAAATCATTACTGTTTGGCACAGGAGGAAACGAAAACAAGCAGGCAGGCGTGTGGATACGTTAAAAAAAAGACGGAACGGAACAACTTACTTGTCTTTTTCTATTGTCTCTACCACTTTCGGCTCGCATGGTGTGCAGGTAGCGGCCAGGTTCTTTTCAAACTCCCATATGGCACTGACGCCCATGTAACGACCATCGGTGGACAGTTCCCAGTCGACCAGAACCGCCACTTGGTCGAACGTCACCACACGCACCAGAGCATTGCTGAAAGAACATGGCGGTGAACCGCATCTCTTAACAGTAAAAAGGAGTGTCATTTTAGGGAACATGTCAGGACTAAGTCAAAGTATTCCGTTTCCGATGGTCCTTATATCCGTTGATATATAACATAGTGCAGGATGAGGATTTCAAAATTGTTCCTCTTAGGACGATATTCCTTATAGCAAGAGTCCTTATAGCGAGAATGCAATATATACTGATTGGTAAAACTTCGATTGCTTACGGCTAAGATCGACCAGGCTGAGAATTTTCGCTTACAACAACCCTTGATTATAATGGAATACAACAAATCCAAACATAAAAACGGAACAATGCTCATTTGAAGATATTTTGTCCTGTTTTGGACATTCGTGTAAGACCTAGCTTTAACGCAATAGCGCAGTTCTTTGTTTCAATAACATACATATATTGATAGACACATCACGTTAGACAAGTGATCCAACGCAAAATTTAAATTGAGGTTGTCCGTTTCTTTTTTATCGTAAAATCGTGTTATACAAGCTGTTTCCTCCCAAAACAGTTAAATTAATTTTTTTTCATTAAAACACATTTCGGCGGTAAGTATGTTGCATTATTAATACACATACGGTAACATACTTACCGCCGAAATGTGTTTTAATGAACAATTTTTAATTTAACTGTTTTGGGAGGAAACAGCTTGTTTGCATGGCAACGCGCCGCGTGTGACGGGGTGGCTCTAGGTCCAATTGCTAATAAGATCGATACTGTATAACACGATTTTACAATAACAGACGAACAAACAACCTTCTTTTAAACTGCCCGACAATAGTACGTTGTCCTCTTCTGTAATAACCGATCACGTGACTCACATCTCGGCTTTCCTTGAATTCCCACGCCTCTGCGTACATTTCATAAGTCTTGCCGCCGGTCAGTTTGCCGTTGACCGTTACCTGTCCGTCCAGATGAAGAACAACGAAGCCACCTCTGTGTCGTTCGTCGCCATCTTGTGTGTGACCAGGTCCGACTCTAGTCAAAATGGGAAGTTGGGAACATTCAGGAAGTTAAAACATGCTGCATGGTGTGTGCATGTTTATACGCAAGTCAAAGACTGTCAGCGCCTGTCAATCACCATGATGACGTCCATGGAAAGTGGTCGATCGTCAACAGAGATATGTTATATAACATCGTTGTAAATATTGTGTTTATCACAGTGTTTGTGAAATTTACTTTGTTTCATATTGTGTTATTGTGCACACCACCTACTGCCTGCTCTGAGCACGGCAGAAATGTTTGTTGGTATTTTGCGGGCAAACAAAATTACAATTGTTACTGGCTTAGTAAACGCAATTTAGCGTATCCCTTCAACATAATATTTGTATTGTAGAATTAAGAATAAAATACGAATTAATGCAAAAATCGAGGAACAGACATCGTACCATTAAAGGGAGATTGTCTGTTCCGTTACCCGGAAACAGCCACGGAGATAATTATTACCAAGCAGTTGCATAGAACGTGGGAACATCGCGACCGCGTTGAACATCAAAGAGCGACGGTTTGCAAATCGGCGTCCATTATATTGCTAACAGAGTTGTTTACGATCTGAACTTTGTTTACCTTTCGCTGAAGAATATATCAAATTGCGGACACTGTTTCTGGCTGATTAAACACAATTTGGCGGGCAGTATATCTAAAACATATTTATTCTACTCATATGTACATTATATTAACTAATGTAAAATAAACCATAGAAACAGACAACACCCCTTTAATGACGGCGATGGTTTCACCACGGACCAACTTGGTTCAATTGGGCGTTATTGGGGTCCCGTCGACTCACCGGCATCCCCTTCAATGGCGAGCACATTGCCGGCCGCCACTCCGATGTCTGCGTCGGCCCTGACGACGAACTCGTACTCGGTGTGTGTGAACGCGGGCAGCATGTCGTTCACGTTCCCTGCAGCCGCACGCAAACGACAGACATCAATGTGTGTGTGTGTGTGTGTGTGTGCGTGCGTGCGTGCGTGCGTGCGTGCGTGCGTGCGTGCGTGCGTGCGTGCGAGCGACATAATCTATATATAAATATAATAATTATGGATGTTATATAAACTATAGAATAATGCCTACTATAGATTGCACAGAATTCTATTGTACGAATTGTGTTTTGTTTGAACTTGAACAAGGGCATTCCTGATATTGTAGTGGGACGCGAATATTAGTCAACGGAAACCTTTGCTCAGAATAAACACGCTTTAAAAATACATCATCCGGCAGTTGTGTGTGAAGATTTATTCAAGGTACATTTTACATACAAGTATATGCATAGAAACAAAACCCGTGTTGCGTCATTCAACAATTACGTTGCTATTTTAGGCAATTTTCCAGACGTTAACTGCTCTTACACAATTCACAAATACGTGCAACTAGAAGAAAAGGACTGCGCAGGTTCTTTAACAACATACCGCATATAATAACTCTCTAACCAAATTGTGTATTTGTTTAAAATGTTACACTATACCAAATGTTAAGTATATATACATGATCTAAGCCGTGCAAATATATTTTATGGGTATAAAGCTAAACAGGCTTATCCCAGAACGTAGAAGATGTGTTACATCACAATAAAAATGTAATGTAAAAATGGGTTTATGTTTAAGTCGCGTGTCCCCGACTGTTAGTGTTTGTCACTCACCTATTTTGAACTCTACTGTCGCCGAGTTGCGACTTGGCTTTCCGCCTCCATCGACTGCGCTGATCTTGAAACTTGAAGTCAAACAAACTGCAGTTGTAAGACAATAACAACAACAGTGCTTGTTTGCTCTTAATTGCAAACGACGAGAAGTTGACATTTTGACAATATATGTGTTAGAACATTGAAGGAAATGAGAACATTATGGCACAATGGTGTGGTATTCAGATAAATATCAACGTATCACTTTGCGATGTACTGTAACAACATAACATATATTCACAATGTCCAACTCATCTGTGCTTTAATGCTAGATTGAAGAGGTTCCAATGGTAAAATGTGGTGAACATATGTTGTAAATAGATGATTGAACGCACTTTTTGTTGATAAAATTCGTTATCGTAACACACATTTCAAACATATGCACAGTAAATTTGTAAGAAGAAACAATACGTTCGTAGGACTTATTCTGTTTCAAGAAGTAATACGTAGATCAGATTTTATGAATATATTTGATACTGTTTGGCTTCACTTGTGTGTCTAAAATATAGGTTAACAGGGAATTTGTGTACGTTTGTATCATACTGATAAGGATACGTTCTTGAATACCCTATTAAATGGCAACACACATAGGATGCTCGCTACACGTTCTCCTGATGTAAGGAACATCCACTTAAAAGGAACAACTCTGAAATCCCCGTTCTGGCCTTATCGGTTGTATTTACCTCTGTACGTCGATATTATAAATTAGAAACAGTTTGACCAAGTCCCTTAGATCGTGTTCCTTAGAACGAGCGCCCGCTGTATTTTTCAACAAGCCAAAGTGCATTAAACCTTGTCCATAGCGACACTGTGCAATATGTCCGTTGTGGACAGATTACAGCTATGGACAAGGAGTGGACAATGCAAACTGGTCATTCGGGACTTTCAAAAGTGTCCACTGTAGACAGGTAATCGTTATGGACATGTATCCGCAATGGCAGATTTAATTGTATAATATGCCAATAAAACAACGGCTAATGAGATTTCACAATGTGTGGTACCCACCTGATGGTACCACCAGGATAGGTCTCCCGATCAAACGGTTTGATCGATGTCAGCCGGCCGGCAATGCCGTCAGGCTGGGTAATGATGGTAAAGTACTCATCCCCTGGTGGAGATATCAAGTACGTCACGGCACCTGTCAACAGCAAATAGGCCTCAGTGTTGAGTCACAGAAAACCCCGTTTACACAAAACATATCGAATGATGCATACGTGCGTGCATGCGTATATACGTGTGTTTGCATACTATTCATCATCTTCCCAATGTTTGTAAATCTTAAGCGGCACTTCAATGAATCGCTCATTTACACATAACATGTGACACTTGTTAATTTATTCTTCCTGC